>OX457027.1:24385990-24903490 GCA_949752745.1 Protula sp. h YS-2021 | reverse complement strand
GTCTCGTTGTAAACTGTGTGTTAGTTGTTGGGACGGAGACAGTATGGAGTATTTTTGTACACTTGTGAACGAATTTCCTTGTTATTAAGAACCGAAAATTTTGCAGAAAAGTTCTTGTATGTGGGATTTAAATACCTGGCGCAATTTGGTTCAAAGTTTGGAATAATGGTAGTTTTTCGAACGAACTCATAACAAGATGAGATAGTGTATCGCGGTTTGTGTTTGTTATTTGCGTATAAGTGACGGTTGTTGTACGGTTGTTGTGGTGTGGTGGTGGTTGACTTACTTGGCTTAACGCCTGTACGTAGGTGGTTCAAGTCCAGCTGCCCCATTGGAATTATTCGGCAAGACACTTCACCTGTCTCTGCCTGTTGTCAGATCGCACGTTAAGCAGGAAAGGTCCTTGACAGAGTGTCTGAACAGATTAAATGCCAGTATCGCCAGTACACCCAAACCTGCAATTTTGAGATAAAAAGAGATAAAAGAGAATAAATCGTTCGCCTCCTCCTACCCCCCCCCCCCCCCCCTCCCCCTCCCATATGTTGAAAAATTCACGGAGATACAAAAGCTCCATGGGCCACTTTGTTTCGTGCAGTAGAAATCTTATCCTTAGCTCTATTACGATGCCCATTGTTTAACAGGTCTTTAAGATTAAGAAATATGTGGGTTCCCTGCATATAATTAATATGTAATCAGAGCTCCTTACTGGTGAGGCAATGCAATAATTATTGGCAATTCTCATTACTCTGTGCTATCACTGAACAATTTTACGGATCACTCTTGCAATTATAATATTAAAGTTGTGGTACATAGCTGTCTATCTAATCGTACATGTGACTTTCCGATCGCTGCTTAGCCGTTCATTTTTTTGACGCGTTCATAAATAATAATAATAATAATAATAATAATAATAATAATAATAATAATAATAATAGGGTTCTGTGAGCTAAAACCGTATGTACTGACGATTGTGTACACCAGCCATTCTAGTTTCTTGACAGTTGGTAGTCCAAACAGTAATGTTGTAAAAAAATATACTCGTAGAAAAACCTACTTAAATCTAAATATTTTTCATGTTATTAGCATGTCAACGTTTAGTCGTTTGGGAAAAAGATGTGGCTTGTCTAATGCCTGATTTGTTGCTACCCAACGTCCCTACGTATGCGAGACCTTAAATAACCCACTTAACATGTTGTTGCTTCGACTAGTCTGAATGAACCTTATTAACATTATACAGCTGCGTGTAGTGCGGGCGTTCAGAAGCACCCTGGAGGAGATGGGAGAGAAGCGAAGCCTCAACAGCCTGCACAGCTACCCGGCTATCCGCCACTCGCGGAGCCTCTACAACCCGGGTACCGCCACCACGGTCACTGTTACATTCGGCGAGGCGGGTCTCAGGTCTACGCTGTGTGAATTCACATCGCTGCGCAGGCCCGATGACGTGAAAACGTTCGTGACAGAACCGAATGGATCCTATTTCAACACGGCAATGAATATCGATGGTTCCAGTGAATTAAAACGGAAACTCACTGCGAAAAGTCAATCGGAAGGCAACGTTTCTACGGACGCACACGAACCTAGTCAGACCACTAGGATAACGATGGTAGTTGTTCAAGGAACGTCACCTAAAACACCGTCGCGGACTGTTTCTTCTTCAGATCTGGACACCAAATCATTTGAGAGTATCATTTAGTGTTGCGCTGTGACAACTTTAGTTTATTGTTATTTTTATTATTTTGAAGCGTAAATTGTACCTGCATAAAATGTGCATTTTCGTAAGATTTATAGCTGTGATGATGTGATTTTATTTCATTTACTTAATTCTTGTTCTGGCATTATCCTCAAATATTGTTCGAACAGTAGTCGATGTGTAAACAGCACATTTTGTTGTTTGTATCTCTGAACAAAGTGAGCTTCATTTTACACACCACAATTTGTGTTACGGAACTTATTGAGGATATATGCATTATTCTAAATGTAAGTGTTAGTGATTGGTGTGACGGATGATGGTGGGGGAAAACAATAATATATCAATATGTGTTAGGTTGTTTGCAAGCCTGAAGCCAAGTGACAGAAATAGTATCTGATACACGGTTTCAGTTTGTAGTTGTTTGTTATAGTTAAGTCTGTCAAATGATCTATGGTGCGTTTGCGTTATATGTATTAACATCTTCACCAACGTTAAAAGAACGTGGTTTACGAATTTCAAGCCAAATCGATTTGGATTAAACTGGAATTAGTAAGGCCTCTGATGAACCCAGGTTTTTATAACCGAAACTGCACAGTTGATATGTGAAAAAAAAACACGCACCCACACACACACAAAAAAAGTTTGAAATATCTCGGCCAGTTGTTACCAAAATTGTGGTACTTTGCCCCTGAGAAACAAGCAAGAAATGGTTACTGATTATCTCATTACTTCTACAGCGCTCAAATAAAACAAATTAAAAAAAAAAGGGAAAGAAAATACATCTTCTTTTGAAAATGGCTTTTTAGCAATTGGTTAGTTTTAACTCTGCAACCCTTTAGCAAAAACTGCGGGTCTAATAGTTTGAACAGATAGCCGACGACATCGATTTGCTATGTTTCGGTTTACAACTGGCACTTAGATTGGAAATATACTGATTTTTTTAAAATTGTTTTTATTGAACTTCACATTTATTTCATTAAATTGTTTGGTCGACTAGCTGACCAGCAGTTCCCTGTCGGCTTTCTAAATAACTCCTGCCTTACTGGTCTCGTCTGTCCTTGTAAGATTTTGTTTCTAATCAAGCCATTGCAGTGCGCTAAAAAGTCGACGCCAAGAAATTTGAATCTTAATGTATAAATTAAAAAAAACATGATCTAGACAGGTTGCTGACGTCATTTTGATGTGGACTTTCAAGTTGTCCCAGTAGTCCCTAGCATTCATGATAGCCTACTTAAATCTCTATCAAATACAAAAGGCCAGTTCTATATACTCTTTGCTAAAAGTAGTTAAAGTAGCACTGCTGCCTGTTGGGACTGTGTGACGTCACGGACCCTGTGTTTTTTTAACAGAGGTCATGTGGCTTCTGACGTCAGCTCTGCACGTTCCCTTGGAATGAGGCTGTAGAATGTTTTGTTATTGTGAACTTCTTAAGCTATATGTGGCTCTTTGTTGACAGCATTGATTTTGACATGCAAGAATTTGAATACCATCTTTGTTTTGATTTTCATTTAAGCACTTCAATTTTAAAATGAAATTGTGTTCATTAAGTTGTTTAGTAATTGTTTCTTTAACATTTTATATTGGTTACTAACAAGTATATGGCAACAACTTTAACCTCGCCTGCCTTTACCTTTGATCAACCAATTGACAGGATTTTCGTGTTAGTATAACTTTCAGTTTGGTGAGTAGTGGCCATCTGGGAATGATTGAAAGTAGTATATTGGCTATGAGCTTCCCCCCTGTATTTGAATGAGCCTTGGCTTAAGCGAAGCCATAGTTGGATTAGAACATCGCAGAGTTAACCGGCAAGAGCGTTAACTGAGCGACTTTCAATTCCCAAATTTTTTAGTTTGAAAATTTGGGTTTAGCGACTTCGCTTTAAGGCAAGGTATAAATTAGGTTACGCTGCAGTGGGTTTGTTTGCCCCCCTTCCCCCAACCCACGTGTTAGTGACGTGTGTTAGTTCAGTGTGTCACGTGATTTAATGTTAAGTTATTCTCTATTCAGTATTGACTTGTTTTTGGAATGCATCCATTTGTTCAGTTTTTGTTTTCTTGTTTCTCTCTTTCTCTTTCTTCATTGTGTTTTTACGTTTTCTTGTTTTGCAGATACGTGTAGTTAATGCTTTCCGCATGGGCCTCGAGGCGGATAGCTTCGATAAGCGTAGTCTGTCGTCCCTACACAGTCAGCAGTCCATACAAAACCTCCGCTTACAGGCCATCAAGCGCTCCGTGTCGAGCAACCCATCGAGCCCACAGGAAATGGACGGACCGTTTAATCGCAGTACAACCTACCCTATTGAGGACACGTCGCGAGTATGACCGTAGCTGTGTTGTCCGTGCGTGTGTGCAAGCGCGAGCACTGCGTGTGAGAGAGATAAAATATAAATTAAATTTGAAAAAAGAAGGTGGCATAATTCAAGTCCGTAGGTTTGAACACGTGTGTGAAGTGGGAGTATTATTAAAACATACAAAGTTCCCTTGGTACTGTTGCACTCTGGGACGTCTCATTATAACAATCCAAGTACGGGTTGATGTATGGAGGGGAGGGGGCGGGGGGGGGGGGCGGCAAGAACGACAGCTGGACAGTAATGTGACGTCATACTAAAGCACGGCCAGCTTGTTGATGGCGATTTGCAATTTGGGTTTGGTTGATAGGGTGTGATTAAATGGGCTGCACAGGCTCACCGTCATTGTCAGGTTAGCCCAGTTTTCAGAAATTTATTGGCACATATATACGCTAATAATCAGGAGCTGTCTCATATCGATTTGAGGGTTGCCCTATTAACGCGAGACTTCATGACGGTTGCGAGATTAACACGAGACTTCATGACGGTTGCGAGATTAACACGAGACTTCATGAGGATTGCAAAATTGACGCTAGACTTTATTAGTATTTAGAGGCTAACGGGAGGTTTCATGAGTATTGCGAGACTTTGTGAGGATTGCGAGGTTAACGCGAGACTTCATGAGTATTGCGAGATTAACGCGAGACTTCATTAGGAGCCTGAGAATTCCCCGCAAGCATTACAGTGGGATTCCGAGATCTTACTGTTGTATATAAGTATGGTAAAATGTTTAAAAAGTCACCAAAAGGTAAATAACACACCTGTATGTGTCTACAAAATGGGGGGTTACAAATCAACAAGTTATCTGTAAGCTGTAATGTTACGTTGGTGTCAGTAACGGCCGGATGTAGAAAGTTATTGTGATAAGTTAGGAATTCAGCGCCGCATTGGTCAGAAAAAGGCGTACAGTGTCTTGTACATATACAAATTGCTTCGAATTGTATGCACCGCATCGGCCACCCCTACACACCGTGACCACAGAGCGACATGTACGCCACCTAGCGAACGCGCGGAAACTCTGCTCAAACGATGTTTTATACAGTAATATAGGTTAGAAATGTGTTGTCAAAAACGTAGAGAGTTTGCATCGGCAGGCAGATTACTATGCCATTGCTTTATATAGCCCATATCCCTTATTAAGTTATTCACTTCTGTTGTGTATTAATCATGAATCAAGTCGGGATCTAGCAGCCTATAGATTGTGAATATGTTAATTAGTTATGCTCCGGTGGTACACCAAAGAATGACACTTAGTTTTGTCACTTGATCAAGTCTTCTGAAATCCTATTGATTTTAGCCGGGCGAATAATATACTGTAGTACTACCATATTTTAAATAAAGCGCTTAAACAGTAAAGCACATGTTTTATTTATAGTGATATATGTATATACATATATGTAAAGAGCGGGGGCTTTGTTTGAAGTTAATAAAAAAAAATAGTGAGTTTCGAACCTCATGGAAAAGGCATAAGTTAGCATGTCTTTTTTTTAACCTCAGCAACATGCATTTTGCTTTCAAGTTCTTTTATATGTCTTTGCATAAATTAGACGATCTGTTCAGTGTTGTTGCAAGTTCCAGTAGATTGTTTTCATACATGTGTCATTCAAATTTGCATTGTCATTGCATGCGGCACAATGGCTTTAAATTTATGTTTCGTGTGTGTGACATCAACACAGCGACCTTATAGCCGTATGACGTCAGCAGCGACACCCATAATGGGATGCCGTCACGGCAGCAGTCCATAGCCATATGACGTTACTGAAGCGACAACATAACCGTATGACGGCAATTAATTTGCGCCATAACGGTATAACGTCACTGCAGCTTCACCGTAAGCTTATGACGTCACTTCAGCGGCAGCCCAATCGTGGGAAATTTGGCTGTCTGTGTGCGAAAAGATGAAGGTGCAACAATTTATCCTAATTAAAAGTAAAACGGCTTACGCCTTTGATGGGTGAGGGCGGTTTGAAAAATAATCATGGCAGGCTGTATCTTAGTTGTAGCGGTTTTCGGTCCTGTTCGCTTTCTGAATTGCCGTGTCAACCTCTTGGTCGCCATGGTAACTCAACAGTAAGGTTTGAAAAATGTCACATTAAGTCTGTATGACCTGTTTTTACTCTTACACTCCTGTTGTGCATAATGATAGATTTTGTGGGTAGAAACGTAGAGAATTTATTACTATAAATAGGACTCTAAGAGTGAAAAAAAATCTTGTTTCCAATGCTGCACACTGTATGTACAAAAAGCCTCGATTCTTAGTGTCATGGGCTTGTGTATTTAGGTACTGGCGTGCTGTGGATATCCCTTAGAGATTATGTAAATAATTCGTCTGCTTGTCTAAGCGCTGTGCTTTTAGTTTGTTGGAACGAGAGAGGATTTTTAATTTCCGTGTGATTGCGAAGAGAACTTTCTTTGTAAACTGATAGAATGTTTTCTTACCTGATGTTTTTTTCTTTGTCAGACGGGAGAGTACTTTCCGCTGTGTATGCACGGAGAGTATTTTCCTTGTCAGAGGGGAGAGTGCTTTCCCGTGTGTATGCACGGAGATTACTTTTCCTTGTCAGATGGGATAGTGCTTTCCCCTGTGTAGGCACGGAGAGTATTTTCCTTGTCAGATGGGAGAGTGCTTTCCCCTGTGTATGCACGGAGAGTATTTTCCGTGTCAGATGGGAGGGTGCTTTCCCGTGTGTATGCACGGAGATTACTTTTCCTTGTCAGATGGGATAGTGCTTTCCCCTGTGTAGGCACGGAGAGGATTTTCCTTGTCAGATGGGAGAGTGCTTTCCCCTGTGTAGGCACGGAGAGTATTTTCCTTGTCAGATGGGAGGGTGCTTTCCCGTGTGTATGCACGGAGAGTATTTTCCGTGTCAGAGGGGAGAGTGCTTTCCCGTGTGTATGCACGGAGATTACTTTTCCTTGTCAGATGGTATAGTGCTTTCCCCTGTGTAGGCACGGAGAGTATTTTCCTTGTCAGATGGGAGAGTGCTTTCCCCTGTGTAGGCACGGAGAGTATTTTCCTTGTCAGATGGGATAGTGCTTTCCCGTGTGTATGCACGGAGATTACTTTTCCGTGTCAGAGGGGAGAGTGCTTTCCCCTGTGTATGCACGGATAGTATTTTCCTTGTCAGATGGGAGAGTGCTTTCCCGTGTGTATGCACGGAGAGTATTTTCCTTGTCAGATGGGAGAGTGCTTTCCCGTGTGTATGCACGGAGATTACTTTCCTTGTGAGAAAGGAGAACGTTTTCTCGTGTGTTTGCGTGGATGGTACTTTCCCTGTCGGGGGAGGGAGTGTTTTCCCGTGTGCATGCACGACGGGTACCTCTCTCGTAAGATGGGAGGGCGGCCGTTAAATTAAAAAAAAAAAAAAGGGAGTGGGGTGCATTTCTGAATCTCTCCAGGCTTTTCGTTTCATGGACTGGCATACATAGTGTCAGCACTGAGGGTGATCTGTGAGTTTCTGTTCGAATATTGTTGTGCTGATTGTCTTGGGGAAGTTTTATGGTGATTTTGGAAAGATACTATTGTTTAAGAGTTGTCTTGCAAAGATGGAGATTTTAAAATAAAGTGCAAAAAACTGTTATATATTGAAGGCTTTAGGGACTTTCATACCTGCCAGGTGCTGTGCAGAGAGAAGTTCTGCTGCGTTTACCACAGACCAAACGATAAGTGTTGAACGGGTTGTGATTGGTCAGTCAGTTCGTCTCGTCTCTGGATTTTTCTGTTCTTTCATGATCACTTTAAAGAGTTGCACTTTTGTTTCCTAATCGCCTATAGATTTTACTTACATAGTCTAAAACATATTAGTCCAGTATCTCAGCTGGCAGTACCCATGGTGTAGGTTTACACAGTTCCCGCGCTTAATACCTGCGCACTGCCGGATGCATGGCTAAAGTATTGTCAATTGCGATCTTTCGGTTAATTAAAATACCCTTCCCCCATCCCCCGGCCAGTGTCACAAATTCCTTTGAAATGTTTGTAAATAAAACGTTAAATCTAGAGAAAGTAGGATTAAAATTCATACCACATACTCTGTCACTAGTCATCACTTAACCTCAAAATAATTTACCTATTTAAACTAAAAATATGTAAAGTTAGTATTATTTTGCGTCAGATTCATTTAGAAATTGACACAGGAACGTATGATCTGTGAGGACACCGATCTGTTGTCGTAAAAGATAGTCGTTAAGGTGAAGAACGTGTTTCTTCTTTGTCTTTGGTTCCTTGACGACTTGTTACCATGTGACGTCACAATAGTCGTGTTCAAGTTGCGCTCTGGTGTAATCCATGTATGGTTGATTTCTAGCTTAAGAAAGTTGCTGAATGGAAGCGAGTGGCTCACGAATCAAAATGTGACGCGTCACGCACATGGGCAGATGTTGTTTGCACAAGGTGTATTCTATTTATTGTGCAAAAAAGGTTTTAAAAAAAAATCGTTTGCACGAATAATGAAGCGAAGTGGCCCCTCGCAGTTGCTCTTCGCCCTATTGTTTTACTCCTTTGCTCAGAGAAGCTCGCGCGATTTTGTAACGTTGGCTGTGATTGGCTGATGTACAAAACTGTGCAGGTTATCCTGTTTTCATTTTTTCAGTTCACTTTGCTGTATATACAAGATAGCCACGCTAACCTGTACAGTGTACACGTTTGGTATGAGGTTTATTAACTTGTAGGCCGTTTTAGTACCCAAAGCCTTTTCAGTTTTCAAATTTGCTGTGAAGCTCGGTAGCTGGTGTGTAAACTTGTATTCGCAATTCATTTGAATTCAAAATAGTTGGACTTCTTAAAACTTTGCATATTTTATTATGATTATTGTGAACAGTACTTGAATTAATGTTTAAACTCATTATGGTTTGACTTGTGACGTCATTAGGACACGTGATTGTATTGCGATTATTCCGTCATTGAAGTCATACAAAGTACTTCTGTTGGCAGTGTTCTTAAAACTCTAAAAGAGCCCTCAAGAATTTCAGTGAGAAGTGAAAAGGACAGTAAACATAGTTACTTAATTACCTCCAACATACCTCATACATACATTTTAGCCCAATTTGGCAATAAGAAACCGCAGTTAATAATTGTAGTGAGGATTTACATAATTTTGCCTGCCTAGCAGATTTATTTGCGAGATAAAATGCGCCCATGTCTTGTGGCATTGTCTTCTTAGTGCTCATTTTATTCATAATGAGGCTGCTTGTTGCGGCTACCGGTACGTTCACCGCGTCACTCGAGGCATTTCGTTCACTTAAACACGCGCAATGTACTCACTGGTTTATGCACAAAATCACTGACACCTCCCCTATCCCCCCCCCCCCCTCCCCCATCCGGTTATAGGTCTGAAGTTTCTCTCGTTTTACTGTGGCCCGACCGAACTAGTTGACATTGCAGTTTAATTGTAAATGATAATGTGCTTAAAAATCGATAGAGACGATGTTTTGTTTCACTGGTTTTACGTAGTGTTGTAGGCTATGGAACAGTCTAACTTCTGTTACGTAGTTTTCCCATTAATTTATGTGTATTTTAAACTCTGTTGAATGTTTATACGAATAAACTTTTCATACTGGTACTGAAAAACTCTCTTTAACTCGTGTTGTTAGTGATAAGTGAAAGAAATTGTATGTTCAAGTGAATGCCGCATATGTAAACAATTAGTGAGACTGGTTATGCGTGTTTTTGTACGTGTCGATGAGATTTATTGTGGGTGGTTATGTGCGCGTCATTATGTATGTGGTTATACATGTGGTTATGCGAGTAGTTGCATGTGTGTTCATTCAGAAGCTTTCGTCGCTTGGTTTGTCGCTATATGTGCGACTAGTATGGTTTCCGGGATAACGAACATATCAACCAACCTTTACTTTAGAAACTGACTGAAATTTCCCAGATTGCTGGGATATTTCTGGTGACCCACCGGCGAAGGTGATGTGGCCTGTAGCATTTAGCCGATCTACTCGTCTGTACAGTTTTTTTAAGGGAAATTAAAAAATCTGCCCAGAGTGAACCTGTATCGCAGAGCACAACCTTGTCTGGACGTCAGTCGTCTCTCTGCTTTGGAAATTTGAATTTTCACGGATTTCTCTTAAAGATTTTGAGATAACATTTATGGAAATTAATTCTCCTTAGAGTTGTGTTGAAATCAGCCTCGAAATCGTACAAATTCAGCTAGTGGCAGTATAAACATGACCTAGAACTAGAATTGCATTAATGTGCGTTTCTCGGCATTTTAAGCATTATAATTCCAGTGTTGCCACATCATCCTTTTTTAAAGGATTATCCTTTTTAAAAAAAAGCCCGATTTTATCCTTGTTTATCCTTAAATACTTTTTTTTAAATTTTCATCCCTTTTTTCATACTTTTTTCACTTTTCATCCCTTTTTATTTTCATACTTTTTTCTTTTTTTTTTTTGTCCAAAATATTTTTTTCTAAGTAGTTTTATGTTTTTTCTGCTAGAATTTTTTAACCCTAGTCATTACCCTTGATTAGGCTATAATATTAACTGCTCTAACACTGTATGTATATGTAATTTCCACCTTTTTGCAGCTTCTATGGCTAAAATCAATACATTGTAGAAAAAGGGTTTTTTTCATGGAATTGAAACATATATTTCTTAAACGTAATCGGTATCTATCACACTATAAATTAACCATTATTCTAAATGATGTTAAGTTGTTCTTATGTCATGAATGATTTTGAATAACTTTAATATATAATTTTGGGTTGCATGTCCCTAGGGACCATCGATAAAGTGCGTACGCACATTTTTTTTTAAATTTCAGACGCCCGTATTTGTTTGCACTAAATTGTGACGTCATCATGGAATTTAACTTTAATGTTCGCATCCAACTACCACCACTCCCGTCCCCCACCACTTGCCCGGCACATATGTAATTTATGGATGGTCCTTTATGTTATTGCATGTTTTGATTACTTTTGGATGTATTTTTAAAATTTTCAGCAAAATATGAATTATCCTTTTTAGCCCAGCTTACGGTACACGTAAGCTGGGGTATTCCTATCGGTTTGCGGGTGGCGTCCGTTAGTTAGTTAGTTAGTTAGTTAGTTCGCTGTAAACTTTGTTTCAAAATGCATCTCCTCCTACAATTTTGATCCGATGTCATTTATGTTTCGTGTGAGGCATCCCTAAGGGGTCGTGCATACGGCTTGTGCTTTTCTAGTCGATCGGATGATTTTTGAATTTTTGGCGAATTTTTAAAGAAAAAAATTAAAAATGTATCTCCTCCTACATTTTTGACCCGATGTCATTTATTTTTGGTATGAGGCATCCCTAAAGGGTCGTGCATACGGCTTGTGCTTTTTTAGTCGATCGGACAATTTTGGTATTTTTAGGGATTTTTTTAAGCAAAAATTTTGAACAAAAATGCATTTACCCCTACAATTTTGATTCGATGTCATTTATTTTTGGTGTGAGGATTTCCTAAGCGGTCGTGCATACGGCTTGTGCTTTTTTAGTCGATCGGGTGATTTTTTGAATTTTTGGGGATTTTTTAAAGAAATTTTAAAATGTATCTCCTCTTACATTTTTGACCCGATGTCATTTATTTTTGGTATGAGGCACCCCTAAAGGGTCGTGCATACGGCTTGTGCTTTTTTAGTTTGTATTATTGGGGAAATTTTTAAGCAAAAATTTCGAAAATAATTTAAAATGCATCTACCCCTACAATTTTTATTCGATGTCATTTATTCTTGGTGTGAGTGCATACGGCTTGTGCTTTTTAGTCGATCGGGCAATTTTTTTATTTTTTTTTTAGGTTTGAGGCATCCCTAAGGGGTTGAGAATACGACTTGCGCTTTTTAGTCGATCCGACAATTTCTGTATTTTTTGGGAATTTTTGAAGAAAAACTTCAAAATGCATTTCCTCCTACAGTTTTTGTCCGATTTCATTTATTTTCGATATGAGCCGTCTCTAGGGGGTCATGCATACGGCTTGTGCTTTTTGAGTGAATTCGAAAACTTTTGAATTTTTTCGGAATTTTTGAAAAAAAATTAAATGAATCTCCTCCTACAGCGCATAAACGCAAGTTAAATGAACTTGCACAGTAGTCAGATTTAAACACCGCACATCGACGCAAGTTAAATAAACATTCGCAGTAGTCCAAATTAAGTACTCCGCATCGATGCAAGTTAAATAAACATGCGCATTGGTCCGGAATGTGAACTGCGCATCGACGGAGGATAAATAAAGATGCGAACTGGTCCAAAATAAGCAACGCGCATCAACGCAGGTTAAATAAACATGCGCACTGGTCCGAAAAAAGAACTACACTTCGACGTAACTTGAATAGACATGCGCAGTGGTCTGAAATGCGAACCGCGCATCAACGCAGCCTAAAGAAACATGCGAACTGGTCCGAAATGCGAACCGCACATCGAGGCAAATTAAATAAACATGCGCAGTGGTCCGAAATGCGAACCGCGCATCAACGCAAGTTAAATAAATATGCGCACTGGTCTGAAATGAGAACCACGCATCAACACAAGTTAAATAAACATGGGCACTGGCCTGAAATGCGAACCGCGCATCGACGGAAGTTAAATAAACATACGATCCGGTCCAAAATAAGCACCGCACATCAACGCAAGTTAAACAAACATGCGCACTTGTCCGAAAAAAAGGACCACGCATCAACGCAATTTGAATAGACATGCGCAGCGGTCTGAAATGAGAACCGCGCATCAACGCAAGTTAAATAAACATGCGCAGTGGTCCGAAGAAAGAACCATGAATCGACGCAAGTTGAATAGACATAAGAGTCGGGCATCGACGGGACTTAAATAAACATGCGTTCTGGTCCGAAACGCAAATCGCGCGACAACGCAAGTTAAATGAACCTGCTCACTTGTCCCAAAATGCGAACTGCGCATCAACGCAACCTTAAGAAACACGTATACTGGTCGGAAATGCGAACCAGATATCAACGCAAATTAAATAAACATGCACACTGGTCCGAATTGCACATAAGCGTAAGTTAAATAAACATTTGCACCGGTCCAAAATAAGTACCGATCATCAACACAAGTTAAATAAATATGCGCAATGGTCCAAAATGCGAACCACGCATCAACACAAGTTAAAAAACATGCGCGCTGGTCCGAAATGCGAACTGCCCGTTAACGCAACTTAAATAACATGCGCACTATTCAAAATAAGAACTGCGCATCAACGCAACTTAAACATGCGCACTGGTCCAGAATAAGAACCGCGCATCAACTCAAGTTAAAGAAATATGCGCATTGGCCTGAAATAAGAACCGCGCATCGACGCAAGTTAAATAAACATGCGCACTTCTCCGAAATTCGAACCGCGCATCTACGCAAGTTAAATAAACGTGCGCAGTGGTTCGAAATGCGAACCACGCTCCAACGCAAGTTAAATAAACATTTGCACTGGTCCAAAGTAAGCACAGCGCATCAACGCAAGTTAAATAAACATGCGCACTGGTCCGAAATTCGAACCGCGCATTAACGCAAGTTAAATAAACATGCGTAATGATCCGAAATTCGAACTGCTCATCAGCGCAAGTTAAATAAACATGCACATTGGTCCAAAATGCAAACCGCGCACCAACGCAAGTTAAATAAACATAGGCACACGCCCAAAATAAGCACCGTGCATCAACGCAAGTTAAATAAACATGCAAACTGGTCCGAAATGCGAACCGCGCATCAAGGCAACCTATGGAAACTTGTGCACTTGTCCAAAATAAGTACCGCTCATCAACGCAAGTACAATAAACATGCGTATTGGTCTGGAATAAGAATCGCGCATCGACCCAAGGTAAATAAACATGCGCAGTGATCCGAAATAAGAACCGCACATCAACACAAGGTAAATAAACATGCGCACTGATCCGAAATACGAACCGCCCATCAACACAATGTAAATAAAAATGCACATTGATCCGAAATAAGAACCGCACATCAACACAAGGTAAATAAACATGCGCACTGATCCGAAATAAGAACCGCACATCCACAAAAGGTAAAAAAAAAACATGGGCGCTCGTCAGAAATACGAATCGCACATCAACGCAAGTTAAATAAACATGTGCACTGTTCCAAAATGAGAGCCGCGCATCTACGCAAAATTAAATAAACATGCGCACTTGTCTGAATAAGAACCGCGCATCAAGGCAAGTTACATAAATATGCACACTGGTCCGAAATGCGAGCGTTGTTTGAAGGTATCTATGGCAGACTATCCAGTCTACCAGAGATACAAAAAATCTGTTTCCCATTTTTCTTGGAAAGAAATCTTTGTATGCATTTATCGGTCTATGTTCTGGTCCGGTGCTAAATTAATTATTGGGCTAGCTCGTTGCCGTCTCATCTTTTGAAGCCCAATTTTTCAGGAAAATTCCCTTGCTCATGCACGCTGGGATTGGTCTTAATGCTTTTCGTAAGCTGGGACTTTGTCCTTGGACAAACTTGTTTCATACTTTTTTTAACCAAATTTATCATTTTTGTATCCCTTTTTTATCCTTTTTTCTTGATGACTCCGTGGCAACACTGTAATACAACTCGGCAAGGAAAGTTTTTAAAACGATTTTCAGTTTCCACAAACTGCATGTAACAATAAGCATAGTTATGAATAATTCAACTGAAATAAACTGAGTGTAAATTGAATAATAAACGAATAAATAATAAATGAACCCGGATAAATAAACAGGATAAATATATAAATTGCTTTGGACAATGATCTCTGCAATGAACCGGTTTCGACCGTATTCTCTGGACGGTGCTTCACTTTTTTTGCGTTCCAAAAAAGGTATGCCTGATACAAAACTGGCTGTGATATTGATGAGAATCTACCAGGCTGTTATTGACCAAACACTTACGGAGCTGAATTTTTAAAAATGTTGAGACTCTAACGACTTTGTACATACCAGTTCAAAATGAATGAAATCGTCCCTGTTGTACCAGGAGTTTTACTGTGGTTGCTTGATGGAAACTAGCGGATCTTAAAAAGAAAAAAAACGCTTGAGAGTTGAGATTCGCCGAGGACGTTTGGCGGTACAGCTTTAAATTTTAATGATATCAATCGTAAGTTCCATTGTTAGACAAGATGACTTCGTCGGGCTGCCCTAGTTACATCAGGGGGCATCCGTCGTCCGTATAGCACATATGTAAACTTTTATTCAAAATGCTGCTGCTCCTAAAGTTTTGATCGGATTGCTGTTAGAATTTGTATAACTGTTCTCCAGGCAGATCTGTCTGGGAAAAAATTAGTTTTATTTTTGGTAAGAGCCATTTTCCAAAATGCGTTTGCCAGCTTTCACATTTTTTTCTGGGAGTGGTCCGAGATTAAACCTCTCTTAAAAATTACTGTTTTAAGGGATAAACCAAAGACTGGCAACTGCTGAATATAAATATGTCTTGGAATGTCCACTGCTTTCAAACTCGCTTGCATATTGAATATACCTGTTAAATACATGTAAATAACACAAAACAACCAATATATGAAAAAGATACACTGTATGGTCCAATGTGTCAAAATTTTCTTGTTAGGGTTCTTTTTCATCTTACGATAATTGGAACTGATTTTGTATCTCAGTCAACTGTGTCATTGGCTCTCAAAAACAAAGCAACAAATTTATGGGAAAATGATATAAGTGTTAATCAGGAATCATCGCACCTGCCCAGTCTCCCAGTATGCCAGTATGGGACATTTCATTAACACATAAAACATATATTCGCTCTCTCTCTCTCTCTCTCTCTCTCTCTCTCTCTCTCTCCTCTCTCTCTCTCTCTCCCTCTCTCTCTCTTTCTCTCTCTCTCTCTATCCATCTATCTATCTATCTATCTATCTATCTATCTATCTATCTATCTATCTATCTATCTATCTATCTATCTATCTATCCTTCTCTTCTGTCTGTCTTTCTTTCTATCTGTCTATCTATCTATCTATCTATCTATCTATCTATCTATCTATCTATCTATCTATCTATCTTTCTTTCTTTCTTTCTTTCTTTCTTCCCTTCTCTTCTGCCTGTCTGTCTGTCCGTCTCTCTCTCTCGTATTACGATACAGGATATTGTTATGTTTGTGTCTGTCTGCCATAGTTTATTTTTACGGGTTCCGGACCATACCCCCCCCGGACAATACCCCCTCCGGATGATACCCCCCGACAATACCCCACTAGGACCATACCCGCCGTGCCAATACCCCCCTCCCAACCAGAATATTTCCAATTTTCAACGTTACAACAAAATGAAAAGAAAAAGTACAGCAACATGTTTTATTTACAGCGGCATGTTTTATTTGTCTCCAACGCTATGTTTAATCTTTACATCGATATATCGAGTCTGCGTCTCATTCACAGTCAAATCAGCAAGTTCATAGTCCACATCTCTCAAAACTGAATATTGTACGCTATTCCACGAAGGTATTGCAACAACGCAGAATTAATTCAATAAATTGGGGCGCGAATTGATTATGGAACGTATGAATTAAACTCCAATTATACCTCCTTTCAACTACATCATAGCGAACTGGCTTAGCTTTTAGCTACAGATCACAGAACCGTATTAGTTTGTCGTTCGTTAATGAAAATCTTTAAAATGAAAATTGGAAAAAATGATGGAGGGGGGGGGGGGGTATTGGCACGGGGGTATGGTCTTGGGGGGGGGAGGTATTGGCGGGGGGTATCATCCGGGGGGGGGGGGTATTGTCCTAGACCCGTAAGACCTTGTCAAATGATTCAAGGTCATATATCATATGAAATAGCAATTCCGTATATCTTAGGACGAACTGTTATTATTTCCATGGCTGATTTTTCAAACATTTTAGTTAAATTTATTTGTTTTAAAATGATATTGCATGCTGCATGCTTTATGGTGAAAACAAGGAGTAGAAAAATGGAGTGGATTCTTAACAACCCGAGTCAGATTTTCTATGTTTTCCCATGGGTATTTACAAAATATTAAGATGTTAGAGGGGATATTTCTAGTTTTCATGTAACATGTTGGAAAGGTACTTTTCCCTGTGTTAACTGAAGTGGATTTGAAAAAAAAACGCCGAGCATTGATAATAATTTTCTTTTTAAAAAGTGGTTGAAGTAGAATAATGTCTCAGCATATCTGTCACACACGCTAGAATTCCCAATTCTACCCCATCAACCATTAGATCGACAAATGCATACTTCTAAGGCATATCTTACCAAGTTGTGTGAATTTACATTAACGGAAGTGCATTGCCTGTGTTGCAATTACTGGTGTTTGTGTGAGAAGTCTATTTCATACAATAGCGCATGATTTTCTGGGTACTTCCTTACACCCTGTCACTACCCTCCCTCCTTCCAGTACCCACCCTTACGAAAAAAAAAAGAAAGAAAGAAAGAAGAAAAAGCCCATCAAATGACCTTTCACCCGCTTACACGATCGCCCCAGCCCTTCCAGTTTATTACTTTAACTGTTTCTGCGTTCTGTAAGCTGTTGAGTCCTCCCATCCCACCCTCGCATAAGCCACCTCCCCCACACACACCCCCACCAACACCCAGGACAATAAACTTAGCACATGAACCATTTCTGCTGCCGTATTCACATACTTAGCTGTACAATTTCCCAAAAACTTAATTTCGGAACTTAGTTGAGAGCTTTGGCCTTCTGATAGCAAAATGCCCACATAAAAGTTATCACGTGACGGTGCGGTTATCGGTGCAGTGAACTCTTGTGAATGCGGTAGCTAAGAGTCGTCCTGAGAATCCTTGGAGCATATTAAACCCTGGTAAGTGAGAGTGGGAAGTGAACTTTCCACGCTAAGTTGTCCGTTACCCATTTGCTAACGTCCCCCCTCCGCCCGCTCGCGAACTGGAGACCCAAGTGTTTCTTAACGACCAAATCCCCCGTATACCGATACTTCCAAGTATAAGATTTGGCGATTATATATTTCGATTTGTGGTCGAGGTTTTTACACTTTTATTTTGTTTATTTATTCAACACTTGTACAAAAAATAATGCACAGTTTTAATACGTATTAGTTTAGGTTTTATTTCATTTTATTATAATTTTTGAGAGCAAAAAAATATATATAGATGCTAGAGTTTAGGCCGTAAAAATATATTTTGTTAATAGTCATCATTTGCAGAAGCATGGCGTCGGACTGGATTTTTGAGATGCAGCAGTCGCTGTCGGTGTGAAAATTTAATGAAAATTTGAAATTGGGTTCAGATTCTTGCTACGAATAAAGCAGATTATCCGTGGACAAATTAACGAGCATCTACTGTTCGATAATCAATAGTTGAAAAATTGATTATAAAAAATATTTCTGAATTAAAGAAAATTTCCGAACATTTAAGAGGCTGTTTGTAAAACCAGGCTCCCCAGCACATTTTTTTTATTTTGTCTGGTCGGCTGGTGAAATTCTTTCCCAAATTGTGTGTGTTTTTTTTAAAACTTTTTTGGGCGGAGGGGGTTAAATTAAGGCAAACTTGCAACTCGACATTGGGAGTATTTTCTTTTTATACATAACATTATTTAAAGTAAGATTTATAAAGCAATTAAGAATTCACATATTTTTTTGTGACAGATTCACTGAAAATTTTCAGCGACCTTGCAAAACCGCTTTAGCAGATTCACTTAAACATTGCTGATAACACATGTACTCTTTTTAAGGCCAGCCACTGTCGTCTACATGAACCCATATACGTATGTAAACTTAAAACGCCTCTTTACCTCAGTTTTGATCGGACTGCTTTCAGTTCTTTTTGAAGGAGCAATGATTAGGTGTTTCTCTCTTCAAAATTACTTCTTTTTCTATCTGTCTTTTTTTTTTTTATATTTCCCAAAATTTTAAACTTTTGTGAACTATTATCCAAAATGCGTTGACTTATGTAGTTTTGTCTGGATTTCTTCTTAATTTTAGAAGAATATTCTTATGATGATTTTTAAAGTGCTTTTGCTACCCCTAAAATACTAAAAATTGACAAATTTTTGGGGTCCAGTTTTTTTAAAATAGTGCATTTAATATTAGTCAAATTGCTTGGAAACTTTATAACAGTGGTTGTGGTAAAGCCGCTCCAGAGAGAAGTGGTCGGGGTGAGGCCACTCCAGAGTTTTGTTTGTTTTTTTTTATTATTTATTTATTTATATAATTTTTTTGGAGGGTCCTCCAGAGATTGGGCAATTACCGACCTTTGCCAGATTTTCAGTGACCTGTTTTAAAATGTT
Organism: Protula sp. h YS-2021; assembly: GCA_949752745.1. Taxonomy (NCBI): domain Eukaryota; kingdom Metazoa; phylum Annelida; class Polychaeta; order Sabellida; family Serpulidae; genus Protula; species Protula sp. h YS-2021. Next base: position 24,884,277 of record OX457027.1, on the reverse strand, counting down.
TCTATCACTTTTGCGGTCTGCAAGCCTTTTGATACTTCAAAATTTAGATCTCGGCTGGTCACAATGTCGCTGGACATTCTTGTTTTTGTCTCGAAGATCTCTAAAAGTTGTTTTTAGCTTCTAAAAACCTCTTTTTTTTGTTCGATGACCTCTAAAAATAACGTTATTTTTTATTAAAAATCGCTGGGAAACTGTAATACTCAAAGTTACCATTTGACATATGCCGAGCAGGCCAGAAACAACACATAAGTGAAAAGTCACCACAATAGAAGTCCGTTGTTTGGGTACTATTAACATCTTAATTTAGGGTTTTCCATTTATGACATGAGTAAAAATCAGAATGCGCCAGCTTCTTTGCCGTAACAGGTTTATTCGGCAACCTTGACTCGAAACTGCGGAATTCCACTGTATATTACATTATCAACTTTGAAATTCTATGGGTAACAAAATATTATTTTAAAAAGAAAAAGAAACTGCGACCTTAAATAAATCCAGTTTGACGTCTGTATATTTTTTAAGTTTTGCGCTTTTTTGTAGAAAGTTTTGCGAAAGTGATTTTTTGTTTTGTCTTTCAGATTCGCGTTGTGAACGCTTTCCAAGAACCTCAAGCCCCAGCACAACTACCTTATAAAGGCCGACCATCTTTTGCTTCCGTAAGCTCAATGGTTACAGCTACCAAAGCTCAAGACTGCAATGCACCCAAATCCCCTCCACCTCATCAAGACTCCAAAGCCGCTGAGACAAAACTCTGATACCAAATCTTGTCCTATCCAAATATATAGTTTTTCTCGGAACTACTTTTTTGCAGAGGGTTAGATTATTGTGTGTGTGAATAGTTGAATGGTCCTTAGCGTTCTTTTGGGCTTAAGTTGTGAGGAAGTCGGTGGTGGATGGAAGGGGAGAGGGAGGGAAGGGGGGGGGATAGCAAATCGCCAGTGATCCGTCATTACAGAATTTATGCACTCGTCTGATTGATCTAATCCTGGTATCGTCGATTTATGACGCGCTTCGATCATAATCTTATACCTGAGTTATAATTGGGTGTTAACAAACAGGCACAAAATGGTATGTTTCTTGACAAGAAAACTTGGCGCACGTTTTGTTTATTTGTTTATTTATTTCTTAACAGTTGTTTTCTAAGTACTTCCTGCCAAATGTCAACCAGCATCGTGTTTTTTTTATATATATATATACAAATTGCCGTATGTCCCAATTCGCTGGTGCTACTACAGCAAAAGCATGGGAATTCACTGGATCGAATTAATGCGCGCTCTTTTGTGCCGGCTGTGCGTTTTTCCGTTGCTTGTTGTAATTTTTTCGCAGCAGCGCGTATTCGCAACACTGATTCGGATAATAAACAATCTAGACTTGTCACGTGCCATCGATCGACGAATACGTGCATGTGGAGTTTGAACACGTATCAGCTTTGGGAGTATGTACCCATTAAAGGAAAAAGCTTACATTAAAAACAAATTGATGGTCAGACCAGTGAATAAATTTCATTAATCTGTAAAGTCTGCAAAAAATGCGCAGTCCATAGGTTTTTTTTTTATTTACGCTTCATATTCTTAATATAAGTGATGTTTTAGATAACGCTTTAATTTTTTTTATTTGTTTTGTCTGTGAATTGTATATTGTGCTGAGTGGTACATATTCAACTATAGATATACTAGTTACCAAGCAACGTGCTTCAAACCGCCCAGTAACAGGCGTCAAAGTTAAAAAGTTCTAGAAAGTTTTTTTTCTTTAGTAATCTAAAATAAATGGCTTTGGTACCGTTTTTGTCTTGTAGAATAGAACGACTGTATTTTATCAAAACAACATGTGTGAAGTTCGGTGATGTGCTGTTGTTTTTATGTTTTAAAAGTATTTTAATATAGTTTTTTCGGGGAAAGTAGTTAAGAAAGAATCAAACCAATCGTGTTTTTTGTACGCCTATTCACAATTAATAGCTAAAGTTGTCGCGTGCTTTTGCGGTGTCATGATCCGTACGTTCAGGACTCAGCTTGCGAATGCTTTGATTTTCTTCTGATTTCGTACGATTATTGAACCCACTGAGAGGGGGAGGGGACAAGAGAAATCTAGTGTTTTTGTGACATTTCCGATAAACGTTAAGTGTAATTTGTTCTTCCACAGATCTCCAAGGCGCAGCGCCGGGGTGGGGGGAGAGTATATATCACCAACTCGACTGTCGGTCGCTATTAAACAACACAGTATTCTTAGTCCTTATTTGTAGTTATTGGATCTTATTTATTCGTGCACACATTCTGCATGTATCTGTTTAAGGATTAAAACGTTTATTTCTAATGTTTTGCCGCCATTTCCACTCATTTGAAAACGAACAAGTGCCACCCGGACAAGTGCCACCTGGACAAGTGTCACCTGGACAAGTGTCACCTGGAAAAGTGCCCCCGACGAACAAGTGCCACCCGGAAAACTACCACTCGGAGAGCTGCCACACAGAAAAATAGCATTTAAAATAAAAGGAAAAAAAGCGTTACCCCCCAAAATAGTAAAAGATAAATAAATGAAAAATTAAATTTATTTTCGTTTTACCGGTGTTGCTGTGTGAAGTTTAAATTTGTCTTTCAAGATTTAATTACATCTCTTTCATGCGCATTTCAATTGTACAGCTGTGCCGCTTGATTTAAAATTACAGTTAGGGTATTCCTGTGACGAATGAGGTCAGGGCAGTGATGTGCAATTACTATTAAACTGTGTAATTAGCATATTTTCGTGATGGACGGGCTCTAGGGACTGATGTGCAATTACAATTAAAGTGCATAACAATTGGGCAAGACAATGGTAGTCTTGTGAAGCATTGTTTTCCGGAGTAAGAGGGTTTCGACTTGTATTGGGCTCCAGAGTAGTGCTAATTTTCCGGAGTAAAACAGAAAATGAGTATAAATAGCGCACCAAAAATGCAGCTAGAGTATATCAATTCAGCAATGGAATTTATAGCTTCTCAGCGTGGTCATGCGAAAATACTCCTAGATGGGTATTTACACGTCAGAAACAAATCTCTTGCCAAATGAATCGTGGCATCTTTAGTGAAGTGACTCTTGTGTGATTTTTTTTCAGTGTCATGAAGTATTTTTAACTTTCAGGTTAAGGCAGCAAGTTTTGATGCAAAAATTTCCATGATGAATAACACCAGTATGTGTCACAATTTTTTTTTGCACATCAAGTAATAAAACTAATCCATCAGAAGAGTTACTTAATTTCAATTGCAGTCCATCAGTACCCCGAGCGAATCAATCACAAGAGGATCCGAATTCCAATTACTTAAATCTCGAAAGGGAATATCAAACTTTAAACCTTTTAACAAACGGTTTTTAATTTTATTTTGAATGATATTTTTCTGGCTGGCAGATGTCCGAGTGGCAGTTTTCCTGGTGGCACTTGTCCGCCGGGGGCACTTGTCCGGGTTGCGGTTTTCCGGGTGGTACTTGTCCTAGACCCCATTTTTTCATATTTCTTTGTTGCTAGCTACAAAACAATCTGATTGGACCATTTGGTTTTTACGATTACATTAAAATCCGTGGAGCAACCTTTTCTTATACTTCCATGGGGGATCTGTCCCTATGCTTCCGTAGAACAACTTATTCTTATACTTCCATAGAACGACCTGTCCCAAAATCAACACTTCGCCTGGACAGATGTAGACTAGACTTTTTATCGCCACCATCCATATTAGCTAACGTTGAAATCACTTTGAAAGATTTCACATCTGAAGATATTATAAGTAATGGCTTAGAGTCACCAAATGTCTGTTGTCCTAAGACGGCGTTTCCCGAACACTCGCGTAACGTCGGGCCGACGTCGGAACGGTATAAACCAGGTCGGAAAACGTCGGCATCGGCTTCGATGCATCGGTAATGCATCGGTTATAGGTTGGCAATAGTCGAATTTCCATTTTTTCTCATTCATCGACGTTTCTCGTTACCGACGTTGGCCCGATGATTATTTTCCTCAGTTTAATAGATGTTTGCAAATATTCATCGGGCCGACATCTTTTTCCGACGAACTTCCGACCAATTGGGAATTTTTTTTTGCTAAAAATATTATATTCATATATTACACGTATTTCTAAATGCATATATTATACATATATTTTTATGCATTGGTTATACGTTGGAAATAGATTAACTTCCGACCAATGGTAAAAAAAAATGAAACGGATATTGCATACGTATATTCGATGTATTTAGTTATACGTACATTATACATATATTTGTATATGTTGGCCCAACGTCTGACATAGACGTACTTCCGACGGAATAAAACTTAATTATTTTTGAAAAAGATATTACTGATGTATAAATGACGGATTACAATAATCGTATAATATACAAATATATCACTGCATCGGCTATACGTCGGAAATATACCGAATTCCGACGAAAACTAATTTTTTCATTTGAGATATTACAAGCATGTAATATGCGTATAAAAATATACGTATATTATACATATAGTTATATTTGTCGGTGAAACGTCGGAAATATACCGATTTCCAATGGATCTCTAAATTTTTGTATTTCGCGCATAACTTGAAATGAAAACTATATATAGCGTTGTGTACGAGTGCTCCACATATTCCACAGCGTCGGAAAAAGATGCCGATATTGCCAACGCGTATTATACGTATTTTTTAAACGTCTATAAAACGCATATTTTCCAATGCTTATTCGGCGTCGGAAATTTATCGATTGACGTTTTGTAGGGGACATTATGAAGAATCAATAGTGGAGCATTATGAATATACTTGGAAATTATCATTTGCCTCAATAAACTAGCCCCAGCCGCCTTGGAGTAGAGGTATGTTCCGCGCCTAGGATGCAAGAGGTCCCCGGTTCAAACCCGAGTAAGTACTAGTGTTCAGTTGCAATATATAGATATGCTATGTTGTATATTGATATGCTATGGTGTATGTATGAATATGTGAATTATGAATGGTTGGTAAAGGTTCAATGGGTCAGTTAAGGTTAGAAACAATTTTTTTACGTATAAAAATCATCGGAAGTTCGTCGGAAATGCATCGGAATATAAACGTATAACCGACGTATAGCCGACGGTTGGTATCCGACGTCGAAGAATTTGTAGGGATATTTCCGACGGTGGCCCGACGTATTAAAGATATATCGGCCCGATGTATATCCGATGTACGAAGCCGCTATATCTATTATGCGTCGGGCCATAGTTAATCCTATGTGCAACCGATACATCGGCCGACGAAGTTGCCGATATTGCCGATCTAGTATAGATGTATTTTAGACGTTACGCGAGTGTTCTGGTTGTCACTGGTAACATATTTTGCCGTGGGGAATTGTGTTCTTCGAATGTACTCTTCTTGCTTCATCTATTATTAATTTCTTTGTCAGTTGGACCTCTGTAAATTAATGTTATATTTGTGGATAACTAATTTTTTCATAATTGGCTGGAAAATGAACTTTGTTGACTGGATTCTACGATGTTCGGTTTAAAACCAATTTCACAGAACTAATTGAGAACCGGTTCAGCTTAGATGAATCACTTTTAAATCTCTCTACTCTATATTAATACTCACCCTGTCTTAAGAAAGAGAGGTAGGCTGGGCTACCTATCTCTCTGCCCCTCCCCCTCCTCCTCTCGCCCTCTCCTCTCTCTCTCTCTCTCCCTCCCTCCCTCTCCCCTCCCTTCCCCTCCCCTCTCCTCCCTCCCTCCCTCCCTCCCTCCCTCCCTCCCTCCCTCCCTCCCTCCCTCCCTCCCTCCCTCCCTCCCTCCCTCCCTCCCTCCCTCCCTCCCTCCCTCCCTGCTGTGGTTTCTGTCTCTTACACTCCCTCTCTCACCCTCTCACTCTCCCTCTCTGTCTGTCTTTCTTTCTTTTTCTGTCCCTCGTCTCTGTTTCTCTCTGCCTCGCACACTATCTGTCTCTGCCTCTTCCTTCCTGCATCCCTCCCCGAACACTCGCATAACATCTAAAATACATCTATACTAGATCGGCAATATCGGCAACTTCGTCGGCCGATGTATCGGTTGCACATAGGATTAACTATGGCCCGACGCATAATAGATATAGCGGCTTCGTACATCGGATATACAACGGGCCGATATATCTTTAATACGTCGGGCCACCGTCGGAAATATCCCTACAAACTCTTCGACGTCGGATACCAAGCGTCGGCTATGCGTCGGTTATACGTTTATATTCCGATGCATTTCCGACGAACTTCCGATGATTTTTATACGTAAAAAAATTGTTTCTAACCTTAACTGACCCACTGAACCTTTACCAACCATTCATAATTCACATATTCATACAAACACCATAGCATATCAATATACAACATAGCATATCTATATATTGCAACTGAACACTAGTACATACTCGGGTTTGAACCGGGGACCTCTTGCATCCTAGGCGCGGAACATACCTCTACTCCACGGCGGCTGGGGCTAGTTTATTGAGGCAAATGATAATTTTCAAGTATATTCATAATGCACCACTATTGATTCTTCATAATGTCCCCTACAAAACGTCAATCGATAAATTTCCGACGCCGAATAAGCATAGGAAAATATGCGTTTTATAGACGTATAAAAAATACGTATAATATACGATTGCAATATCGGCATCTTTTTTCCGATGTATTTCCGACGTCGTTTATACATAGGAAAATATACGTTTTATAGACGTTTAAAAAATACGTATCATACGCGTTGGCAATATCGGCATCTTTTTTCCGACGCTGTGGAATATGTGGAGCACTCGTACACAACGCAATATATATATATATATATATATATATATATATATATATATATATATATATATATATATATATATATATATAGTTTTCATTTTAAGTTATGCGTGAAATACACAAATTTAGAGATCCATTGGAAATGGGTATATTTCCAACGTTTCACCGACAAATATAACTTTATGTATAATATGCGTATATTTTTATACGCGTATTACATGCTTGTAATATCTTAAATAAAAAAAATAATTTTCGTCGGAATTCGGTATATTTCCGACGTATAGCCGATGCAGTGATATATTTGTATATGATGCGATTATTGTAATCCGTCGGTTATACATCAGTAATATCTTTTTCAAAAACAATTAAGTTTTGTTCCGTCGGAAGTACGTCTATGTCAGACGTTGGGCCAACATATACAAATATATGTATAATGTACGTATAAGTAAATACATCGAACATACGTATGCAATATCCGTTTCATTTTTTTACCATTGGTCGGAAGTTAATCTATTTCCAACGTATAACCAATGCATAAAAATATATGTATAATATATGCATTGAGAAATACGTGTAATATATGAATATAATATTTTTAGCAAAAAAAATTCCCAATTGGTCGGAAGTTCGTCGGAAAAAGATGTCGGCCCGATGAATATTTGCCGAAATCTATTAAACTGAGGAAAGTAATCATCGGGCCAACGTCGGTAACCGATGAACTTCCGACGGATGAGAAAAAAAATGAAAATTCGACTATTGCCAACCTATAACCGATGCATTAGCGATGCATCGAAGCCGATGCCGACGTTTTCCGACCTGGTTTATACCGTTCCGACGTCGGCCCGACGTTACGCGAGTGTTCGGGTCTCTCTTTCTGTCTCTCTCTCTCACTCTTTCACACGCCCACTCTCTCACTGCCGCTCTCATTTTGTTTACTGATTCTGCGATGTTTATTTTAATGTGATATTTAAGCGCAAAACTGTTTTAGTAGCTCAAAGTTAAAAGTGATAAAAGGAACATTTTGTTGTCCATAATTCTATCTATGTGAAAGACATTAACATACAACAGTGTAAAAACCGTCAGCAAAGCCGGTCTTGCAGGCCGCGTTGTCTTTTCGCGTTCGCATTAAAAAAAAATAAGTCCTTTCTCGGGTAATGTTCAATAATAAGGATCGAACATTGACCGGGAGCTGGGAAACGTAGTTCACAATCGATTTAACCTATCATCATGCTCGTTAAAAGTCCTTTAAAATTTGAGTGAAAAATTTAAAAATTAAATGTAAATTGGTTAAAAAATTTGAACCTGTTAATTTATATTTTGTGACGTCATCAGCTGGGGTTGCATCGGGTAGATGCAGAACTGTTGGACTGAATTCAGGCTGCAAGTTTTTACAACAAAATAATCCGGCCAAGCGACGTCGGAACTACGTGTCCTACAAAAAAAAGAGAACCATAAAAAAAACACTATTCATAGCTCGAGACTTAAGACATTGAGATTTTTCGGAATTCTTTTTGGAACGCTTTCAGTTAAGACCTTGAGTCTTTTAAGGTGGTTCTCTCACGCTGTTACTTGTTTTGGTGACTCGAAAAAATAGTTGAATAACCTTACCTATAGCCGGAAATTTAAATTGCCAAGGATTTGACAACTGCTTAAGTCTCAGGTTTGTACTTTTTTGGCGAGGGAAAAAATTTTCAGCTTGATTTTCAAATTCTAGGGCTAAGAAACGTTACTTGTTTACACTTGAGGATGTGTCAAAATCCGCTAGTGTATTGAATTTGTACGAAAATTTTAGCCGCAGTTATGGCATGTTTTTCCGGGTTTTTTTTTTGTTTGTTTTTGTTTTTGTTTAGTTTGTCCGTGGAACTAGTCAGACGTCGTTAGGGCTAGAAAGATGAAATTTGGATCTGATAAACTTCAACATGTCTAGTTGATCCTCGTTAATTATTATTTTTTAAATTAGCTTAATTGTTCAATTAAAAAACGACAAAAAAATTGCGAAACATGCAGCAAGAAGCTGAGAGCAGTGGTTTAAACTGGCAAGATATCAGCCTCGGTGTACTGCTCGCCCAACTCTTAATGAAAGCCATCACAACATGCGTGTCCAACTTTAAGTTGGTTGCAGCGTTTGGGTTTTTTTTCCAAATTTAAGAGTGATGAAATTTGGCTCACTGATAGAGGGTGATTAGACGCCCTGAAAGCCACATTTTTAACCATAACCTTAGAGAACGATTGACATCCTCGGCCATGGTCAATGTCGAAAAACCGGAAGTGGGCCACTATCTCGAAAACGGTTAGAGATAGAGCGATTGGAGCCTATTTCCCAACCTTTGGCCCTAAAAGACGATACGTAAGAGGTACCTCGGCGACCTTGACCTCCTCGGACATGATCAAAGTCAGAAACCGGAAGTTGAACATTATCTCGAAAACGGTTAGGGATAGAGCAATTTTGAACTTATTTTCGACCTTTTTGGCCTAAAAGACGATAGGTAATGGGTCAAGAGTTTAGAATCGTATTTTATGTAACCCCCAAGTGTTATGTTCGATACTCGGTAGCGAAAACGGTCTACTTCACTTTTGATTTTGATACAGGTCCTTCTTAGTCTGTTCACAACCAGACCATTCTTTCTGTTCCGAAACAGTCACAGCGGAAGGTCTTTATCTCAAAGTACTCGGAAACGGAAAAGTTACTTCGAAACATCAGAGGTTCTCTTGGATATTGGGGCTTGGAGAAAAAAAGACTGTCTAGAGTTTCACATATCCAAGCTCTAGAAACGATACAGTTGTTTCAACTGCCTGGACAGTCTAGTTAATTGTGCAGTGCTAGGACTTAGCCACCGGTTGTCCAAATGTCCAATGTGATTTATTCACATCTAAAATATCATATATATATATATATATATATTTGATAAAAAAAATAGTTGATCAAAATTTATTTGGCAACAAAAGCAGAAGGTGTAGAGAGAATTATCCATTTCGCAGTATATGGGGAATGTAGTTCGTAGTTTATCAGATTCTAGACTCTAATTTTAGATATCTTTTGTTATCAGGTTATAGATTCTAGTTTCAGATATCTCCTGTTTGTAGTTTATCATTATGTAACATTTAAGGGATAGATATCGTGCATAATGAAAAATATATTTTACTTGACCAAAAAGAAACTTTTGAATTTTATAAATTTGAAACAGTTTGGCAGGAAGCTGGAACTTTTCGATAAATATCGAATATATTTCTCAGAAGAAGGGATTTTGCTTTTGTTTTGTACATAGGTGCACATTATCACCCACTTCGTTGATTGTGGGCGATAATGTGTGTTCAGTATCATGGATTTAATGTTTTTACTGCTGTTTTAGAGTTAATAACTGGTAAAATAAAAAAACAGTAAAACCTGCCTACACCGGACACCGGGGAGACTGGCGGATTTTGTCCGGTATATAGAGGTGTCCGGTATTTCAGGGGTCAAGTACACCAATGGGAGAAAACGGGACTGAGAATTCTTGTCCGGTATTGGCAGCTGTCCGGTATTTCAGGGTTTGTCCAGAATGAGGTTTTACTGTAATCGGTTGACCAGTGAGTTTCAGAGTCTGTTTATAGCCAGCATAGTCCAACACCCGATACCGTATAAAACATCCAGAGGTTACTTCTTGCTATCGTGACTGTTGCTACTTTTTCAAAATGTGAAGTGATTTTAATGTGAGTAAATAAATAGTAAATCGCAATGATAAAATAACAGTTGTGTATAGTAGGGACGTATGTATATCAGGAATGTATTTGAATTTGTTGTAACGGTTACTGCTGAATAGTTTTTATGTATCTCTTTAAAAGTTCAGTTTTGAATCGCAATATGTTTGTGATGCCCAGTACCCTTGATGTCATTTTCATATTATAAATTCTCAAAACGGAAGTTTAATGAGAGTGGACTCGTTGGATAGCTGTAGATTCCTTCAACTCTCGCTATTCATGCCTAGACTGTGGGGATACGTTGCACTCTGTGAGCTTTTTATGTGTTTCCCGGGGTGAAAAAGCAAAGGAGATAGACGTGACAGTTCGCACGTCTAATATTTACTTAGACTCTGACAAAAAATATTGTTTTGATCTCAGATTAACGCTCACAGTGTTCGATACAAGAACGGTATACGGGCGGTAAAATTCAAGTTGAAAATTTGCCCCATTTATAGGGATAAAAAATATCTTCAATAGAAACAAAAGATCTCAGGCAGCTTGATTACTTAGCAGTCTCTAATACGTCTAGTTTATTTAAATCAATTTAATTCTATTTCCCATGCGTTTTGTTGATTATGCTGTTTGTCACAAAAATGGCGTTAAAGTGGCAAGGGGCGTTTAGGAACATACGAAGAAGCTGCTCTGTCTGTAGTATAGATAATGTTAGAAGTAAAATTATCTGTTCACTATCTCAATCGTGGGTTTGCGATTCTTTTTTTAAGTATGTCTGATTATTTTATAGTATTTATACTTTTCTCATTAACAAGGGTTGTTTTTATCTGTGAATAATTCTAGGTGTCAGTATGCTGTGACTAAATGATAAAGACATTGTATATATCCTGTTTGTGTGTGTGGTTATTCAAAGGAATTCTCAAATGCAAGTAGAATAGTTTTAATGTCAAACTGTCTAGTGCTACTTGATTTCTTTTTTGTTAAGCACGTGTGGATATTTATGAAATCGTCCAGGTTGCTTCAGAGATATATACAGGACAGGAATTTGGCGGAAAATTACGTCACAAATATAAACATAAATATAAATATAAAGCTGCACATACCAGGAAAGAGAATAAGAAGATCGTACGTCCAAAAGATCCACTGGGTTCACAGAAAAAGAACAGAACACCGAAGCGAAATAGTAGTATAATTTGTAAGAAAATATGTGTTTTAAAGCCCATTCGATCATTTTAACGGAACTTTAAGTATTATAATTGGGTGGTTTTTACTTAGCTGGAGTGTAGAGCGGTACCGGAATAACAAGTTCTATCCTGATGATTTGAAATTAAGCTTTATTAATGCAACTTTTAAACCCAACTTTAATTCACAAAGACCAAGCGCACACACTCCCCGCGCTGTGGTCAAAACCATCTCTTAAATATCTTCTCACCAGACAGCAGACCAGTTACAAAGATTGACTGAATGGAGTAACAGACATTACGAGTTGGAGGGATGACTTAAACATAGTTTAAACTGACTTCGATTTTACAAATTTGTGTCTTACAACAAACTCATGTGACGAGCAGGATTATTAAACCACTTTTACCTCAAGACCCGCGAGTCACTCTTCTAAAGTAAACATTATCAAACCATAAAAGCATATGGAAACGATTTACTTCTTTTGGCTATCGAATTTCGATGCAATTTAAGAATAAGAGGAGAAATCCAGTAAGCCATATAATCTAAAATTTCAACGATTTATCAATTACATAATCCAATTTACAAGAATAAGGAAGGACCAATCTGTTACAACTACACATCACGCCCTTTCGCAATCGTTAAATTAAAATAACTTTCCCTACAGCCGTCAATTCGACTCAACCAATAATATCCTAACGACTAAATAATTATTTTTCAATATTATTAACTAATCACCATTTTATCCACTGAACATATGTACGGTTCTGTTTTATTGCCAGCGCTGAGTCACTGTCCATTAATTCTTTCGTTGTTTATATAGTTTTCCTGGAAGCTGTGAAAGAGAATGTCTAGCATTGTAGATAATGTTTATCTCTTCATAGAGAAAGATTTGCTGTTATCTAGTGGAAACTGACCTCAGGATGTTTCGTAGTCTATATGTGTTGTCTAGCATTTTAAGTAAGATAAAACTGGAAAAGGTTTTTGATCGTCATGTTGACTGGGTATACAGTCAAAATACGAAAATTATCTTAGGCTCTTTGTCATCTTTAAAATTTTGAATTGCCATTAAAAACCATGCGATACTGAAGGCACGTTAATGGATGTAAGTTATTGTTTATATTTTGGTTTAACTCACTCGACATTGCAGTACAGGCGTGTACGTCATAAAATGTCCGTATATTCAACGTAATATAAATATATTAGATGGTGGACCAACAGTTACCAAATTAATCTCCTTTGAACATTTGCAAAGGCTAGTTCACAAACAGAAAAATGCAGCTATTTCTTTTTATATACAATTTCAGTCTTCTAACTAATCAATTTGAATGATGTTTCTTCTGTTTAAATTGGTGTACAGTTTCAAGCCCTGAGCAATGGTAATGGGACGGGAACTAAAAGACTTGAGATTTTGCCCGTATATGGTTATGTGTGCAAGATCTAGGGCTCGAATTTCAAGAGCAAGAATTCTCGTTATCCCCGCCACCCCCTCCCGTCCCTCCTCATCGAATATGGCATTTTATGTCTTGTTTTCGCGTGTCTGCCTTTTGCGTAAACATCGGGTCACATTTTCTACAAATTTCCGTTTTCATTGTGTACTTTGAACTGGATATACATCATTGTAAGTACTTAATTCCATTAATATCCACGTCACAGGTTCTGAGTTCCTGTTTATTATTGTTCTTAATTAGATATCAATGTACTGGGGTTTGTTTCCACATCTTTGTTATGATTCAAATATTTGAATAAATCTTTTATAAAATAATCAGCGTTTTTGTTTTTTTTCTTCTGTCTTCTTTCGTTTTAAATGAGGACGCCTTAAGGGATTCTCCCAGCAGATGTCACCCGACTGGTTATGTGGTTATGTGGCTAAGCTACTGAGTGGCCAGAATTGATGTTTGCTGCAACAGCGACATTATACATCGCAAAAACGTCACGAAGCCGACTAAAAGTGGCGAAGTTTGGTGATCGCCAAAAGAAAACGACAGCGATAAAATAACATTAAAGCAATGTAATTGTCACTCCCATGAGATATGTATACCGCTGCAAACGTTGTTTACAAGTCACCAGAATGCAATGTCCCGCCACTTCTACGTCGACAGTGGATTTGACGAAAGTCAAACAAGAAAAAAAGGCAAAGAAGCAAAATCACAACGAATCTGTCGTCGTTTTGACGTAATTTTGAGGTCACAAAAGCAATGAACTTTAATTATCGCCCACTGGAAATGGAAACCTCAAAAGTGCTTTTAGTTCCTCTTTTGTGGCGTCATTTCACGTGAAAGCAATCTTATATGCTGTGCAATAGCAGTTGGTTGCCTATTGACTAAACCTTGTTTGGTGTTGCGTCTAAATTTGGTCGGAGTGATCTTAGCAATAAAAAAGATCAGTGACATCAATGTAGAAAGATTATACCAATATCACTTAAAATTAACTGAGAACCAACATGAAAATGCAGAAAAGTTTTCCACGAACAGATAATGCCTTCTATGTTATGACTAGCCAAGAAAATCGATAGCATATGAAAGGCAGTAAAGGTAGTAAGAAGTCAAAACCCCCCCTTTTTTTTTTTTTTTTTTTTGCGAAATTGAAAATAATATTTGCCTGTTTCTCTATTGGGCTTGTACTTTGTTTTGTGATTTCACCAAAATGTGCATATTTATGCATACTATTCTCACAGGCATTGTGGAGTGTGGATACAACATCACTATATGTTGCAAAACGAGGGACTAGCTTTACATTTTAATGAAAACGTTAACAGAACAGTTAATGTTTGATATATTCGTGTTCTACGCATATTTAGAAATCATTATACTGCGAAAAACAAAACATTTTTACAATTAGAGTCCCAAAATAGTTCAATTATATTGATTCAATTATTTCAGTTCAATACCAAACGTATCTTTCTGTTAAATGAAAAGTTTGCCATGTTTTCCCTTTTTTATTAACAAAATCCATCATAATGTTAACTGAAGTAAAGTGTGCACACTGTTTGGGGCAGCTTTGATTAAACAGAACATGTGTACTATCATATGGTGTAAAATATAGCTATGATTTTCTAATGCTTTATTTAAATAAATAATGATGATATACTTCAATCCGTTCCACAGTAAATAATAACGGCATATTGTAAAATTAGTGGAGAGTGCCAACTTTGCGCAAACAAAGGGATGCATTAGGCACGTTGTGTTCATCCATTATTTCTACTCATTCTTGTATAACCTGTAAATCTCAAGTGTGCAGATTTAGTTAAATTATTTTCAACAACGGGTCTACTATCAGCCATGTGTAGGTGTTGTGTTCTGGAGGTCCTGGCTGAATATTGTTACTTTACGAAATATGATTTGATAGAAATGTTCGAAAACGAGGCTATTATTAAAAGCTATCTTTAACAATATACGTTGCGCACATACTGCCAAGTAAACGAAAGCATAACATGTCATAAGGTGATGTAATACTTTGCCTAAGGGACACACGGTATAAAAAATGAGCTTACGGCATGGCCCGACCATTCAAATTCCTGATCCATTTATTATAGATAAGAAAGAGGAAATTCGTGGTTATTCTGGTGACTACAATGCTGGCGATATTGCAATGCTTATTTTTGGAACCCAGACTTTTTCTCAATTATTTAAAGGAATGTGACGCATATCTAACGAATACAATTCTGATTAATATCTATACCTATAAAACGCCTAATATTCAATTTTATGTATTGATTTAACATAAGGTTTATTTGGTGAAAGTTATTTATTGATAACATTGTTAAATAACGAAAAAGGTCGTTGTATCACATGGCTATTATTCTGAATGCTGTAGCACCTTGAGACAAGACAAAATGGTGTCACGCACAAATTTGTCAGCCATATTGAAAACTTATTTAGTACATTTGACGTAATGCCCCAAACATCTGATTGACATTGTAGCTAAATACAAAATAGAGCATAGTGATCGTCTTTATGTAGAGAACGAATCGGCTGATACCGTCAACACCACAGATTTAGATTATTCCTGAGACAAAAAACACTTGAATACAGACGTTATCATTTGAACAATTCCTGTGTTTGGCCAACATATGTAAAATGCTATATCTTTATACCTTGCTTCTTAAAAAAATAATACCATGGCCATTAGATAGATAGTATAAAGAGATAGTCCTAATATTAAGACCACTAAATTTTCCCAGCAGTGTTCCGAATATATCTCTCATATTGTTTATCACGAAGATTATATTTATTTTTCGATCAGCCAATGATAACAAAAATGCTCAGTTTGGTAGTTTTTTATAATTTATTACAATATCAGTACTACTGTCGAAGCAATGGTTTTTAAATCTACTGTCTGAATGCAATTTTTAAAAATGATAAACTTTACATATTATATATATAAATATATATATATATATATATATATATATATATATATATATATATATATATATATATATATATATATATATATATATATATATATATATATATATATATACTTGTGCTTACTGAGTCGACATATGTAAATATCTTCTAGTACTATTACGCTTCTGCTATCGCTTTAAGTTTTAAAATATTTGCAAAATGGATTTTTCAGCTTTGAACTTGTCCAGGCATTATATATTTCTGAGGAAACCCCATTTTGCGTGTCAGTTTCGCTGGAATTTTGATCGTTGAACCTATTCGCATCTTTTCCACTTTTAGTCTATGATTATCGAAATTTTGATTGACAAAATTTGCTTTAGTGCACAGTGATGTGCATCATATTAAACTATAAATGACACTCAATTGCAATAATAGCGAACCAATTGTACTTTAATAGTCAGCCAAGTCAAAATGCATATACACTTACATATATTTCATTGCCATAAATACGACATAAAATTAAAATGAAAGGGAAAAACAAGCATCCTTATGTAGTGGATTGATTTATTTAAAGCCAATATTCAAAACTTATTGCCTGAATTCAATTCATAAAAATACTTATAGAGAGGCAAAAAAAAAAACTATTACTTCTTTTTTTAGCTTTTAGCCAAGTTAATTAAAAATAAGACAAAATTAAAAGGTGACAATTTTTCAGTTCGTTTCCTGTCTCTAACAAGGTCTATATTTGACCAAATGTATTGGATCACTGCTCTGACATGCGGCGAACTCCAACATACACTCATTGCCATAAGTTACTCCGTCGCTGCCGCACACGGGGAAATAGTTGCGAGGACAGGCTCCAGGGCACTTCAGTAAAACTGAAATGAATTCGCATTTATTCCATTTATTAAAATATAAAGTAAACTGCAATGCAAAGTAAAGAAATAAGGCAATGCAGGCGAATGTCAGTGTTTAGTTATGATTTTTTTATTGCATTCATCCTGTAATGTTACTTTCTGTCAGTAATGGTCGATATCTTATCATATAGCACTTTTCAACAAAGTTTTCTTCTCAACACTTAGTCTTTGTTAATTATCGTGCAAAATCACAAAGACTGACAAGTGCTTTTAATAAAGGGTATATTTTTAAAATTTAAATTCAGTGTTTCTGTTTCTACACTGTTAATTTTAGTGAAAATTTCTTTCTGAATCAATGAGCAAAATTAATCAAGTTCTATGTTTTCTATACTTTTGTTTCACACACTCGCAGTGCATGAAGGATGTAATCCAGAAAACCTTTGCTACCAGCTTTATATGTAACATTTTTTGTAAACATTCTAACAAAAAAATTATACTTGATAACCTTGCTTGGTATCTTTTGTTCAAACAAGTGTGTATATGGTGAGTACTACTCTATGGGGGCTTTTTTCTCAAGAAACCATTTGCAGTTGGTTTATAAACTTTGGTACCTCGATAGCACAGTCGAAAGACTGAATGGAAGATAATTTTTGGCTTCAGTATTGTCTGCAGTGTCAGATGAAAAAACTTACACTTTTAATTTTAGAATTAAGTTAAGATTTATTATCTAATCATTGTAAAGTTTAACAGCCGAAAGAGTAGACGTACATTTAAAAAGGTCTTTATATTATATTTCACTTGATAAACGATCCCTTTTTTAAATTCTGGGGGTACATTACAGTGTTATCACAGTAATGCTAATGACTGGTATCTTTATGTCACAAATAACCTAAATAACTAAAGAAGGCTCCCGTTACTTTAAATATTAACACTTTTATTCCATTTCACCTAGGGTATCATCTGCCACAAACATGGTTTTTGTTTGGCTGTGGACGTTTTCTACTATATCATGGCTAAAAGTTTTGATAATGTCAGCTATTATATATTCATAAATATTATGGAAAGACATCTAATTACACAAAAATATTAATATTGACATTAGTCAAAAGGAACTGCACATCATGTTATTTTGGTTTCCTGTTTGTGACAGAATATGCGCAATCTAAAGGTTATCAAATAGTACAAAAAAATTATAAAATCAATATCACTTATATTTTGTCAAAGTAATTTTTAGCTTTGTATAAATGACATAAATATTATCAGGAATTTTCAGGTTTATAATTCAAGATATGTAATGAAGTCTTCCTGTGTTTTATTTGAATTATATGAAAGATAGGTCATTATTATAGATTTCAACAAAACTGATTTGGAAACAACTTATATATATTGAGAGAGTGAAACTACTTTTATGTAGAATTTTCAGATAGGTAAGTTAAAACGGTCAAAGGAGCTGAGAGAAAAGCGGATGATTAGAAAAAGACCAATAAAACTGAAAATCCGACAAAACTGGCAGAATTGTAATCGGTAAAAATGTTTTAATCTGGAATTTAATGACATATTGAAACGTTTTTAAGTCAGTACCATCTAACTTTCTAGCTTCGTTTGTTTTATATACTAAGTATAATAGATTGAAAATTACGCATATATTATATTATGATTTAGTTTTCTTACATACCGCAACTTCCGTCGTGGACGTAAAAGATCGAGCCTTCTGTTTCACAGATCACGTTATTAAGAAGACAACTGTTTGAATATGTGATTAGGTTGCTTGCACAAACTGGTGCATATATTCGAGGGCACGGTCTGTCACACCTCTCTGAAACAGTTAAAATGAAGTTAAAGTACTTTAAATGAAATGTAGCAAGCGAGCGTTGTATTCAAAGCATTAACAATCACTTAATGCATACAAAACACACAACACTGGTGTCTAATTCAACTACGCGTACAATTGAATACACCGGTGCAATAAATATCATAATTTAGTTCTCCTCAGAATTAAGAAAGTGACATAATTTGTCCAAGTTGTTTTCAGCGGCATTTTGACAATGACTCGTTGCTTATAATCTCAGTTTAGAATTTATATGTTGCCTAAAACTTTATCTTATCTCTGTTTAGTTTGAATTTGTGATAATAAATGTTGTTTTACTTACCAAAACCAATAACACACCCAGCAAGCATCGCCAATATCAAATAAATTTTAAAGTCCATTTTTATCAGATTGTGATTCTTATAAGAGTTACCTCGTTTTACTCAATGGCAATATGTCTGATATTGTATATAACTTTCTCTTTTATAGCATTACACATCTCCTTCAGCGAATAGCAAGCACTTAAATAAGTCACAATTCTGTGTTCAGTCAATCACGCCACTCTTTTTGGGCAGTTTTTCTTTGGTTTGTTATCCTGACGGGTAATTTTGGCAATGGATGGTTTAGTGATGTTTTTTCACAGTAAGGCAGTTGATAAAAATATTATGAATTAAATCACATGGCAGATATTAAGACGTTTGCATAATTTTGGAATATCAATTGGTGTTATACGGTGTGCATTGTGCAATAACATTAATATTACATGCCTGCATAGGTTTCCAAAGATATACAGAAAAACGTGCTGTGAAGTTTTGACTTGTCTCTCTTCCTAGTAGCACCCGCTGTCTTCCTTTGCACGATGTCAAGACGAAATAGTATTTTCAAGTGGAAGAGGTGGGCTGGTCAAGGCCTCAAGGCGATATGTATTGATGTGTTCAAAGTTTTATTAAGTGACTATTCTGATCATAGCCCCCATCTGAATTCCCTAAAAGGAACAAGAAACAAAAGGAACCCTAAAATATCTGTTTTACGCGTAAACAAACATTTTCTTACAGTCCAGACATTTCCCTACACAGTCTCCAAAGCGTGGTTCCAAATGCTAGAAACATGTTTTAGTCTAGCCATCTACACATGCGTTGTTCCTTGAACTTTTATCAAAGCTGTGGTTGATTATGTGATTATGATATCATATAATAAGCACATGCTGTTACATATTCAATTCAATAGAACTGCATGAATTTGGCATCATCGTCCCGTCATGCGCATCGAAATACTCATTTATATTTCAGTTTTATCTTTGAAGTATGTTTTGTGAAGTTTTTTAGGGGGGAAAGAGACATGACTTTTAAATTTTGAATTTTAAACATCATTTAAAGTTTTGTTAACTAACTGTATCACAGCACAATAATAACTATAAAAGTTGTTGTAATGCAATATAAATTGACACGGCAAACTGTGCATTTGCACATGAACATACCACATGCCATAAAAATATTACCGCTATAGTCGTACAGGTCAACTTGACTTGCATAGGTCAACGTACACAGAATATATGTACACGCACAACAGAATAAAACTGTATCTAGGGTTTGAAAAGACATTGCCTTTTTCATGATTTAAGAGTTCATTTTATATTTACAAATATTTCTATAATCGTTAATTCGTGAAACACGCAAACCAACAAAAAGCCTTATAGCAATTAATGTGTGTATGACAATGCAAATTACCAAGATTATCAAGCAAGCAAACTTATTTTTGTCAATACTAAAACCAGTTGAAACGGGTATCAACTTTGATTGCACCATAATACCCTATTCATATTGTAAGAGGTGTTAAATTTTTCAAATGAAGTTTTAAATTGTGAGAATTATAAAACCTAACAACTCTACAACTATCAAAATAAAGAAACAGATAGTTATAAATATCCACAGCAATGAGGATTTCGTCGTAATTTAGCTATATGATTTTTTACAATGTCAGATGTATAAATTAGAGTGGTCATGGGAAGAGAACTGCTGACTGATATTTAAAAACGTAGAATGCGTTTTTTTTTCAAATCGAAGTCACTGTTTACTTTGGGGCTAAAGGCTGAAAAGTGGCATTTAAATATGTTGCCTTTATATCACCTGCAACTAACTATACTTTTAGTCCTGGTTTTAGCTAGGGAATGTGGTGCTTATCACGAACTCGGGACCTTGGGGTCACCAGACCAATGCTGTAATCCAATACCGTTACTCAGAGCAACTCAGCCTTGTCTGCGATAAAAGAAACCCCCCTTAATGAAGTCAGTCTTTCCTTCAGTGTAACCTTAGTTTTGATATGAAATATATTCATCTAAAGTATTAACCTACCAACATAAAATGCAGGCTGTGATGTTCAGATTTAAAAAGGCTCTTGTCGGAGAGTGCATATAACTCAGAAAAACAATGTTGGTTTAAGAAACGTTGACTTTGATACTGCAGTTGAAAAAGATAAATATCTATATACAGAAAAACAACTGAATTTAAAGATAAGATTTTATTCTCAGAGCTCAAGCTGATAAGGACAAAATGACTGTTCCTACTGTGGAAGTCCAGTAGCGGCGTTTACAGCGATCATCAGTTAATACTGCACTACAAATATTACTCTTGAAAAATAAACAAAAAGGTATATGACTCTAAAACTGCGGTTTGTATGAGCAAAAATAACCCTAACGAAGGTCCAAGACAGATAGCATTATATAAGATTTGCAATTACGCAAAGACACGGATCCAACCATATGATCGATGCCAAAAACGGAAACCAGACAACCCCTAAATTTTCCCTTTTCAGACTGTCTGATCGAAAGAATAGCTGAACCTTAACCCTAATGGTAACCCAAACCCAAATCCTCAAATATTTGTGAAATGTTGCCGAACATGTTAGGTTATAAATGCATTCCCGTTTAAAGATCACAGCGTATATCGCTGCCTAAAAGCTGGCAATAATACTTCGCTGGAAGATAAAAGAGCCCCATTTCAACGGAATATACCAAAGCAATGGCAAAAAATGTTGCCCAGAGCACTGGAGAAACTGCGCAAAGGTTTTTCAAAAGAAATACAGAAAGCGTCATGACAAAGGGAAATAGACATTTGTGAGCTAGTCCACACAACATGGATAAACAGGCTCGTAATTCATGAAGGCAATCAAAACAAAGTTATCGAATCATCACCAAAAGAACGAAAGGGACTTCAGGGCTGTGGTGAAAGACATGTTCTGTGAACAGAGCTATTCCGCCAGTTGAACTTCCTCCACTGTGTTTTAAAAAGTAGACAGTTTACTAGGGGACCGCTAAGAGAATTCAGAAATGACAGTAGTTGAAAAAACATTGTCAATGGCAGATGAAGAAGAGTGGAGCTGCAAGCCAATAAAAACATGTTGATGACCCTTTACGTTTGGGAGAACAAACCATATGTTTTTATGCCGACCAGAGATGAATACGTTGTAGAGTTAAACTGCAAATACATATTACAGAATTTTAAAGTAGAAACGAGCAGAGCAATACATTGTTCGCTGGTATGGTATCTACGGTATGGCTCAATTTTTAATAAGACATGTCACCTATATGTTCATTTTGAATGTTTTCTTGGTCAGCAGGTAACGATCACATTAGTTTTGTATTGCATCAAAGTTTTGCAACTAGCATTCGCTCATCGACTTTCCTTATACTGAGAAATGCCTTCCTTTCTTTAAAACCTAAAGGTATTCTTAGTCCTCCAAGTGCAGCGCCTATGCTGCTTTCACATGCTCGGATCATTGTGATCATAACAGCACCTTGACTGTGCTCATACTTCTCATATCTAAATGTTTCTTCATAAATTATGTGGTGCTTCTGCAATCCAAAAATGTCAATTTTAGGATTGGAACCTGAAAATTCATGCACTGGTTCATCTCTGTTTTATTTCCACACCGTATCTGATTTCGTAGCCAATGGGCAGTAGAGAAGTAGATAGTGTTTCCTCTGCTGAGGCACCATCGTAAGATCAGTTGACCTGAGTGCTAGTATGACTACTTCACACCTATAAACTGAAGCTAAATACTAACCACATGCTACTAAGCATCTAAAAAGCAGAGAATGGCATACATATTAACAAAAAATACTATCACCGTTGCACTACACCTTCACTTTCAAACTTGCTAAGAGACTGTCGAATGGTCAAGTCTCTCAATTTAATTTATTTGATTTACTGGTTTAATTCATTTTCCCCAAAAATTAATTTTACGTTTTACTCACTTCTGCTTCATTATCTTAATTGATATCTCTACATTCTTGAAAACGTATGTCACTCTCTTCTAATGTCAAACATGTCCGAGTTTCTTGTCGATAGTGATTGAATACTGTAGAACCTGGTATTTTATGATTGATGTGATGCTATTGGTGATTAATCACGAAATAGGTGACGACAAATAATTGAATTTACAGAAAAAAATGCATGTGGTGTTGTTGCATAAAATATATTTTCCTTGTCTAAATAGCAAGCAAAGGTAGTACCAGATAAGGAAGGACTAAGTAATGCAAAGTATGCCACGTTTTTACATCTTGGTGAGAACGAAACGATAACGGGTTTTTCTTCGGCTTTGCAGTGGACAGATTAAGTGCTGTTGTCGAAATACATAGCACTTGAGACAACAGACCCGAAAGACTGCCCTCGTATATTAACTATTTTTATTAGCATTTACAATAAGTAACTGTTTTGTTACCATTGTTAAGAACGTTTACCAATGTCTTGATGATTGAACTGAATAGTGCTTACAAATGATGCAGATCAAGAAATCGATACAGTGACAATAAAATTTAGTTGCAATTGACAACATTACATGAAAATTTTTGCAACACCTATGAATTTCGAATCACACTAGCGGTAAATGTGAAAATATGAGGTGCAGTTTAATCGTAACTTTGGATGTTTGCATTGTAAACTCTTGAAAACGTTGACGCAGAATGAACTGTAATGGACTTCATTTATGTAAGCATTATGTGTGCATATGCGTTTGTACCCATGGCAGATACGCATACAGTTTGACAGATTACATGACATCAAATCACATTGGTCATAACGTAGCTCACTTGATGAACTGCAACAGAATTTTAGAAAAAATATAATTATACATGCTTTATTAACATGTGAAATGGAGATTATATATTACATATTACAGTTATATTACAATTACCAGGGCTTATGTCGAAGCAGTAATTTTTAAATGTTCGGTCTGAATGCAAACGTCACGTGATAAATTTCTTCGATTTTTACGCTAACGGAGTCGGCAGATCGCAATGTCTGCTGAATTTATTACTTTTTTTTATTATTATTGTTTTTAATTCTAAAAACTTTACCAAGTGGGCTTATTAACTTTGAATTTGTCCAAGCATTGTGTGTTTCCAATTTTACATGTCAGTTTTCCTTCGCTGGAATCATTGAACGTATTCCAATCGCAGCTTTTTCCATTCTTAGCCTATGACTATCAAAAGGTAGTAAACCGAGTGTAAATTGATAGTCAGCGGAGTAATAATATATATACAGTGCCATATATTTCATTGCCATAAATATGACATAAAGTTAAGTTATGACACTGAAGAGAAAAGAAACATAAACATCTTGATTGATTTAAGATTGGAGACTGTCTGAAAATGTGCAGTTACTTGATGTTTTTATATTGAAAAAAAACTTGATCGGTGATGATTTTCAAGTCGAATGCTATCGGTGTCTCTAACGAGATCCATATTTGACAAACTGTATTGGAATACTGCTCTGGCAAGCCGCGATTTCCACACACATATATTTGCATGGGTTATTCCTTCACTGCCACACTGGAAAAAAGCTGTATGGACAAGCTCCAGAGCAATGGAATGAAACTGAAATAAATGTCACATTTACCTGGATCTGGACCTGAAATAGAAAGTAAAGAAACAAGGCAATGGATCCGAATGTCTTATTTTTCTTTGAAAATTTAAAATCCAGTATTAGCTTTTCTACACTGCTATTTGCTAGTGAAATTTTTAGGATCAATATGACCAAAGATAATCAAGTGCTATGTGTTTGTTTCATACGGTTGCAGCGAATGAAGGATGGTCCCCAGCAAATCTTTGCTGCAAAATTTATATATAACTTTATTTTTCGTTAATACTCGAAGCAAACAGATAAATTTAAGCTAGATTATTATGCTTGGTATCTTTTGTTCAAGCAAGATTTTATATGTTGAATACTACTTCATGGGGGCTGTTTTCTCAAGAAAGCTTCTGCAGTTGGGATTGAACCTTCGGTACTTATATAGAACAGCCAAAAGACTGAATGGTTGGTAATTTTAGGCTTCAGTATTATGTATTAAACTATATGTTTTTTGGTCTGTTTGTAGTGTCACATGAAGAATATAACAGTTTTAATTTTAGACTTAAGTTAAGATTTTGATCAGTTCACTTGGAAATTTTTAAGAGCTGATAGAGTGGCCATGCATCTCAAAGATCTTTACATTATATTTCACTTCAAATTGATAAACATTTAATAAATGTTTACCAATATCTACAACAACGAGAATTTCTATGTAATTTTATGATATGTTATTTTACAAAGTCAGAAGTATAAATTCGAGTAGGCATTGGTTTTAAAAAAGAGAACTGGTGGCTGATATTTCAAAAAAGTGTATAATTTGTTCTTTCCTTTTTTCTCAGATCGACATCACCGTTTACTTTGGGGTGGAAGACTGGAAAGTGGCACTTAATTATGTTGCCTTTATATCAACTAAAACTAGCCATAATTTCAAACGTGCTTTTAGCTGGGAAATGTGGTGCTTACAATCCCGAGCTGAATTCGAACTTACTCCCCATCAGCTTACATGGCATCAAAGCAGAAAGACGCTCATATATTACATCCCCTTTACGCAATAATTTGCTTTCAATAGAATCTCCATTTTAGTGAGAATATTGCGAATACATAAAAAACATTATTTTTTTGCCAACTGCAAACTCGTTACTATTACTATTAACTGGTAATGTAAACTATTACCAAAGATTGAGCGGTAGGTGGGGACAAGAAGTCGTAGGCAATGTCTAAAACCCCTTGTAGATTCCCCCAAATGATATAGTATTGTGGAATTGGCGTCTATTGCTTGTTTTACATACTTAAGTATGGAATGGAATGTACACTACATTTGGTGTTTTAGATTTGTCAAAAAAAATTTATATCCTTACTTGGGTTCATTCAGCGGTAAATTGGTATCAGTTAAAAAATTTTGAGCCATTTAGAAAACCTAATAGAAAATCTGAGCTCTGCAGACAATAATGTTTTGACAACGAAAGATGGGGAGTTTGAGTAGATAAAGATCACCTCACATTATTTCACTATTAGAGAAATGATCAAATACAAAAAGAGCTAAAGCATGCGATAGCTCCACACGAAGAGAGAGCTGCCACAACAAAAAAAAAAAAAAACAAAAACAAAAAAAAATGCACAGCAAGTCAATTAGAGATCCATAAGACGAAGTATCACACATTTGGAAGAGGTGATGTACAGCAAGGAAATTGAACGCACGAGAAAGCACTTAATTGCTATTTTTACAAAAATAATTATGGAGGAATGAATTATATTTCTATAGAAGTCAGGCATTCAAAAAAGAAAGTGGTATTTCTACTGTTTGTAAAGACGAGGTTTTATTCTCACAGTTTAAGCTGATAAACGAACAGACCAAAATTCGGCGTGGTAACAGACCACCGTAACAGAACTGTGGGTCTAGAGGGGTAATTACTCTTTCTACTGCGGAACTCCAGTAGCGGCGTTTACACTGATCATCGTTTAGTAGTGCTCTACAAATATCAGTGTTGCGAAATAAATAAAAAACTAATTCCATAACCACAGTTCATATGAACAAAAAGAACAGTCCTAACAAAGGTTCAAGACAGACAATTATGCAAGATTTGCAATTAGGCGAGCATACCGATCAAAAGAATATCCGAACCTTATCCCTAACGCTGACGCAAACCCAGCTCTTTGAAGGTCATCCTTGTGATGTACAGTGCTGTTTGGCTAATTGAAGAATAACCATGAAGATTGTGAAATGTTGCTGAACATGATAGATTATAAATGCTTTTCCGTTTAAAGATCAGAGCGTGTATTTTGCGGAAAATCGCTTGGAGATAAAAGACTCGCACTTCAACGGAAGAGACCAAAGCAATTACGAAAGATCTTGCTCAGAAAACAGGGGAGACCGGCTAAAGCTTTCTTGAAAAAAATACAACGAACATCATGGCAAAGGGGAGACATCCAGGAAAACAGATATTTGTGAGTTTGTCCACACCACATCGATAAACTTTATTGAATCACCAAAAAGAATGAAAGGCAGCTCTGACTTAAGCACTGCGATAGAAGACATGTTCTGTGAACTACTTTATTGAATCATCACCAAAAGAACGAAAGGCAGTTCTGGCTTAAGCACTGAAGACATGTTCTTTACTCTATCCTGTCGGATATGTATGTATTTATAGGGATGTATTTAAATTAAGAACTTTAACATAGTATTGGGACTTGTACTGTACATCATGTAGGTTTTCAGTCGCTGTACCTTGATACGTGGCAACATACGCCTAAGATTTTGTGTCGTAGTGGTGCTGACAGTCCGAAACATCATTCTCACTAGGTTTTGCAACCAAGAGTTCATCTTACTGCTTCTTGGCGATGCTGTTCTCATCAGATTGCCTTGAGCTAGCAACTCCGCCCTCATGCTAAAGCAGTTTCTCCGAATGTTGGTGGGACCTTGTCGTATCTCTTAACGTCCCCTCCGGGAAGCGAGAAGTAGACAGTCCTCCTCCTCTTCCACGGCACTATCGCAAGATCAGTGTGACCTAAGAGTTAGTATGACTACTACACATCTGTCACCACAAAGCTAAACACTAGTGGCATGCTATTAAGCAACTAAAAGCAGAGTATGGAATGCATACTAAATGAAAATACTATCACCCCTGACCCCTTGTAGGGAAAATCTATCAAATGTACACTTGCCCGGATATTGTGGAATGGTCCAGTCTCACAATTTAATTTATTTCATTCACTAGTTTGATGTATTTATTCCAAAATGTGCTCATTTTTACGTTTCACTTTTTTCCTATGTATTACTTTCTTTGATATCTCTATATTCTGGGAAACATATGTCACTGTCTTCTAATTTCGAACATTTTCGAGTTTCTTGATTTATCGACAGTGATTCAATATTTTCCTATTATAAACTTCGAACAGGTTCCTGTAGAAACTGGTATTTTGTGTATCATACGATGCTATTGTTTGTTAATAGCATGTCAATATAAAAGCACAAAATAGCTGGCGACAAACAATTGTATTTACAGAGAAAAGCATCTGTGGTGCTGTTGTGTAAAATATAGTTTCCTTGTATAAACAGCAAGCAAGCGTAATATCATAAACAGTTATGGAAGTACTTAGTAATGTAAAGTATGTCACGATTTTTAATCTTGGTGAGAACTCGACAATAACGGTTTTTGCGACGTTGCAGTAAAAAGATTATTCTATATATTAAAAAAATACATAACCCTTGAGACAAAAGAACAGAAAGACTGCGTTCGTATATCAAACACCTGATATATACTTTCGCTTTTTGAGTTTTTATTCGATAACAGATTCGTTTCAAGTAACTATTTTATTAGCATTTAGTTTGTAACTGTTCTCTTATCATTGTTTGGAACTCAGCTCAAGACATCAATACAGGGACAATAAAATTTAGTTGAAATTGACAACAGTTTACAAATATTGACAAATGCTTTAAGTGACATAGGTTTGACATACAGGATTCAAGATAGAAACCTTAGAATTTTAAATTACACTGACATTTGACAACATGACGTACAGGGTAATTTGTTATGCGGACAAAGTGTTTAGCAAATATGTAAAATATTAGATTTTTACAATATGCTTTTAAGAATATTTGGCTGATCAGCTGTCTCTCTTTCATTCTTTATTTTAGATTTTTGTTTGTTTATTTTTGCCCTTTAAGATAGGTTAAAAGTTTATTTCAAAATACGAACTTCTACACTTCTCTGTTCTGTCTTTTTCGGGTTTCAACTTCATAACCATAAGCAACTATCTAAAAAATAAACCTTCGAGAAGTAAAACGCCCAATTGTTATTAGATTACTGTGGCATCACATCAATACGTGCAATGTTATAATATTTCATTCATCCCGGTTAACGTCCTATTTTGATTGATTATGGAAGTCGGCAACGTATACACAACTCAAGTTTTTGCCTAAGAAATAGAAAAACATGACAAAAATTGAAAAGACAAATAAATTTTTAGAAATTTGAAATTTCAATAGGATATTCTATAATGAATACAGAAATTTAATAAATCACCAGAGATAAATTCAATTTGTTCAATGTTTAACGTATTTTAACCCTTTCTTATAAAAACAATGAAGCATACCTTATTGATGCAAAATTATCGTTATTCTATTAGGAACAGTCTGCCAAAATATCGGGTTACTAATTTGCTTAAGACTTCTGATCTTAACTAATATCGTGTTTAGCTACAGCCCTACAGCTAGGTATACAACTTATCAATATTTGCCGTTACAAAAAATCACATTATCCGTGGACTCCATGTCAATGCCAGAATCACTAGAAAGGTATCCAACCCACTAATTTTGGACTTGATAGAAAAACACGACGAAGTGGTAAAAGCTGGCAAAGAGATAACATTTTCCTGGGTACCGAGCTACGTTGGAATCCAAGGCAACGAGGCAGCGGAGAAAGGCGCCAAAGAAGCGTTAAACCAAGATTGCTAAGATTTACTTATACCGTCATCAGATTTTAAATGCCATATTTCTAGATAGGTAAAAAATATATGGCAACAACATTAATATGAAAAACCAACAATAAGCTATACCAAATTAATCCAGTAGTAGGGCGCAAATTGCCCTCCATAAATGGTCTTCGTGACAATGTGGTAATACACAGATTAAGAATAGGATATTTTACACTACTCACAAACACCTGTTAAGAGGTGGACCACAACCCGAATGTATAAGTTGTCAGGAACAACGATATACAGTGAAGCACATCTTGACATTCGTTCCCGTTATTATAGAGTTGACCCTATGAGAGAGCTCTTTTAAAAAGTAAATTCTAACAAGGTCTTAAAATTTTTAAAAGGGATTAATCTGTATCCGTTTGTATAGATTACCATTAATTCTAGCGTTTTAGTGTATTTAAGATTCTATCTTATACTGACTTTTAATCAGTAAAGTATAAATGCGACAAGGTTACCAGGAATGATACAATATGACCTGCAATAGGTTCAATAGGTTGGCGGCGTCGTTAAACCAATCAAATAACTAACAAACTGACTAACCGTGTTTAGTATGTTTATACAATTTTAGAAAGTGTTTTTCCTCAAGGAGAAACACATTGAGAGAGAAACTGGGATGAAAGCTGAGTTGGATTAAGGCAGAACGAGAAGATGAATATCTAGCCCAACAACCATCTACAAAAAAGCCTTTATCATGATAAGATATATCTAGATTTTAAATATTGATATTTAATTTGCTAATATATATACCTCGCACCACTCCTCCAGCAAGTTTCCAAAAAATGAATGAATTGATATTTCGCAATTTTCATCTGCTCATCTGTGTATGCCAACAGAAGAATATATCAAATCAAAATTTTACTCATGAGAACACAATAATACTCAACAACACAAGGCGTAGCACATCAAAGTTGATTGAAAACCTTGGAATAACCTATAGCTAGACACTTACGACAAATTGTAATGGGGAGACAGAAACAATTTTTTCTACGTCCAAAGTAGCAAACAATCGTTAATTATGTTATTAAACAAGGGAACCTTTTTTGCAGAGGAATCTGTATTTGTTCAGGAAATATATCACTAGAAAATAATAAGTTACATATTTGACTATACAGTGTAATAATACCAGGAATAATTTTACTCACAGTACGCATTTCTATACATATTATATTTCTATAATCAATCACCGCTTCATTTTTGCAATATTTGCTTCACAATATATTACCTCTGACTCATCTAGTGCAGCTCAGAATTGGATGTTTTACCGAATCACTGAAATATCGAAATGATTGCATCCCATTTCTATTCAGTTCCTCAGAATTCATAAATTGGAATCAGCGTCAGCCAAAAAGAACTGCATATTTTTTGTTACAAATATCTATAGCTTTTTCACTCCTTCGTTACTCCATATCCAGTTTCTGAATATGACAGGTAATTAACGGGCCAATTAATTAGCCAGCGATTTATTAGCTGTATTGTAAAATATCGTCTACTGTTTTAGGAATGCTCAAGTGATGTGCTTTTAGACTTTTCTTCTGAAGCGAATTCCCATCACAATGCCCATCACACAAAGGTAAATTCAAGTTTGAGCGTCTTGCAAACTATACATTCATTATTATGAAAATTATTTGTAATAAGTTTCTGAACTTAGGCCACGTGTTATGCGTTTTTTGCTTTGAATTCATTTAAGTCAGTTCGATGTTAAAGAAATCTAACTGCGTGCGAATGCAAAACAAATCACAACTTGCTTAACATAAATGAAGATTTTGGTACAATTTGCAATGCTACAAGCAGACTTTCTGGATGAAAGGGATGTACGTATGAAAGTGAATTCTAAAGATACGACATTTACAAGTTGCATCAACACTTTTTACGCAATGTTTTCCCAGCATTTTTCAATTCATCGAAATTCACAAAATAATAATGAAACAAAGTTGGAAAATACAGTGGTGTACAATTACAGGTTTGTAAGAGGTAATAAAATATTCTGATAATTCCCTCATAATTGATAATGTTGTGTCTGCAGGCGGATTTTAAACGTCATTTTAAGCTCTTTCAATAACTATATTACAGCACAATAACAAATACAAAAGTTTTTGTAATGTAATATCAATTGATACAATAAACTGCTCTTGGTACACCCATCTATGCATTTGCTCATGAACATACAACATGACGTAAAAAGTAGTACCGATATAAATATGTACAAGAATATATGTATCTGGTAGCAATGGCACAGGTCAACTTGACTTGCATAATTCAGAGCCAACGTAGACAAAACTCTCGTATATGACGAGACACAATTACAAGGATCTGCACATATGGTAGTTGTTAGTGTCGCTTACCATGATATTTGTTACATAATATTTTTTTCTTTTTAAACCTACCGCGGTGTATGATTGTACTCAATCCTTTTGCTGTTTTCCTTTGCATCTATTGGTTAATAATTACCGAACAGGGAAGCTGGGGGTGGAGCACAGTCGGTAAAACTCCGGACAACAGAGGGGTACGATGCCTTTTGCCACCTTTCGCCCTAGCGCTAGGATCAAACTGTGGAGCATTTAACATATGGTGAGAACGAACTGAAATCGTTGCGAAGTAGTTAGCATAAAGATATTTTGCGGAGTTACGGTATCAGCTGTAAATGCAATAAACAGGAGCTGATAACCCGGATAATATCGAATCACAATAAGAGAGAAAATACAATGGATAATGAAAAAGAAAGTGACAGTGAAGTGGACAGTCGGGAAAGTGAATTACTTCGGTTAATGGAAGAAAAGAAACAATAAATGTTGAAAAAGGAGATAAAAGCACTGCATCAGGAGAATTACGATCTGAAAGCGGACACGGTGACGCATCTCCCGCCGCCCAAAGGAATGGAAGTCTTCCAGACGACGTGACGGATCTCATAACACCTTCCACGCTCCCAAGACCGGACGAGCGAACCTTTAACAGCCTGCTGGAATCGCTGCAGAAAGACTTCCACGGGGACGCCCAATGACAAGCAAAGGCCATCAAGCCACTTAGATCCCTTTTTTACAAGACTTTTGTGGTAATTTTATCCGGGGTTCACAACGCACGGAATCCCCAATTTATACTCATGGGGAGGCTAAAATAATGCTTGTCTCATCCGGAAAATACCAAGCTGGTCCAGTGGATAAAGGGACACAATCGGATATACGACATCCTATAAAAGACGGGTGCGTTCTCTACACAGGAGAGCAAAAAACGGTACCACATGTACGCGGTTAAATTCAAGGATATGTGCAAGTATTATCCAGTGAAACGGTGCATGCGCCATAATTATGAATACAGTCAACGGTGCATGCGGGCCAATTACGCTGGGGAGACGATGACACTTACCTTAAGGGCATATGCATCTTTTCATCAGCCTTCGAAAACAACACTAATAATGGTGTACCCCGAACGAATAAGCCTGTTCTACGTGATCATACCGGGATTGAAATATGCCGGAACTAAAATTCGAAAAGAGGACGCCAGCGAGCATCATGTAAATTTTCGCACGCATGTTCAAGCTGCCTCAAGCCCTACCCGAGTGCATGCACTTGGCACTCCTTTCTGGACGGTGACCCTGATAGGGAATTTATCAGGTTTGGAAACTGGTTTAGATATAGTTAATGATCAGGTGGATAGGATAGAGAGCAGTGAAGCCCAAAATAGCCGCTCAGCCGAAATTACCCACCGCAAGACCGTCGAACAAGAAATTCTAAAAGAAATTAAGCTAGGGCGCTAAACAGTCATTTCCAGAAAGTCCACCATAATCTCCCCCTTAGCTGCAATACCAAAAGAGGATGGCTCTTTACGACTCATACATGACTGTTCAGAGCCCGAGGGTTTTCGCTTAATTCTCACGCCTCCCCGGATAAACACAGGTTCGCTTGTATTGACACAACAGTTTCTATGACAGGAAAAATGATTTCATGTGTAAGATTGATCTACAGCAAGCGTATCGACATGTGCCTCTCAGTAACTACTCACGACACCTGGCTGGTTTTAAATAGAAATTTTCTGGAGATAAGGAATACACTCACCTAGTAGATACTGGCGTCCCCTTTGGGGCGTCACTGAGAGTCGGTATTTTTTATCGGATCACCCAAAGTGTTTGCAGGATTCTCAAACGCATTGGCATCAACACAATTATTTGTTATATCGACGACTTCTTCATCATGGCCTCAAGAATGCAGACGAGCAATGCATGTCCTAATACACACCTTGATTTCACTGGGGTTTTCAGAAAGCTGGAGGAAGTGCATTTCACCCACCTAGAACAGCGTCTTTTGGGGCGTAAATATCGACAATGTGCAGTGTACCTCTCTATTCCCACTAATAAACTGAATGAAGTAAATGAATCGTTTGCATGCTGGACCAATGAAAAGAAATAGGACACAAAAAAGGAACTCGAAAGCCTACTTGCGAAATTAAACTGGATTGCACGGTGTCCCGCCATTCGCCCAACTATTCAGCGTCTTATCGACAGCATGGCGCAATTACGTAACCCGCACCACCGCATTCGCTTATCCGGGAATACGCGGCGCGATATTACTACGCTCACGCAAATCTGCAGCTCATTCAATGGCACGTGCCAATTCTTGTTGAATAGGTCGTCGCCCGATCCTGCATGCATTCATACGGATAGCAGTTGCGTTTCCGGAGGCGCAGCCCTCCTGCTAAACAATCGTGGTATTGGCTGGGCGTATACTAACTGGAAAGTAGACTTTCACACAATGCACCCACAACACATAAATATTAAACAGCTAATGATGGTGTTAATCTCAATTAAGCGATGGGCATCTTTCTGTAGCAATAAGAAGATTCGCGTTTACACGCACAAAATGGCTACTTTATATGCCCTGAATAAAGGATCTATAAAGAATAGTTTGGCTTCGGATATTCTAAGAGATATTTTCCTGCAATGTGCACAATCCAATATCAAGCTGATAGCTTGTTTCGTTTCAACTCAAAGAAATCTCTTAGCGGAAAGCATCTCAAGACTATACAATCTGTCGTTTGCAACATATGCATTCGCGCATTTGAATTTCTACCCTCTGGAATACCACATGTCTAACGAGTCTTGAATTCGTTTATTAAAGGAATGGAACGACAATAGGCCTTTCTGGACGCTTACATAATAACCCTGAAAAGGAAGCCTTGTCGGATAAAACACAAAAGGCATATTCAACACAGTTGAGGACATACTTAGCATTCTGTTTTCCATTGCCGCCCCGCACCCGCAGAGAATCAAACAGTTTTACGCTGCGTGGCCTTCCTGTCAAGAGGTTTAAAGCCGCAATCAGTCCGTTGTTATCTCAGCGCCATCAGGTTACAGCATCTGGAGCTCGGCTACGAGAACCCCTTAGAGAACAATTACTTCTTGCAAACTCTCCTGAAGAATATCGACACAAAATTATGAACCGCACCGCTTCAAAAACATCCGATAACAATAGAGATTTTATCTCACATCGAGCCGCTTATTGACACCAGGAACAGCTTACACGCTTGCTTCTGGGCAGCCTGCTTGATGGGGTTTTTCACCTTTTTCAGGAAATAGACCCTCCTGACTAGAGCGGTAGATTCACATGATTATCGCAGAAGATTTATGTAGAAGAGACGTTACATTTTTAAAATCATGGGCCCTAGTCAACATAAAGTATACAAAAACATTGAGGGATTTTTCCAAAGTATTTTGTGTTCTCATCCCTGCGATTCCCAATTCTGTTTTGTGCCCAGTTACAGCCTTAAGAAAGACCCTGTCGTCCAACTCTGCCCCACTAGATGCCCTTCTATTTTCGTGCATGGTTGGGGCATCTTTCACTCCTCTAACACATGATATGTTTACGCAGTTACTCAAAGGTTTCCTAAGCGCTCTCTCCCTGGACCCCAAACGGTACAGTGGCCATAGTCTCCGCCAATTCGGAGCCAGCTTTGCGCTAAAATGTGCTTTGCCTCAGAAATTATCAAGTCCCAAGGGGGTGGTCTTCAGACTGTTACTTGAGATGCATGGATATACCCTTAAAACTGCGTTTTAAGTGCTCTCAGATGTTGGGATCAAAAATGTAAAAATATTCTTCGTACCCCTACTCTCCCTGGGTGATACATTGGGCAAATTGCAAAATTGTAATGCGTATTGTTGAACAAAAATATTGTCATTGTTTCGTCAATTAACAATTTTCAACAAGAAAAAATATCCAGAACCAACGTAGACAGAACTCTCGTGTATGACGAGACAAATTTACAAGGACCTGCACATATAGGTGTATGTTTTAGTGTCGCTTACCATGATAGACGCAGAAACTCAATCTGAATGCGCCGCGGGACTTAAAACACAAGATATATTCGAACTTCAAAAAAGAATAAATATATATCGTAAGAGCCGGAATGAGAACTATTTTAAACATAGCTAATCTAGACAGTGTTTGGGTTGACAAAGCTTGCCCGGGTAACCAAGGTGTCCGGATTGCTCACGTTATGCAATGATGGCTTGATTTGTGTATTAAAATTGAATAAAGCATTGTTGGTGTTATGGGCAAATGGCACACCAGGCGTGTTCTGTCTCTAGATTTTGAGCAGGTGGTAAAAAGCTTCTGCCATCCTCGGTTTTCCAATATTCTATTATGTTATCATTCAGTCCAATCATTTAATGTGTGCTTTAATTTTAAATGAAATGAGTGATCAATCGCATCAAGTGAAAACTGGTCAACATGAATTTCAAACAGAATTATCCTGGTATCCAGATATTAGAGCCCGTTACATTTATTTCCTTATGACAAAGACTATGGATAGAAATTCCTTCTCAATATTATCTTAGTTGGAACTGATCAATTCTGTGGGCTTGCCTTTCTTTTTACATCGAGGAGTGGAACGGACAGCGACAGAGTTTGACACATGGTTTGAAAATATCCCGCTAATTAAAAAAGGATATTGCTTCTTGGTCTGTGGCCGCGGAACATCTTTAATTTTGGTAATATTATTAATCCGCAGCTCTGTGATTAAATTATTGTGTTGTTGATCAACGAAATATGTGTCTCAGGCACTGATCCCGCATTTAGATCGTTTAGCCTGATATATGCTGCTCCGATTCCGTTGAAAATCATTGGCCCTGCAGCGACATGATAGTCTCACTTGGTGTATGAACAATTTATGGTCGGTGTAGCAGTCGGTGAAGTTCACTTCATTCAAATAATATTAGAGCTCACATCCAAGTAGCTCCAGAATTGATCAACAGCTTAGAACATCCTAGTTCTGGCTTTCTTTTGATAATGATGCATGGACAACCATTGAGACGTATCTTACTCTATATGTTCGTTTCTCCCATATAGAATTTCAAAAGAATGTCTACTGCTGAAGTTCTTATCGTTTGTCAAACAGCAACTTGCCGATGTATCCATGTCACTGTCTTGGTTTGTCGCTCCAAAACAGTTTGGCCGCTGCTCTCCAAATTGCTCTACAAGCCTGTTGTACATTGGATGGTAAGAAGTTGCTGCGAGCTATCGAAAACTGTGTAGTCGGGAAACTTGTTTCATACACTCAGTTGAACTGTGTGTCATTATCACTCAAGTATTTACGGAAATCCAGTATGGCTGTAAATACCAATGAGATCTACAGCAATAGCCTCAGAGTTAAACTTATTTTATAGTACTGCCTCGGGATATTCTGTTGCACAGCGCACTGATGTCAAGATATATTAAAGACTATCTCGTGAAGGCGGATCTTTCCTATCTTTTCTGTGCCTTTCTGTACCATCAACAGGAACTCTGTTGAATGGAACATGAATGGCATCTTCTTTAATGCAGTTAGCAGTCTTTCTCCTGTGGGCTGTCTTCTTGCAAATGTCACCGGAAAAACAAATCAATTAAGTCTCCAATAACCCGGGCCAATGAAACCTTGATAACACTTGTTTTCGGATGTATTTTTGGGTGTTTCCAATAACTGAGCTGTGGGTGACCTTAGTCACCCGCATTTTAATTTTGTATGCACTGAAGCACGCCGAAGTTGTCTGTCTCAGTTAGTAAGTGGTGCTAAAATTATCGGTATACTCCAGACGTCTTTTCGAACTTTCATTGCTCTTCAACTTTTATCTTCGGAGGAGTTCCTTCTTACTTTTTGTTTCTTCTTAGTTCTTGTCGTTGCAGTATGCGTTTATCGGAATCATTGTTTTATCTTTCAGGTTTCCTTGGTTATCTTGCCCTGAAAAGTTTTCTGATGATTCAATTCTAGATCAAATCTGAGAGACACAGCGGCTTCACTTCTCACTGTCGGTTAGCATTATGTTTATTCACGATATGGCATTTGATCTGTTGACTCTGCGACTTCAACCTCCTTTTCTCCAATTTTACCTTTAGCACCCGGCATCTACATCTACATCGGCCAAATAAGTTACTCTTTGTTTATGCAGTCTACAGTTTGTTTGTTATCCTGACGTGTAATGTTGACATTGGGTAGTTTATTGATGTTTTACATTCGGAAGAGGTGGGCTGGCCGAGGCCTCAAGACAATAGACACTCAGGTGTTCAAAGGTTTATTAGGGAGATATTCCGGTCATGACCCACCCCACCCCCGTCAAGTGAACCCCCTCCAGAAAAATAACATAAACAACAGAAGCTCAAAAATATGTGTTTAAGTGGTAAACGAACGAGTCCATACATTCCACTCTACGCTCTTTAACGCGTGGCTCAAAATTCTAGAATTACGTTCTATTCTAGCCGTCTTTACATGTGCTCTTCATAAATCCTGCGGTTGACTCTGTGATTATGACATCACATAGTAAGCACAAACTGTTCGTGTTCATTTCAATAGACCTGCACGAATTTGCCGTCATCGTCTCGCCATGTACATCTACATACGCATTTATATTTGTTTCTGTTTGAAGTATGTGTTGTGTAGTTTTAAGGGGAAAGAGATGTGACTTCAGTATGTGTAACGGTAAGTAAATGAGAGCATGTGCTTCGTTCATTTCCAGCTGCAGACGGTTTGTCCGCATACCATAAAGCATTAATAATTCTCACACTCACTTGTGTGTTTTTTTCCGAAATCATACAGGCATAACGTTTGCACTTATCTTGGTAACAAACGAGTTAATTTGCTTTATAAAACAGCCTGCATTCAATTTTTTGTGGTCATATCAGCAGTGAGCGATGGATTGTAATATGCCAGTCCGTAATAAAGACGATTTGTTAGATATTTATACATATATAGGGTAAATGCCTCAGCGCAATAATATTATTCGTTCCTTTATCATAAAACTGTATCAAAAGAGATCTAGTTTCGAAAATATACAGTTATAGTTTTCTGCAAATATCACCAAACCAAAATGCTTAAAACTGCAAGATATTAGAATTTTACGAAAATATTATCTTAAGAATATTTCGTTGATCAGCTGTCACCTTTTTAGCCTTCATTTTTTATATTTGCTCTTTTAAACACGTTAAAAGTTTATTTCAAAATACAAACTTCTACATTTCTCTTCTTCGATTTTTTATATTTTCGGGTTTTCACTTACTTAACAACTTGCTAATAACTAAAACCATTGTCTACGCGAAAAGCAAAATGCTCGCTTGCTACCAAATTGTTGTGGCGTCAAATCAATGCGTATGATGTTATAATATTTAAAGGTCGGGAAAGAGTAGCCCCTGGTCAAAGAACCCTCATCCTTGATTCATTGCCTAGGACAGGAATGAATAATTTTTTAAATATTTGTAAAAAATAATCGGGATAAACTTTGCGCGCTTGTGAAATTCCATGTTTTACGTCCACATTTTCTTCCATTTTTAACAGGTGTATCATATCTTACATTTCAGGTGAGGAGTGCATGTGAGATTGCTCTTTCATTGTTCAACCTCAATGCCATTTCAGTTTTCCGACGTCTTTCTAATGTTGATCAAATATATCTAATGTCGGAGAAAGTTGATTGTGAGCAAGAAATTTCTTAACAATGTTTCTTATCGATAGGCAATGCCACTTTGTTTTCATGCAACAGGCATATATTTCAACAAAGGACTTTGCATATTTCTAAGTTTAAAAGATGAAATTGATGGCACCTTTCAAAATAGGATTGATGGAATTCTAAATAATCAAAGTAAAAATAAGCTTATCTAACATTATCTATGTTGCTTCCTTGTTCTTAGGTTTTTAATGAATTATTAGTAGTACTGTATTAAAAAAGAATTATGAAGCAAATAATTAACCAGACATATTTTGGTAGGCTATTTTGGAATAGACTCCCGATGAATCGAATGTAACGAAAATCGATTTTTTTCATTATTTCCTCATTTTAGCTGGCATACCGCATAAACACTCAATATTTCACCTAAGAAAGAGAAAAAACAGGACGAAAATTTGAAATACAGATAAATTTTGAGAAATTCAAAATTTCAATAGGTTATTTTATACTGAACTAACGGCATTGTAATAAACAACCAAATATAAATCCATTTTCCAAATATTTTTTTTTTCCTTTCGCCAAAAAAGACACATTATCTAACCTGTTTTCTGCCTTTCATATAAAAAATGAAGCATACATTATTTATTCAAAATTCGAATTATCGCTAGTATGGAATGTCATTTTACCATTTAATGCCTATTTTTATATCAAAATATCATTAAAGATATCAATAAATTGTTTTAGGTATCTTTATTTATATTTAGATGTCAATAATTGAATTTTAGATGGTAAAAATTGATAAATTGATCAAAATATCAATTTACAAACCTAAAAAATCTTAACGGGACACACATTTAAATAAAATTTAACGAATCGTCAATTAGATTTTGGAGGTGGAAACTTGAATTATTGATATCAATAATAACAACACAATTATTGGTCTCAAGAATTTCTTCTTTTTGTACAGTACCAAATTAAAAGAAAGATTTTGTGTACAAGGGACCAATCACTATTTTATTCACATGTGTGTGCTTCAAAAATTTTGTGTATAAAAACAGATAGATATCTTGATGTCAAAAATGAATTTTTGAGATAAAAAGAAAGCATTTGCAGAATTCCAAAACAAAATAAAAAGTCTCATTCTGAAAGAATGATATCTAAAATAAATTCTTGATGTCAATAAAAACAAAATAAATTATTCAGCTCAAAATTGATATTTTTTATCAAATCTTTTATCTTCGCTATCAAGAATTTATATTTTTATTTAAATTTTAGATATCTTAAAATCATTTTTGATATCAATAAATGTTTCTTGATATCTCTCCATATTTATTGAGGTCAAGAATTATAGTTTCAGATCAAGAATACATCTCTTTCAAAATATAATTACAGATAGCAAAAGTTAATTCTTGATATGAAAATATGAATATTTTGAGATCAAAAATTAATTATTGATATCAATAATTCCCTAATAAATGTGAAAATGGCATTCCATAAGGTAGTATATTCGGCAATAGCCTGCCAAAATATCTTGTTCCTTATTTGCTTCAGAATTATGGGAAACTTTAGAAGATGTCTTTTGTCAAGGACAAACTCGTGGAGGGAGAAACTGGGTGGCAGCTCATTTGGATTAAGTGTTAGAAGAAGGAGATCAATATATAGCCCCAAAAGTTCTAAGGTATATTGATATTTATTTGATTTGCTTATATACATATGTACCTCCTTCCACTCACCCAGCTTGAAGGAAGTTTCTTTGGAATACCATTTTAACATTATTAGGTAATTATCGATACAAAAAATTGACTCTTAATATCCAAAATTAAATTTTGGATGTCAAGAATTAATTTTTGATATCTCTGAATGTATTTCTGATTACATAAATAATTCTTGATATCAATAAATATTTAGAGAATAAAAAAAATACATAAGACTAAAGATAAATTATTATTGCTAAAAGGAGTGTTTTTATGATCTCTAAATTTGACTTTTAGATATCAAAAATTCAAATCTTGATAGTAGAAACGAAATATATGATAGCATAATCTGAATTTTGAGCTCGACAATTGATTTTCTTTTTGTTGATATCAAGAATGTATTTAAGATAACGTTATTCCAGAATGAGATTTCTTAAATTTGTTTTGAAATCTGCAATGATGTTTTCATTTCAAATTTTTTTTATTTTTAATGTATAAAATTCGGAAGCAAACAGCTGTGAATGAACTAATGACTGTATATAGAATCTTTCTTTTAATTTTTACTGCACAATAAAGGAGCAATTCTTGAACTGAAAACTTATTATTATACTGTTATTATTGATATCAATCACTCAGTTTTTTTTCTCTGAAATTTGAATTCGTTATATTTTATATAAATATGTGCCTTGTTTAAGATTTAAAAGATTGTAAACTGATTTTTCGATAACAAAAATTGATTTTTGCCATTTAAAATACAATTCTTGATGAGAAAATATAAATTAATGAGATCTACATAGATTTTTTGATATCTTTAGCTATATTTTGATATAAAAAATTAGCATTAAATGTTTAACTGTCATTCCATATATTTCCAAAGAATGGAAGAATTAACAGTTTACAATTGTCCTCTGCTCTGAAGCATGTGCTAACAATAGGAACATATCGAATAAAAAATTCATTCAAGAGAACGCAACAAAAATCAAGAACACAAGGTGTTGCGCAACAAAGTCGATTGAAAATTTTGGAATAACGTATAATAGACACTAACCACAATTCCAAAGGAGAGACAAAAATAGTTTTTTCCACGTCTATGGTATAACTGGAATAATTTCACCCTACACATATCTATATTTTTATAATCAATCACCGTTTCACTTTTACAATATTTCACGAGATTTTGTACCTATGCTTCATCAAGTACGGCTACAAATATTGAATGTTTCATTGACTCACAGAGATGGTTCCATTCCATTTCCATTCCGTTACTCAGAATTATTGGCTAAATTGAGAATCAGCGTGAGTAAAAAATAACTAAATATGTTTGCTAGAAATATCTAGAGCTTTGTCCCCAATAAAATATTCTGCAATTTTTTGCAATAACACTTATAATATTATTAATTTGTTTTCAGATATTTTTGTGTTTAAAGAATTCACACGCTGTAATTAATTGTCTTTTTTTGACATTTATGTCATATATAACAACGCCCATCATACAAATGCTCTTTCAAGGTCTAACTGCTTGCAAGCTATGCGTTTTTGTATTGTAATTAACACTTGAAAAGGTTTTGGCTTGCAAGGTGTTTCTAAATTTGTGCGAGCAGCCGTTGGTATCTTTTTAACACTTGACAAGCTGTTAGCTTGCATGGGGTTATGTGAATTTGTGCGAGCAGCCGTTCGTCCTTTTTTTCTTCTTGACACTTTTTTCCGATTTTTTGTGTCTTCTTCTTCTCTGATACTATGGACCCTAGGACCATGAAACTTGGGACTTATGAAGAGCTTGATC
The DNA here is from genome assembly GCA_949752745.1 of Protula sp. h YS-2021. NCBI lineage: Eukaryota > Metazoa > Annelida > Polychaeta > Sabellida > Serpulidae > Protula > Protula sp. h YS-2021. The sequence continues at coordinate 24,841,466 of OX457027.1, read as the reverse complement.
TGCATGTCACTTTTTATTTTCGTCTTCGATTTCGTTTTTTTGTTGTTAGAACGTCATGTGAAAATAGTGTATTTTTGCAAGTAAATGCAAAGCATTTAACGTACATCACAGAACACAGTTGTTGAGCTTTGTGCGAGCTCTCACTGCGTAAATAGATAACAAGGCGTATGCCTGCTCAGTCAATAAAACCTTAAGTCAAACAAAAACCAAACACTACTCGGCTTATAAAACGTATTCAAGCTGTGTTGTTTGCAATATATTATTCAAGAAATAACCCATTGAAGGAAGACTTTTTGCGTCTTAATTTTTGTCAAGTGTTTAACATTTTGCTAGCAAAATAAGGTTCTAGTTTTTTCTTGACAGTGAACGGATTTTTTGTGTCGTCTACTCAGCTGACACTACGGGCCCTAGGGCCAAGAAACTTGGGATTTAGGTAGAACTTGATATAAACGTGTGCATGACACTTTTTATTTTCTCCTTCAATTTCGTTTTCACGCCATGTGAAAAGTGTATTTTTTGCAAGTAAAATTGGAGCATTTATCGCCCAGCACAGAACACAATTGCTGAGCTTTGTGCTGCGAAAATAGATAACACGGCGTATGCTTGATCAGCCAATAAAACCTTAAGTCAACAAAAACCAAACACTACTCGGCTTATAAGACGTATTCAAGCTGTGTTGTTTGCAATATATTATTCAAGAAATAACCGTTGAAGGAAGTACTTTTGCGTTTTAATTTTTGTCAAGTGTTTAACATTTCGGTAGCGAAACTAGGTTTTAGTTTCATTTTAGTCACATCGATGTTAAAGAAATCTTGCGAATGCAAACAAATCACAACTTGTTTAACTTAAAAACTCAGACCTTGGTACAATTTGTAACGCCATAAGTAAACGTTCTGTGTGAAAAGGATACAAGTGTGAAAGATAACTGTAAAAATGCACGATTTACGCTTGGCAACCATTCTTTTTTTAGCCAATTGAAAGCTGAGATTCAATTTCATCATTGGAGAAATAGTCAGATAAGAAATGAATTAGAGAATGCAATAGCTTACACAAGCAGAGAGCTATAACAGTGGCGGATTTGGGTTCATCATTGAGAATTGTTGGTTTTCATGTACATCCTATCCAACACAGCAAGTTAACCTGCAAAGCACCAAGTCGACGAGAAAACCAAAAGGCAAAAGTATCACGCGTTTGGATGATGTGATGTGCATTAACGAAAATCGACGCTCAGGAAAGAATTTAAATGCTGTTTCAAAACAAAATTGTGGTGGAACGAATTGCATATGTATAGAAGCCAAGCACTTAACCCTATGGAAGGTCCAAGACAGATACTATTATGCATGATATATAATTACGCAAACACACGGATCCAATCATATCACCGATGCCAAAACCGATAACCAGACAGCTCTCGAAGGTTCCCCTTAAGACTGCCCGATCGAAAGAATAGCCAACCCTAACCAAAATCCTCGACGGCCACCCTTATGATGTACACTGCGGGTTGGCTAATGGGAAGAATAATCATGAATGTTTGTGAAATGTTGCCGATCATGTTAGCTTATAAATGCCTTTGTGTTGACAAATCAAAGTGTATATTATTGTAGGGGAGCTGGTAATAACAATTCCCTAAAAGATACAAAAAGTCCCATTTTAACGGAAGAGACCAAAGATGTTGCCTGAAGCACGAACGATGTTGGCCAGAGCACTGGAGAGACTGCGCAAAGCTTGTGATCATTACGACACTTTGACTCTGGCCATATCTAAGTTGTCCATCGTGAATTATTCGGTGTTTCTGCAATCCAAAAATGTCAGTTTTTGTCTCTGTAAATTTATGCACTAGTTCATCCCTGTTTTATTTTCTTTTTATTGTTCTCGCATTACATACTGACATGACGGTGTGTGTCGTACAACTCATAATCGTTATCCTTTCACTCATTCTGTTATCGGACGTATCCCTTCCCTAAGGCTTTGGGTACACGTCGTTACTCTATCCTTTCGGGATGCACCTAAATCAAGGACTTTAATCTTGGTGTCGTGCCTTGCTCTGTACATCATGTAGGTAATCAATTGCTATACTTTGAAGCGTGGTTCGCGAGACCTTCACCGAAGATTTTGTTTCGTGGGGTGCTGGCACAAGAGACAGTTCGAATCATCATTCTCACCAGGTGTTGCCACCAACAGTCCGCCATACTGCTTCTTGGCAGTCCTGTTCTAGCAGGGTGAATTGAGCTAGCAATTCCACTCCTGGCCAGGTTTAGTTCGCCTGCCAAGGCGGTTTATCGGGGTGTGGACAGGACCTCGCCGTATCTCTTAGCGTTCCACTTGGCACCGGCGAGAAATAGATAGTGCCTTCTTCTGTACCGCGGCAGCATGCTAAAGTCAGTTAACCTAAATGTTAATATGACTACTCCACATGTATAAACTGAAGGTAAACACATACGACATGATACTTAGCAACTAAAAAGCAGAGTATGGCATGCACGCTAACAAGATACTATCACCCCTGACCTTTACAACCCACTTTTATCATAACAGAGGGAAAATCTATCAAACTTCCCGGGAGATGGTCAAGTCTCTCAATTTAATTCATTTAATTTACTGGTATAATGTATTTATTCCATTTTGTTTAAATTTTTACGTTTCACTTTATTTTTGTCTTTTATGTTCATTGATATATCAACATTCGGCGAAAATTATGTCACTGTCTTCTAATTTTCAAACATTCCGAAGTTCTTAGCTTACCGATAGCGATTGAATATTTTCCGATACTTAAACTTCCAACTCGTTCCCGTAGAAACTGGTATTTTGTTATTCATGTGATGCTATTGTCGGATAAGAAAATCACGAAATAGGCGAGGCCAAATAATTGTACTTACACAGAAAAATATGCGTTGAAAATCACGAAATAGGCGAGGCCAAATAATTGTACTTACACAGAAAAATATGCGTTGTAGCGTAATATATATTTTTGTTGTATAAACAGCAAGCAAGCGTAAAACCATATAAGATTATGGAAGCACTTAGTAAAGAAAATATGCGAACTTTTTACATCTTGGTGAGAACGGTATTTTTGCACTTTGCAGTAAAGAAATTGTGTGTTAAAAATACATAGCACTTGAGACAAAAGATGCGAAAGACTGCCCTCGTAGACGAAACAACACCTGATGTATATGTTGTTGCTTTTCGATTTCGACAACAGATTCGGCTCAAGTAACTTATTTTATTAGCATTTACGATAAGTAACTGTTTTTTTAGTTTTGGAACCTCTAACAAAATCTTGATGATTAAACTGATGAGTGCTTCCAAATAATGCTGCTTAAGCAATCGTTACAGTGACAACAAAATTCAGTTGAAATTAGCAACTTTGCATGAATATTGACAACAACTTTTCGTAACATAGTGCATACAAGACTGAAGATAGAACCCTTTGAATTTCAACTCACACTAACAGTAATTTTGACAACATAACCAACAGTGTAATCAGAACTAGATATTTGCATTACAGATGATCTTTTATAAACGTTGCTGCAGAACGAACTACATAGATTTCATGTATGTGAGCATATAAATGTGCATATATATATATATATATATATATATATATATATATATATATATATATATATATATATATATATATATATATGTACCTGTAGAAGATAAGCATACAACTGGCCATGGATACACGTGCAATAGGTACATACATCTATGTATTTATATATTTATGGGAAAGTGCACTTTGCAACAAGAAGTTCAATTTAAGAAAAGACTGAAGACACCTCAGAGGATATCAGCAGAGTAATAGCCACTCTGGAAGGTAATTTATAGCTCTGTTATGAACTGAACTTACTAAATAAAAAGCTTAATATTTAGTCAATATTTTAGGCATGAAGAAAGGACATCGTTTCATCATTTTTAACGTTCAATTGTTGCAATGTTGCCTTGGCAACTGGTATAAATTATATATCTATATAGGTTAATGTATGCATATATGAAGTTATGTAGGTATATATATGAAGATAAAACACATAAAGTATTTTTATAGACTTTTTATAGATAAATTGCCAGGGGGTCGTGGTGGGAGTAGTACGCCAGACAGCAGAGTGAAATGCAGCTAGTTACTTTAATGACAGCAGCACAACAAAATTGGTACAAAATTGTACTTGGTCATGGGAATGCTGATGATGCCATAGTCTTCTATAACCAGGCTGTGGAAACTTTATGCATTTCAAAATTCCTGTGTTTGGCCAACACATATAAAATGCTGTATCTTTATACCTTGCTTCTTCAAAAAATAATACCATGGCCATTAGATAGATAGTATAAAGAGAAACTAATATTAAGCCCAATAAATATCTCATATTGTTTATGACGAAGATTATATTTATTTTTCACTCAGCCAATGATAACAGCAATGCTCAGTTTGGTAGTTTTTCATATTACAATTATATTACAATATCAGTGCTGCTATCGAAGCAACAGTTTTAAAGTATGGGGTTTGAATGCAATTTGTGATAAGCTTTACATGTTGTATATATATATATATATATATATATATATATATATATATATATATATATATATATATATATATATATATATATATATATATATATATATATATATATATATATATATATATATATATATATATATGTTACAGTCAATGAGTGAAACCCGCCATTTCACGAAATGGCAAATCATGAAGTGCCTGAAATCTTTTGCCGTTTCATGAAATGGCAAAACTTTTTAGCCATTTCGTGAAATGACTGAAAATTGCAAGGCTTCATTACACAATATCGCAAATACAATCAGGCAATCTGTGAAACTGTTCTGGTGGTCCTTTATTTATTATAGCAAGGGGTCTTTGAACTCCTTTTAATCACATGTTACTCAGATAATCATCTACAAAATACTTGTGTTCTCTTTTAAGCATCAACTCAAACAGGCTCAAAAGCTCTCAAATTAAACCTGGGGATCTAGGACAATCCCGAAAAGACAATTCCCCCCGAACAATTCCCCCATAGGACAATCCCCCCCCGAGGACCATTCGCCCCCCCCCCCACTTAATTTCTATTTTTATTTTACTTTGAATGCCAAAAGAAAAATAAAACAACCAGGTATGTCATTTCTTCTTTTTTTTTGTTTGTAAAACACCTTAAAATCGAAAATGCAACCTGATCTGTTCGGGTGTTTCCTCGGTTTTCCTAGCCTTGCATTGCACTCCGGATTGACAACACTGCTCTAGGATTGCAATTATAATGATCAAACACTCCAGTTACTGGTTGTGTAATTGCAACTGAGTACATGAAAGGCAAAGCAACACAATTAAAAAGTGCGATTACAAGATGAAAGGACAAACTCCTGCATTCAGTTGAAATAGAAAAGGCATGTAAATTGCCATTGCGACAATGTGGAAAGGACAATTACACGGCCTCCAATTAGAAGATAGAAGGGCAATAATTTGTAAAGAAAAAGGAAAAATCTAACTGCAATAAAAAGTAAAGAAATAAGGCAATGCAGGCGAATGTGTCAGTGTTTAGTTATGATTTTTTATTGCATTCATCCTATAATGTTGCTTTCTGTTAATAATGGTTGATATCTTATCATATAGCACTTTTCAACGAAGTTTTCTTTTCAACACTTGCTATTTGTCGTGCAAAATTACAAAGTTTGACAAGTGCTTTTTATAAAAGGGTATGATTTTTTAAATTTAAATTCAGTGTTACTTTTTCTACACTGTTAATTTTAGTGAAAATTTCTTTTTGAATCAATGACCAAAATTAATCAAGTTCTATGTTTTCTGTATTTTTGTTTCACACACTCGCAGTGCAATGAAGGATGTAATCCAGCAAACCTTTGCAACCAGCTTTCTATGTAACATTTTTTGTTAACATTCAAACAAAAAAATTATACTTGATAAACTTGCTTTGTATCTTTTGTTCAAACAAGTGTGTATATGGTGAGCACTACTTTTAGGGGGGGGGGGGCTTTTCTCTCAAGAAACCATTTGCAGTTGGTTTGGAAACTTTGCTACTTCGATGGCACAGTCAAAGGACTGAATGGACGATACTTTTTGGCTTCAGTGTTGTCTGTAGTGTCAGATGAAGAAACTTACAGTATTAATTTTAGAATTAAGTTAAGATTTCTGGTCTGGTCATTGTAAAGTTTAACAGCTAAAAAGTAGCGGTACATCTAAAAAGGTCTTTCTATTCCGGTTGTACATTACAGTGTTATTACAGTGATGCTAATGACCGGTATTTTTATGTCACAAATAACCTAAATAACTGAAGAAGGCTCCCTTTAAATATTAACACTTTTATTCCATTTCACCTAGGGTATCATTTGCCACCAACATGGTTTTTGTTTGACTGTGGACGTTTTCTACTATATTATGGTTAAACGTTTTGATAATGTCAGCTGTTATATATTCATAAATATCATGGAAAGACATCTAGTTACACAAAAATATTAATATTGACGTAAATGGTTAGTCAAAAGGAACTGCACATCATGTTATTTTGGTTTCCTGTTTGTGACAGAATATGCACAATCTAAAGGTTATCAAATAGTACAAACAAAATAATTATAAAATCAGTATCACTTATATTTTGTCAAAATAATTTTTAGCTTTGCATAAATGATATAAATATTATCAGGAATTTTCTGGTTTATAATTCAAGATATGTAATGAAGTCTTCCTGTGTTTTATTTGAATTATATGAAAGAAAGGTCATCATTATAGATTTCAACAAAACTGATTTGGAAACAACTTATATATATTGAGAGAGTGAAACAACTTTTGTATAGAATTTTCAGATACGTAAGTTAGAACGGGCAAAGGAGCTTAGAGAAAAGCGGATGATTAGAAAAAGACCAATAAAACTGAAAATTAGACAAAACTGGCAAAATTGTAATCGGTAAAAATGTTTTAATCTGGAATTTCATGACATACTGAAACGTTTTAAAGTCAGTACCATCTAAGTTTCTAGCTTCATTAGTTTTATATACTAAGTATAATAGATTGGACTTAAGCATATATTATATTATGATTTAGTTTTCATACATACCGCAACGTCCGTCGTGGACGTAAAAGATCGAGCCTTCTGTTTCACAGATCTCGTTATCAAGAAGACACCTGTTTGCATATGTGATTAGGTTGCTTGCACAAACTGGTGCATCTATTAGAGGGCACGGTCTGTCACACCTCTCTGAAACGGTATCAAAAATGAAGTTAAGTACCTGTAAATGAAATGTAGCAAGCGAGAGTTGTATTCAAAGCATTAATAATCACTTAATGCATACAAAACACACAACATTGGTGTCTAATTCAACTAAGCGTGCAGTTGAATACACCAGTGCAATAAATATTATAATGTAAATCCCCCAGAATTAAGAAAGTAACATAATTTGTCCAAGTTGTTTTCAGCGGCATTTTGACAATGACTCGTTGCTTATAATCTCAGTTTAGAATTTATATGTTGCCTAAAACTTTATCTTATCTCTGTTTGGTTTGAATTTATGATAATAAATGTTGTTTTACTTACCAAAACCAATAACACACCCAGCAAGCATCGCCAATATCAAATAAATATTTAAGTCCATTTTCATCAGATTGTGATTCTTGCAAGAGTTACCTCGTTTTAATTAATGGCAATATGTCTGATAATGTATATAACTGTCTCTTTTATAGTATTACACGTCTCCTTCAGCGAATAGCAAGCATGTAAATAGTCACAACTCTGTCATCAGCCAATCACGACACTCTTTTTTGAGCAGTTTTTCGTTGGTTTGTTATCCTGACGGGTAATTTTGGCAAGGGTGGTTTAGTGATGTTTTTTCACAGTAAGGCAGTTGATAAAAATATTATGAATTAAATCACATAGCAGATATTAACACGTTTGCATAATTTTGGAATATCAATTGGTGTGATACGGTGTGTATTGTGCAATACACACCCGCCATCTTTCCTGGCACGATGTCAATACGAATTAGTATTTTCAAGTGGAAGAGGTGGGCTGGTCGAGGCTTCAAGGCGATATGTATTGATGTGTTCAAAGTTTTATTAAGGGGCTATTCTGATCATAGTCCCTATCTGAATTCCCTAAAAAGGAACAAGAAACAAAACCATGTCACATGTTAAATTTAATAAATCTGCATGAATTTATCGTCATCGTCCCGTCATGTGCATCGAAATACTCATTTATATTTCAGTTTTATCTTCGAAGTATTTTTTGTGTTTTAAAAGTTTTTATAGGGAAAGAAACATGAGTTGAACATGTGTAGCGTGTAATCTGTAAGTAAACGAGAGCTTACGCTTCACTGTTGTTCACTTCCGGCTGCATAGGGAGTAAAACACGATTTGTCCGCATTCCTTGAGCTATTATCAATACTCACACTCACTTGTGGGCAAGTTTCCAAAATCAAACAAGCATTAAGTTTACATTTATCTTGGTAACAAACGTGTTAATTTGCTTTGTGAAACAGTTTGCTTTGCCTTTTTCTTTGGTTATATCAATAGCGATACATGGATTGTAATATTTCAACCCGTAAATCATAACAGTGACATTGAACACATTATGTGGTTTGTTAGATAATTATACATGCCTGCATGTCCTCCAGATTTGTTAGAGCATTGTTACATATGACTCTTAACATTCATTATAATCATTGAGCTTTAGCTTCTAGTGAAAAGGATCCTGTTCTATAACATTTGAATGAAGCAACTGCTTTTATCGTGATCCGATGTTACACAATATGTAACAAATATTTTGTTAACCGTTTTCTGTACATGTGACTATTATCGATGTTGTGATTATCACTCGTCTAGCATTCTAGCGTCTGCTTATTTACTGTTCATGTTAGAAAATTAGACGGCATGTATATCTTGCAGATTTTTACACTTGTGGACATAAGACACAGTTTATTCAATTTCTAACTTGTGGCAATTTCGATTCCCTTCTTCTACAATCAGCTTGTCCAGTCATCTTGTTTGATGCGTTTAGGGTTAGGACGACCAAATTTTGCAGGTCCTGTAGCAAGCTGCTGTAATTTGTTTTGCAATTTCTTTTAAATGTTTATGTAAAAACGGATTTTGAAAGTTTACTTTTGTTATAATATAAATACTTGCATTAAAACGTCTTTGTTGGCACGTAAATGCTTGCATTACAGTCTCAACGTAATCATACTGTACTCAACTGTCCAAACGAGTGAGGAAGTATAGCGTGTGTATGTTGTAGTCTTGTGAATCAGGCTCGGGAGCAAAATTCTTGGTGGCGTGGTATATATAGCTATGTAGACTATTGCGAGTATGATGAAACTGTATCGAAAGAGCTATAGTTTGGACAAGGAAACTTGGAAATATACAGCTTAATTTTTCTGCAAATATTAGCGATCATAGAGCTCAGAAAAATGATATTAAGATCTTTGGTTGATCAGATGTCTCCCTTTTACCCTTTATTTGCTATTTTTGTTTATTATTTTTTGCCCTTTAAAAAAAGTTAAAAATTCATTCAAAACCCGAACTTCTACACTTACTTTCTTCTATCTTTTATGTTTGAACTTAATTCCCCCCCCCCAAAAAAAAAATTGCTTAAATCAAACCTATGCGTACGCAAAGGGTAAAACGCCGGTTTGTTACAAGAGGTTCCACAAAAAACTAGATTGACAACCGTGGAATAACCTTTATCTAGACACTTACTACAAAATGTAACTGAGAGATAGAAATAATATTTCCTACGTCCATGGCAGTAAACAATGATTAATAAAGTGGTTTAAGCAAGGGCACATTTTTCAAAATGCAATCTGCATTTGCTCAGGAAACATACAGAAGAATAGAACAATATATATGTGACTGTGCAGTGTAAACAGTACCAGGAAAATTTCACCCACAATACGTGTGTCTATGTATTTTAAAATCAATCAACGTTTTACTTTTACAATATTTCACGAGATATTTGTACCCCTGATTCATCTAGTGCAGGTCAAAAAGTTGAATTTTTCATTCATTTACTGAGATAAACAAAATGGTTGCAAATTAGAATCAACATCAGTTAAAAAAATAACTGAATATTTTTGCTAGAAATATCTACAGCTTTGTCACTAATAATTTATTGTGCAATGTTGACAACATTTTTTGTAAGAACACTTTGTAATATTATTTAAAACCTGTCAGGTTTCTTTAGTATTTGAATTGTATTTTTTGCAAATCTGTATTAGATCATTATCACAAAAATACACTTTACGTATGCATTACCTCAAATCCGGTTTCTGAAAAAATGACAGGAAATTAACACAATGTCACATATTTATGACTTGTATTGTAAAATACCAGTTGCTTTGTTAGAGATGCTCAAGTGGCATGCTTTCAGATAGTTTTGCGTTTGAAAAGAATTCATGCACTGTAATTAATTGCTTTTGCTTTTGACAACTGCGTAATATATAACAACGCCATCATACAAATGCCGCTCAAGCTCTAACAGCTTGCGAACTATAGATTCGCTAATGTGGAAATGATTTGCAATAACAATTTTTGAACTTAGGGCTACATATTATGCGTTTTTGCACTCTGATTTCATTTAAGTCAGTTCGGTGTTAAAGAAATCTAGCTGCGTGCGAATGCAAAACAAATCAAAACTTGTTTAACATGAATCAAGATTTTGCTTCAATTTTTAATGCCATAAGTAATCGTTTTGCATGACAAGGATGCAGGTAGGGAAGGAAATTATCAAAATGAATGACTTACGCTTTGCAACATATTTTTGGCAATATCGCTCAAACATTTTCTAATTTATCAAAATTCACAAAATAATAATTAACCAAGCACTCCTACTATATATATTATTTCAGAATTTACGTAGTTGAAACAGAGATAATAAGAAAAAGAATAAGAATAAGAAAGACAGAGTGCGCAATTATAGTCTTTTAGCAGGTAATAAGATATTCTGATACTTCCCTCGTAATTGATAATCTTGGTTGCTACAAAAGAATTTTAAACATCATTTAAAGTTTTTTAACTAACTACATCACAGCACAATAATAAATAAAACCTATGCATTTGCACATGAACATATCAAATGCCATAAACATATTACCGCTATAGTCGTACAGGTCAACTTGACTTGCATAGGTCTACGTACACAGAACATATGTACCCGCACAAAAGAATAAAATTGTATCATACACAAAGGAATCTCGGGTTTGAAAAGACATTGCCTTTAGCATGATGTAACAGTTCATTTTATATTTACAAGTATTTCTACAAGATGAATTCGTGTAACACGCAAACCAACAAAAAGCCTTATAGCATTTAAAGTGTGAATGACAATGCAAATTACCAAGATTATAAAGCGAACAAACCTATTTTTGTCAATACTAAAACCAGTTGAAACGGGTATCAACTTTGATTGCATCATAATACCATATTCATATTGTAAGAGGTTTTACATTTTTTCCATGAAGTTTTAAATTGTCAAACTTATAAAACCTAACTTATAAGAACAACTCGACAACTATTAAAATAAAGAAACAAATAGTTTTAAATATCAACAGCAATGAGGATTTCTTCGTAGTTTAGTGATGTGATTTTTACAATGTCAGATGTATAAATTCGAGTGGTCATGGGAAGAGAACTGCTGACTGATATTTAAAAATGTAGAATTTGGTCTTGCATTTTTCTCAAATCTAAGTCATTGTTTACTTTGGTGTTAAAGGCATATATTTTGCCTTTATATCAACTGAAACTAGCTATACTTTTAAGCCTGGTTTTAGCTAGGGAATGTGGTGCTTGTTCCGAACTCGGGACCTTGGGGTCACCAGACCAATGCTGTAACCAATCCTGTTACTCAGAGTAACATGTCTACGATAAAAGCCCCCCCTTAATGAAGTGTGTCTTTCCTTCAGTGTAACCTTAGATTTGATATAAATATATTTATCTAAAGTATTAACCTACCAACAAAAAATACAGGCTGTGATGTTCAGATTTAAAATGGCTGTTATCGGAGAGTTGACGTAACTCAGAAAAACAATGTTGGTTTAAGAAAGGCGGACTTTGATACTAAAGTTGAAAAACATAAATATCTATATACAGAAAAAACAACTCTCAATAAATTTACATGACATCATAACTCAAACAAAATATATGCTTTGAAAACAAAAGGCGATGAATTTGAGTAGAATGAAGATGAGCTCAGATGCATTCAGTTCGAGAAAAAATGAATTAGAGAGTGCGAAAGTGTACACGAAATGAGAGCTGCAACAGCCAAAAATGCGGGTTTGAGTTCGACATTGAGAATTGTTGGCTGTCATGTCCTATCCATCACATCAAGTTGACCTAAAGAGCACCAATCGATGAGAGACCCATAAGACAAAGTATGTCACATTTGGAAGATGTGATGCACATCAACGAAATTCGATGCTCAGGAAAGCACTTAAGGTTTAGCTCGCCTGGCAAAGCGGTTTATCGGGGTGTGTGTTGGACAACACCGTATCTCATATCGTCGCCACTGGGCACCGGCGAGAAGCAGATAGTGCCTCCTCTGCCGAGGCACCATCGTAACCCGTTACACCACATCTTTATAACAAAACAGGGAAAATCTGTTAAACTTGCTAGGAGACTGTCGAATGGTCAAGTCTCTCAATTTAATTTATTTTATTTACGAGTTTAATGCATTTAATTTTCAAAAAGATTAATTTTGCTGTCACTTTCTTCTGCTTCATTATCTCAATTGATATCTCTACATTCTGTGAAGCGTATGTCTCTCTTTTCTAATGTCAAACATGTCCGAGTTTCTTGTCTTATCGATAGTGATTGAATACTTTGCAATTCTTTCACTTCAAATACGTTCCTGTAGAAACTGGTATTTAATGATTGATGTGATGCTATTGGTGATTAATTAAATCACGAAAGTAGGTGACGACAAATAATTGAATTTACAGAGAAAATGCATGTGGCGTTGTTGCTTAAAATATGTTTTCCTTGTATAAACAGCAAGCAAGGTAGTACCAGATAAGGTTATGGAAGTACTACGTAGTGCAAAGTATGCCACGTTTTCATGCAACGATAGCGGGTTTTTCTTCGACTTCGCAGTGGAGAGATTACTTGCTGTTCTCGAAATACATAGCACCTGAGACAACAGACCCGAAAGACTGCAGCGTATATGAAACACCTAATATATACTTTGTTGCTTTTCGATTTTATATTCGACTGCAGATTTGACGCAAGTAACTATATTTATTAGCATTTACAATAATTAACTGTTTTGTTATCATTTCTAAGAACGTTCACCAATGTCTTGATGATTGAACTGAGGAGTGTTTACAAATGATGCACATGAAGAAATCAGTACAGTGACAATAAAATTTCGTTGAAATTGACAACATTACAAGAACACCTTTGAATTTCAAATCACACTAACGGCAACTTTGAAAACATGAGGTGCAGTGTAATCGGAACTTTGGATATTTGCATCATAAATAAACTCTTGGAAACGTTGTCGCAGAAGGAACTGTAATTGACTTCATTTATGTAAGCATTTATGTGTGCATATTCATCTGTACCCATAGGAGATTAGCATACAGTTTGACAGATTACATAACGTCAAATCACATAACGTAGCTCACTTGATGAACTGCAACGTTAATTAATAATTATAATTATACATGCTTTATTAACATATGAAATGGAGATTATATATTATATATTACAGTTATATTACAATTATCAGGGCTAATGTTTAAATGTTCGGTCTGAATGCAAACGTCACGTGATAAATTTCTTCAATTTTTACGCTACCGGAGTCGGCAGATCTAAATGTCTGCTGAATTTATTGCGTTTATTTTATATTATTATTGTTTTAAATTTTAAAAACTTTACCAAGTGGGCTTGTTAACTTTCAACTTGTCCAAACATTGTGTGTTTCTGAGGGAACCCAATTTTACATGTCAGTTTCCCTTCGCTGGAATTTAGATCATTGAACGTATTCCAATCGCATCTTTTTCCATTCTTAGCCTCTTACCATCAAAAGTTAGTCAACCAAGTGTAAATTGATTGTCAGCGGAGTAATAATACATATACAGTGCCATACATTTCATTGCCATAAACATGACACAAAATTAAGTTATGACACTGAAGAGAAAAGAAACATAATCATCTTTATAGAAGATTGATTTATTTTAAAAGAATATGATACTCAAAACGTGCAGACTGAATTTAATTCATAAAACTACATGTAGACAATCAGCAATAAAAACTCATACCAAAAAAAAAAAGAATAAAGAAAGCACTAAATGTTTTGGTTCTAGGTTCACGTATCTGTAAAAATGTACAGTTACTTGATATTTTTACATTGACAAAAAAACTTGATTGGTGATGACTTTCAGTTCGTTTGCTATCGGAGCCTCTAATGAGATCCATATTTGACAAATTGTATTGGAATACTGCTCTAACATGCCGCGAACTCCACATACACATATTTGCATAGGCTATTCCTTCACTGCCACACACTGGAAAATAGCTGTATGGACAGGCTCCAGAGCAATGTGATCAAACTGAAATAAATGTCAAATTTACCTGGACCTCGACCTGAAATAAAAAGTAATGAAACAAGGCAATGGATCCGAATGTCTTATTTTTCTTTGGAAATTTTAAAATTCAATGTTGCTGCTATTTGCTAGTGAAATATGACCAAAGATAATCAATCGCTATGTGTTTGTTTCATATGTTTGCAGCGAATGAAGGATGGTCCCCAGCAAATCTTTGCTGCAAAACTTATACATAACTTTATTTTCGTTAATACTCGAAGCAAAAAGATAAAGTTAAACTTGATTATTATGCTTGGTATCTTTTACATGTTGAATACTACTTCATGAGGGCTGTTTTCTCAAGAAAGCCTGTGCATTTGCGATTGTATCTTCGGTACTTGTATAGAACAGCCAAAAGACTGAATAGTTGGTAATTTTAGGCTTCAGTATTATTTATTAAAATATGTTTTTTGTCTGTTCGTAGTGAGCTGAAGAATATAACAGTTTTAATTTTAGACTTCAGTTAAGATTTTGATCAGTTCAATTGGATATTTTTAAGAGCTAATAGAATGGCCATGCATCTTTAAGATCTTTACATAATATCTCACTTCAAACTGATAAACGGACACCCATATTCAGCTGTTCTTTGTAATGGTACGGGAGTTATATTACACATTTATTGCCAAACAGTACAGTTACTGAAGTGAAACTACCAGTACATGAAGTGTAGCCAGCATCCTTATGTTCGAAGGATAAATAGTTACTCATCGCATACAAAAACACACATATACTTATGTCTAAATCAACTTAGCATACAGTTGAGCGCAATAGTGCAATAGACATCGTAATAAAATTTTCGGTTTGAAATATATATGTTGCTTAAGACTTTGGCTTATCTCTATTTAGCTTTTGTATCAGACTGTAATTCTCACCGATGTTAATTCTATTCACTCATTGGTAGAATGTCTGATAATGCAGATAACTATCTCTTTCATATAATTAAATGTCTTTTTTTAGAGACTAAAAAGAACTTAAACTACGTAGCCACTATCAGAATTGTTCAGTCAATTGCGTTACTCTTTGTTTTTCATTCGTTTGTTACACTGATGTGTAATGATGGCATTGGGTGGTTCAAAGATGTTATGGACATCAACGTAGTTGATGGAAATATAAATAATTAAATAACATGATATACTTTAACATCTTTGCACAATTATGGAATATCAGTGGTATTATGTGGCGTGTATTACACAATAGAATTAATATTGCACGTCTGTGTGGGTTTCTAAAGATATACGAGACAAACGTGAAAGCAGAACGTGACGGAACGGTTTGACTTCGCCTCTCTCCTACTGGCATTGCGAACTTTCCTTGCACGATGTCAAGACGGAATAAGCATTTTCAGGTGGAGAAGGTGGGCTGGTCGAGGCTTTAAAGACGTTAACCATTGAGATATTCAATTTTTTCAGGGGTATATTGGGGTCATTAACTCCCTGTCTCTGAGAAAAACAACAGCAATCCCAAAATACATGCTTATCTGTTAAACGAACCTTTTATTTCACTCCAGACATTCCGCTCCACACTCCAAAACGTTGTTCCAAATTCTAGAACTACGTTTTATTGCAGCCATTTCACCTTGAGATCTTCCGTTGGCTTTTTATAAGAGCCTGTACTTCACCCTGTGATTATTTAACGATACATGCTACATCTTCAGTTCATAGACCTGCATAAATTTGGCCTCATTTTGGGGTTTCCACTTGATTCCCAAAACCAACTTGCTGAAAAATAAAACTTTCGGAAAGTAAAACGTCCGTTTGTTATCAGATTGCATACTCATGATGTTATAATATTTAATTCCTCCCGGTGAACATTGTGACTTCGGATCAACATCCTATTTTGACTTATTATGGAAGTCAGCCACGTCGATCTGTCGGCGTGATTGAAAGGTCTTAGAATTTTAAACGTGAAGCATGGTCTAATCAGTGTCGGGGTCACCCCAGTCCACCTCCTCCGTTCGTTAAAGAACTCTCATCTATGATGCATTTTCTGAATATTTTTGTTAGAAATATCTACAGCTTTGAAAAGAAATTGTAGAGCTTGCAAATGCAAAAGAAATCACAGTTTGTTTAATGTAAATAAAGATTTTGATACAATGTATATCGTCATAAGTATTCTGCATGAAAAGTTCAAGCATTTTTTAATTTATCAAAAGTTATAAAATAGAAATGAAACAAGCTTTCTTGGCATCTCTTTGCGTAGTCGAAGGAGAGATAATACACTAGTGTGCGATTATAGTATTTAACAGGTAATAAAACATTCTGACACTTCAATCGTAATTGATAATCTTAGTGTCTGCAGAGGAATTTTAAGCATCATTTTAACCTCTTTTATATATCTTTTTACGGTACAATAATAAAAACAAGAGCAATGCAATATCAACTGATTTTTGTACACCAAACTATGCATACCACATACGGAAAAAATTATTACCGATATAATCGTTCACTTCAACTTGACTTGCGTGGGTCAATGTACACAGAATACACGTATACGTACAAAAGAATGCATTTGTGTGACATACAAAGCATCTTTGGGTTGGAAAAGACATTGCATTTTGCTTGATATGAGCTTAAGAGGTTATTATATATTTTACAAATATTTCTATAAAGGTGAATTCGTGTAACACGCAAACCAACAAAAAGCCTTATCACAATTATCGTTTGAATGAGAATGCCAATTACCGACAATGTCACGCAAACAAAAGGTATTTTTGTCGATACCGAAACCTGTTGAAACGGGTATCAACTTTTGTTTATCAAAATACCCCTTGATATTGTAATTGCCATATGAAGTTTTGAATGAAACTTCACTTTAAGAACAACTCGACAAATATTAAAAGAAATTAAACAAGGAGCACGATTTGACAAAAGTCAAATCGGTTAACACTTGGCCCTAATTACAATTTAGAAAACCCTAAAATTTCTATTTTTTATTTCGGATTTAGTGCATACAAGCGTGTATTTAACATCCCTGGTGCAGAACTCCCACCCTCCATCCAACCACTCTCGAGCGTGTGATTTTTAAAGACTTTCGAACCTTCTGTTTTACATTTTGACCGTCATTACTTAAAATTCGATGAGAAGCATCCAGAAAATACAATGAAAATTTATGACAAGTAATGATTTATATATGTAATATTTTTTTATATAATAATGCATTAAAATGATGAATACAGAAATTCATGCCATTAAATTTAAAGGCTATTAGTTTTTTTATCCTCCTCAGTTGCACATAAGTTTAACTGATCTCGAGCTAGCTATATTGCATGCACACACATGTACTTGTTTTAGCCTCAGTCTCACCCTCAGATGTGAGGTAATAGCAAACTATGCAGAGCGAGCATCAGCCTTTTGCTCAGTGCAGAAGAAAGGAAAAATCACCCTGTCTTTGCGTATTGATTTGACATTGAAAAAATACTGACAGAACTAGTTTACGTCAAGTTCTATGTACTGCGAAAGTTTGGTATCACTCAAACCAGTAGTTTCTGACGATGATGATAAAATGACGGCCGACTGTAAAGAAAGAAAGCGATGAAAATCTCACGGGTGCCCTAATACCAAAAAATTTAACTCTTTTCAAGACTTCGTCTTACCAAGTGTTTTAATAAATATTTACAAATTTCTACCACAATGAGAATATTTTTTGTAATTTAATGATATGTTATTTTACAAAGTCAGAAATATAAATTCGAGTAGGCGTTGGATTTAACAAAGAGAACTGGTGACTGATATTTCAAAAAGTGTATAATTTGTTCTTTCATTTTTCTCCGATCGACATCACCGTTTACTTTGGGGTTGAAGACTGGAAAGTGGAACTTAAATAAGTTGCCTTTATATCAACTAAAACTAGCCATAATTTCAAACGTGCTTTTAGCTAGGAAATGTCGAACTTACTCCACATAAACTTACATTGCCTCAAAGCAGAAAAACGCCAATATATTAAATCGTCTTCACGGAACAGTTTGTTTTCAATAGAATCTCGATTTTCGTTAGAATACATAAAAAACATTATTTTTCGGAAACTGCAAACTCGTTACTATTACTATTAACTGGTAATGTAAACTATTACTAAAGATTGAGCGGTAGGTGGGGGTAAGAAGTCGTGGGCAGTGTCTAAAACCCCTTATGGATTCCCCCAAATGAAATGGTATTATGGAATAAGAGTCTTTTGCTTGTTTTACATACTTAAGTATGGAATGAAATGTACATCACATTTGGTGTTTTAGATTTGTCAAAAGAAATTTTATATCCTTACTTTCCGTGTTCATTCAGCGGTAAGTCAGTATCAATTAATTTTTTTTTAACCATTTGGAAAACCTAATAGAAAATCTGAGCTCTGCAGACAATAATGTTTTGACAACGAAAGATGGGGAGTTTGAGTAGATAAAGATCACCTCACATGTATTACACCATTAGAGAAATAGTCAAATACAAAAAGAGCTAAAGAATGTAATAACTCACACGAACAGAGAGCTGCCACAGCAAAACAAAAAAAAAACAATGCACAGCAAGTCGATTAGAGATCGATAAGACGAAGTATCACACATTTGGAAGAGGTGATGTACTTAATTGCTGTTTCAACAAAAATTATTTAGAACCGAATTGGATATGAATAGAAGTCAAGCATTCAAAGAAAGAAAGTGGTATTTCTACTGATTGTAAAGACGAGATTTTATTCTCAGAGTTTAAGCTGATAAACAAACAGACCGGAATTCGGCGT
Source organism: Protula sp. h YS-2021 (assembly GCA_949752745.1). Classification (NCBI taxonomy): domain Eukaryota; kingdom Metazoa; phylum Annelida; class Polychaeta; order Sabellida; family Serpulidae; genus Protula; species Protula sp. h YS-2021. Next base: position 24,822,167 of record OX457027.1, on the reverse strand, counting down.
GGTAAGAGAACAGCATTGTAACCGAACTGTAGGTCTAGAGGGGTAATTACTCTTTCTACTATGACAGTCCAGTAGCGGCGTTTACACTGATCATCGGTTAGTACTGCTCTACAAATATCAGTGTTGTGAATTAAATAATTCCATAACCACAGTTCATGTGAATAAAAAGAACAGTCCTAACATAGGTCCAAGACTATTTTACAAGATTTGCAATTAGGCAAGCATACCGATCAAAAGAATAGCCGACCCTTAACCCTAACGCTGACGCAAATTCAGGGATGTATTTAAATTAAGGACTTTAACCTAGTTTTGGTACTTGTGCGGTACATCATGTAGGTTTTCAGTCGCTGTACCTTGATAAGTGGTTCCCGAAACACACGCCTAAGATTTTGAGTCTTAGTGCTGCTGACAGTCCAGAACATCATTCTCGCTAGGTTTTGCAACCAATTGTCCACCTTACTGATTCTTGGCGATGCTATTCTCATCAGATTGCCTTGAGCTAGCAACTCCGCCCTCATGCCAGAGCGGTTTATCGGGATGTGGGCGGGACCTTGCCGTATCTCTTAGCGTTCCCTCCAGGAAGTGAGAAGTAGACAGTGCCTCCTGCTCTGCCGCGGCACCATCGCAAGATCAGTGTGGCCTAAGCGTTACTATGACTACTGTACATTTGTCAACACTACGCTAAACAATAGTGACATGCTACTGAGCAACTAAAAGCAGAGTATGCATCGAAATACTCATTTATATTTCAGTTTTATGTTCGAATTATGTTTTGAGAAGTTTTTAAAGCGGAACGAGACATGACTTGAACATGTGTATCGTGCATTATGTAAGAAAACGGGAGTTTATGCTTCCCTGTTGTTCACTTCCGGCTGCATAGGGCAGTAAAACACGATTTGTCCGCATACCTTGAACCATTATCAATACTCGCACTCACTTGTGTGCAAGTTTCCAAAATCAAACAGGCATTAAGTTTACATTTATCTTGGTAACAAACATGTTAATTTGCTTTGTGAAACAGTTTGCTTTGCCTTCTTCTTTGGTTATATCAATAGCGATCCATTGATTGTAATATTTCAACCCGTAAATCAGAGTGATATTGAACACATTATATGATTTATTAGATAATTATACATGCCTGCATTTCCACCAGATTCGTTAGAGCATGGTTACATCTGACTCTTAGCATTGATTATAATCATTGCGCTTTAGGTTTTAATGAAAAGAATCCTGTTCTATTTGAACATTTAAATTAAGCAGTTGCTTTTATCGTGATCCAATGTTACACAATATGTAACAAATATTTTGTTAATCGTTTTCTGTACATATGATTATTCTAGATGTCGTAATTATCACTCGTCTAGCATTCTAGCGTCTGCTTATGTCCCAGATAGCAGAGATCGTAGGGCCTACGTAGGGCTCCGTAGGCTCAATGTAGGAACCGTAGGCATAGTGTTTCCTACGTTGGCCCTATGCAGGCCCTACGATTCTTACCCTACGTAGGCTGGCCTCAGGCTGTCTAACGGAGGGACTACATTGTAAGCCTATTATAGATTTTGAGCACAATCTCGCTCATCGGAACGCCGCCATTTTAATGATGCTGAGTGAAAATACCAGATTGAGTAGGTTTAAATTACATTTTGAAAAGGCGCGATGTCTTTTTTCTCATCAAAATAGAGAAGTAGACATGGAACTGCTCTTTGTCCCATTTTCAATGTCTAGATGACTTGTTAATTAATGATAGTCATTTGACTAATTAATAACAAGAACTACGTCGGGCCTATGTAGGAACGTTACATATGACCTACGTAGGTCAAGCATAGGCAACGTAGGCACAAACTACATTAGGCCAACGTAGGGCCTATTTATCGGGCCTACGTAGGGCCGATGAGCAAAACTACGTCGGGCTTACGTAGGCAACTTACATTGGGCCTACGTAGACCGTAGGCAAAAACGACGTTGGTCCTACATAGGGCCAACGTCTGTCTGCTATCTGGGGTACTGTTCATGTTTAAAAATTGGACGGCATGTATATCTTGCAGATTTTTACACTTGAGGATTTTAGTCTTCACAGTTTATTCAATTTCTAACATGTGGCAATTTCGATTCCTTTCTTCTATAATCAGCTTGTCCAGTCATCTGGTTTGAGGCGTTTAGGGTTATGACGACCACATTTTGCAGATACTGTAGCAAGGTATTCTAATTTGTTTTGGAATTTCTTTTTTAACTGTTAATGCAAAAACGGATTTTGAACGTTTACTTTTGTTATAATGTTAATAATTGCATTACAGCGTCTTTGTTGAAACGCATTACACCCTCAACGTAATCAAATTCACCGTTCTGCTGTCAAAACGAGTGAGGAAATAGAGCGTGTGTATGTCGTATCTTGTGAATCAGGCTCGGGAGCAAATTTCTTGGTGGTGTGTTATATATAGCTATGTAGACTATTGCGAGTATGATGAAACTATATCTTAGCTTAGAAAAATGATATTAAGAAAATTGGTTGATCAGCTGTCTCCCTTTTACCCTTTATTTACTTTTTTGCTATTATTTGCTGTTTATTATTTTTTAACCTTTAAAATAGTTAAAATTTCATTCAAAACCCGAATTTCTACACTTCCTTTCTTCTATTTTATATGCTTGAACTTAATTCCTAAAAGAAAAATTGCTAAAACATCAAACCTATGCGTATGTATAGGGTAAAACGCCGATTTGTTACAAGACTTTGCACAAAAAACTAGATTGACAAACTACAAAATGTAATTGAAAGATAATTTTTCTTATGTCCATGGCAGTAAACAATGATCGATAAAGTGGTTTAAACAAGGGCACATTTTTCAAAATGCAAGCAGTACACAAGAAAAGAACAAGTTATATATGTGACTGTGCAGTGTAAACAGTACCAGGAAAAATCTCACCCATAATACGTTTATCTATATTTTTTAAACCAATCAACGTTTTACTTTTACAATATTTCACGAGAAGTTCGTACCTCTGATTCATCAGTGCAGTTAAAAACATTTTTTGTAATAACACTATTATTAAAATTATTTAAAACCGGTCAGGTTTCTTTAGTATTTGAACTGTATTTTTTAACAAATCTGTATTATATTATTCTCACAAAAGTACATTTTTCCGAAAAAATGACAGGAAATTAACACAATGTCACATATTTATGAAGTGTATTGTAAACTACCACCTGCTATGTTAGAGATTCTCACGTGGTATGCTTTCAGATAGTTTTGCGTTTGAAAAGAATTCATACACTGTAATTAATTGCTTTTGCTTTTGACAACTACGTTATATATAACAACGCCATCATACAAATGCCGCTCAAGCTCTAACAGCTTGCGAACTATAGATTCGCTATTGTGGAAATGATTTGCAATAACAATTTTTGAACTCAGGGCCACATATTATTCGTTTTTGCTCTGATTTCATTTAAGTCAGTTCGGTGTTAAAGAAATCTAGCTGCGTGCGAACGCAAAAGAAATCAAAACTTGCTTAACATGAATCAAGATTTTGCTTTAACTTTTAACGCCATAAGTAATCTTTTGCATGACAGGGATACAGGGAGAAAGGGGAATTCTCAAAATGAACGATTTCCGCTTTGCAACATAGTTTTTGGCAATACTGTTAAAACATTTTCAAATTTATCAAAATTCACAAAACAATAATTAAACAAGCTCTGTTACTATATATATATATATTAGCTGCAACAGAGATAATAAGAAAAGAATAAGAATAAGAAAGACAGAGTGTGCAATTATAGTCTTCTAGCAGGTAATAAAATATTCTGATACTTCCCTCGTAATTGATAATCTTGGTGTCTACAAAAGAATTTTAAACATCATTTAAAGTTTTTTAAACTAACTACATCACAGCACAATAATAAATAGAAAAGTTGTTGTAATGCAATAGAAATTGACACGACAAACTATGCATTTGCCGAAAACATACCACATGCCATAAAAACATTACCGCTTTAGTCGTACAGATCAACTTGACTTGCATAGGTCAACGTACACAGAACATATGTACACGCACAAATGAATAAAATTGTATGATACACAAAGGAATCTCGGGTTTGAAAAGACATTGCCTTTGGCATGATTTAAGAGTTTATTTGATATTTACAAATATTTCTATAAGGTGAATTCGTGTAACACGCAAACCAACAAAAAAGCCTTATATATAGCAATTAATCTGTGAATGACAATGCAAATTGCAAGTTTTTCCAGTGAAGTTTTAAATTGTCAAATTATAAAAACTTACTCATAAAAACAACTCGACAAGTATTAAAATAAAGAAACAAATAGTTTTAAATATCCACAGCAATGAGGATTTCTTCGTAATTTAGTGATATGATTTTTTTTACAATGTCAGATGTATAAATTCGAGTGATCATGGGAAGAGAACTGCTGACTGATATTTAAAAATGTAGAATTTGGTCTTGCATTTTTCTCAAATCGAAGTTATTGTTTACTTTGGGGTTCAAGGCTGGAAAATGGCATTTAAATATGCCGCTTTTATATCAGCTGAAACTAGCTATACTTTTAAGCCTGGTTTTAGCTAGGGAATGTGGTTCTTATTCCAAGCTCGGGACCTTGGGGTTACCAGACCAATGCTGAAACCCAATCCTGTTACTCAGAGTAACTAAGCCTTGTCTACGATAAAAGAACGCCACCTCAATGAAGTGAGTCTTTCCTTCAATGTAACCTTGTTTTGATATGAAATATATTCATCTAAAGTATTAACCCACCAACATAAAATACAGTCTGCAATGTTCAGATGTAAAACAGCTCTTATTGGAGAGTGGATGTAAATCAGAAAAACAATGTTGGTTTAAGAAAAGCGGACTTTGATACCACAGTTGTAAAAGATAAATATCTATATACAGAAAAAACAACTCTCCATAACTTACATGACTTCATAACTTAAAAAATAATACATGCTTTGACAACAAAAGGTGGGGAATTTGAGTAGAATGAAGATGAGCTCAGATGCATTCAGTTCGACTATTCGAAAAAAATGAATAAGAGAGTGCGAAAGTTTGAAAAGAGAGCTGCAACAGCCAAAAATGCGGGTTTGAGTTCGACATTGAGAATTGGCTGTCATGTCCTATCCAACACATCAAATTGACCTAAAGAGCACCAAGTCGATGAGAGATCCATAAGACAAAGTATGACACATTTGGAAGATGTGATGCACATCAACAAAATTCGACGCCCAGAAAAGCACTTAAATGCTGTTTCAACAAAAATTGTACATGAAAGAATTGTATATGTGTAGAAGCAAAGCAGTTAAAGAAAAAATGGTATTTCTGATAAATTTAAAGATAAGATTTTATTCTCAGAGGGCAAGCTGATGAAGGAACAGAACGAAATTCGACGTGGTAAGAGAACGTGGGTGGAGAGGAAAAAATTACTGTTCCTCTTGTGGAAGCCCAGTAGCGGTGTTTACAGCGATTATCAGTTAATACTGCTCTGCAAATATTACTATTTCAAAATAAATGAAAAGATACATGACTCTAAAACCACGGTTTGTATACACAAAAAGATATCCTAACGAAGGTCTAAAACAGATACCATTATATAAGATTTGCAATGACGCAAAGACGGATCCAACCATATGATCGATGCCAAAAACGGAAACTAGACAACGCCTGAAGGTTCCCCTTTCAGACTGTCTCATCAAAAGAATAGGCGAACCTTAACCCTAATGCTAACCCAAACCCAAATCCCCGAAGGCCACATTATGAGGTTGCGTAAGGGAAGAATAACAATGAATATTTGTGAAATTTGCCGAACATGTTAGGTTATAAATGCATTCCCGTTTAAGGATCACAGAGTGCATCACTGCGTAAAAGTTGGCAATAATACATTGCTTGAAGACAAAAGAGCCCCATTTCAACGGAATAGACCAAAGCAATGACGAAAGATGTTGCCCAGAGCACTGGGGAAACTGCGCAAAGCTTTTTCAAAAGAAATACAGAAAGCGTCATGACAAAGGGAAATAGACATTTGTGAGCTAGTCCACACTATATGGATAAACAGTCTCGGAATTCATGAAGGCAATCAAAACAAAGTTATCGAATCATCACCAAAAGAACGAAAGGGAGTCGTGACTTCAGGGCTGTGGTGAAAGACATGTTCTGTGAACAGAGCTACTCCGCCAGTTGAACTTCTTCCACTGTGTTTAAAAAAATAGACAGTTTACTAGAGGACCGTTAAGAGAATCCAGAAATGACAGCAGTTGAAAAAACTTTGTCAATGGCAGATGAAGAAGAGTGAAGCTGGAAGCCAATAAAAATATGTTGATGACACCTTACGGCATAAAAACCATATGTTTTTATGCCAACCAGAGATGAAGACATTGTAGAGTTCAACTGCAAAAACATATTACAGTATTTTAAAGTAGAAACTGGAGCAATACATTGTTCCCTGGTATGGAACCTACGGTCTGGCTCAATTTTTCATAAGACATGTCACCTATATCTTCATTTTGAGGATTTCCGTGGTAAGCAGGTCACGATCACGGTAGTTTTGTATTACATCAAAGTTTTGCAACTAGTATTCGCTCATTGACTTTCCTTATACTGAGAAATGACTTCTTTTCTATAAAACCTAAAGTATTCTTAGTCCTCCAAGTACAACGCCTATGCTGTTTTCACATGCACTGATCACTGTGATCATAACAGCACATTGACTGTGCTCATACTGCTCATATCTAAATGTTTCTTCATAAATTATGCTTCTGCAATCCAAAAAAAGTCAATTTTAGGATTGGAGCCTGAAAATTCATGCACTAGTTCATCTCTGTTTTATTTCCTTTTATTGTTCTCGCATTTAATGTTGAGTTGATGTTGAGTGTTGTGCAACACATAAGCTTTACCCTTTCACACGTACTGTTGTCGGATGTGTCCCTTCCCAGAGGCCTTGAGGAATCGTCGTTACTCTATCCCGTCGGGACGTAACTAAATATAACTTCAACCCTGGTGTTGTGACTTGTTCTGTACGCCAAGAGCCCACGATACTGCTTGTTGGCCATCATGTTCTGACGACGTGCTTTGAGCTAGCTACTCCGCTCCTCATCAGGTTTATCCCGCCTGGCAAAGCGGTTTATCGGTGTGGGAGGGACCACACCGTCACTGAGCACCGGCGAGAAGTAGATAGTGCCTCGGTAAGATCGGTTGACCTGAGTGTTAGTATAACTACTTCACACCTATTAACTGAAGCTAAATACTAACCACATGCTATTAAGCATCTAAAAAGCAGAGATTGGGATGCATACTAACAAACGAAAACTATCAACCTTGCCGTTACACCACACCTTTATCACAAAACAGGGAAAATCTATCAAACTTGCTAGGAGACTGCCGAATGGTCAAGTCTCTCAATTTAATTTATATTATTCACTGGTTTAATGCATTTATTCCCAAAAAATTAATCTTACGTTTCACTTTCTTCTGCTTCATTATCTTAATTGATATCTCTACATTCTGCGAAACGCATGTCACTCTCTTCTAATGCCAAACATGTCCGAGTTTCTTGTCTTACCGATAGCGATTGAATACTTTGCAATTCTTCCACTTCAAATACGTTCCTGTAGAAACTGGTATTTTATGATTGATGTGATGCTATTGGTGGTTAATAAAATCAGGAAATATTTGACGACAAATTGAATTTACAGAGAAAAATGCATGTGGCGTTGTTGCGTAAAATATATTTTCCTTGTGTGAACAGCAAGCAAAGATAGTACCAGATAAGGTTATGGAAGTAATGCAAAGTATGCCACGTTTTTACACCTTGGTGAGAACTCAACGATAGAGGGTTTTTCTTCGACTTCGCAGTGGAGAGATTAATTGCTGGTCTCGAAATACATAGCACTTGAGACAACAGACCCGAAAGACTGTCCTCGTATATGAAACACCTGGTTTATACTTTGCTGCTTTTCGATTTTGTATTCGACTGCAGATTTGGCACAAGTAACTTTTTCTATTAGCATTTACATTTAGTAACTGTTTTATTATCATTGTTAAGAACGTTTACCAATGCCTTGATGATTGAACTGAAGAGTGCTTACAAATGATGCAGATCAAGAAATAGATACAGTGACAATAAAATTTAGTTAAAATTGACGACATTACGTGAATATTGGAAACACCTTTGAATTTGAAATCACACTAACTTTAAATTTGAAAACATGAGGTGCAGTGTAATCGGAACTTTGGATATTTGCATTATAAATGAACTCTTGAAAACGTTTTCGCAGAAAGAACTTAATGGATTTCATTTATGTATGCATTTATGTGTGCATATGCGTCTGTACCAAAAGCAGATAAGTATATAATTTAAAAGATTACATAACAAATTACATAACATCAAATCACATAACGTAGCTCACTTGATGAACTGTAACAGAACTTTAGAAAAAATTATAATTATACGTGTTTTATTAACATGTGAAATCGAGATTATATATTACATATTACAGTTATATTACAATTATCAGGGCTTATGTCGAAGTAGTAATTTTTAAATGTTCGGTCTGAATGCAAACTTCACGGGATAAATTACTAAATCTCTGCTGAATTTATTACGTTTATTTTATGTTATTATTGTTTTAAATTCTAAAAACTTTACCATGTGGGCTTGTTAACTTTGAACTTGTTCAAGCATTGTGTGTTTTCTGAGGAAATCCAATTTTACATGTCAGTTTCCCTTCGCTGGAATTTAGATCAGTGAACGTATTCCAATCGCAGATTTTTCCATTCTTAGCCTATGACTATCAAAAGTTAGTAAACCTAGTGTAAACTGATAGTCAGCGGAGTCATAACAGATATACAGTGGCATATATTTCATTGCCATAAATATGACATAAAGTTAGGTTATGACACTGAAGAGAAAAGAAACATAAACATCTTTATAGAAGATTGATTTTAAAAAGAATATTATACTCAAAACTTACTGCCTGAGTTTAATTCATAAAACTACGTGTGAACAGATAGCAATAAAAACTTATCCCAAAAAGAATAAAGAAAGCACTAAATTTTTGTGTTCTTAGTTCACTGTAAAAATGTGCAGTTACTTGATATTTTTATATTGAAAAAGAAACTTGATCGGTGATGATTTTCAGTTCGTTTGCTATCGGAGCCTCTAACGAGATCCATAGTCGACAAATTGTATTGAAACACTGCTGTGACATGCCGCGAACTCCACACACACATATTTGCATAGGTTATTCCTTCACTGCCACATACTGGAAAATACCTGTATGGACAGGCTCCAGAGCAATGTGATCAAACTGAAATAAATGTCACATTTACCTGGACCTGAAATAAAAAGTAAAGAAACAAAGCAATGGATCCGAATGTCTTATTTTTCTTTGAAAATTTTAAAATTCAGAGTTAGTTTTTCTACACTGCTATTTGCTAGTGAAATTTTTTCGGATCAATATGACCAAAGATAATCAAGTGCTGTGTGTTTGTTTGATACGATTCCACTGAAGGGTGGTCTCCAGCAAATCTTTGTTGAAACATTTATATACAACTTTATTTTCGTTAACACTCGAAGCAAAAAGATAAATTTAGACTTGATAATTATACTTGCTATCTTTTGTTCAAGCAATATTTTATATGTTGAATACTACATCAGGGGGCCGGTTTCTCAAGAAAGCTTCTGCAGCTGGGATTGTAACTTCGGTACTTATATAGAACAGCCGAAAGACTGAATGGTTGGCAATTTTAGGCTTCAGGTCTTTACATTATATTTCACTTCCAATTTATAAACGAACTCCCATATTAAGCTGTTCTTTGTAATGGTACGGCAGTTATATTACACATTTATTGCAAAACAGGTCAGCAAATGAAGTGAATGTAGCAGTGCATGAAGTGTAGCCAGCAATCCTTATGTTCGAAGGATAAATAGTTACTCGTCGCATACAAAAACATAGCATACAAATTGAGCACAATAGTGCATGCACTAAACATCATAGTAAAAATCTCGGTTTGAAATTTAAAAATTGCTTAAGACTTTGGCTTATCTCTGTTAAGCTTTATTTACCAAAACACATAAATTTCAAAGTCCATTTTGTATCAGACTGTAATTCTCACAGATGTTAATTCTATTCAATCACTGGTAGAATGTCTGATAATGCACGTAACTATCTCTTTCATATCATTACACGTCTTTTTAGAGACTAAAAAGAACTTAAACTACGTAGCCACTATCAGAAGTGTTCAGTCAATCATGTTACTCTTTGTTTTTCATTGGTTTGTTATACTTACGTGTAATATTGGCATTGGGTCGTTCAAAGATGTTTTGCACATTAACATAGTTGATAGAAATATAAATAATTAAATAACATGACATATTTTAAGATCTTTGCACAATTTTGGATTAATCAGTATTATGTGGTGTGTATTACACAAAAGCATTAATATTACATGTGTGTGTAGGTTTTCAAAGATACACGAGACAAACGTGAAAGCAGAACGTGACGTGACGCTTTGACTTTGCCTCCCTCCTACTGGCATTGTGAACTTTCCTTGCACTATGTAAAGAACGGGGTAACTATTTTCAAGTGGAGGAGGTGAGCTGCTAGAGCCTTTAAGACGATAAACATTGAGATATTAAGTTTTCAGTGAAAATTCGGGTCATGAGCTCCCTTCCCTCTGAAAAAAAAACAACAACAATCGTAAAACACATGCTTAACCGTTAAACGAACCTTTTCTTCCACTCCAGACATTCCACTCAGCACTTCAAAACGTTGTTCAAAATCGCAGAACAACGTTTTATTGCAGCCATTTCACCTTGAGCTCTTCCGTTGGCTTTTTATAAAAGCCTGTAGCTGACTCTGTGATTATGACGTCACATTTATACATGCTACATCTTCAATTCATAGACCTGCATAAATTTGGCCTCAATTTTAGGTTTCCACTTAATTCCCAAAAGCAACTTGCTGAAAAATAAAACTTTCGGAAAGTAAAACGTCCGTTCTTTACCAGATTGCATACGTATTGTGTTATAATATTTAATTCCTCCCGGTGAACATTGTGACTTCGGATAAACATCCTATTTTGACTGATTATGGAAGTCAGCTACGTCGATCTGTGGGCGTGATTGAAATGTCTTAGAATTTTAATCTAGAAGCACGGTCTAATCAGCGTCGGGGTCACCCCAGCCCCCTTCTCCGTTCGTCACAGAACTCTCATCTTTGGTGCATTTTTTGAATATTTTTGTTAGAAATATCTACAGCTTTGAAACTACGTAACATATAACAATGCCCATCACACAAATGACCTTCCAAGCTCTAATAGCTTACAAATTATACATTCACTATTGTTGAAATGATTTGTAATAACAATGTTTGAACTTAGGAATACATCTTATGGGTTTTGTATTGTGATTTCATTTGAGTGAATTTGATGTTAAAGAAATCGTAGAGCTTGCAAATGCAAAAGAAATCACAGTTTGTTTAATATAAATAAAGATTTTGATACAATTCGTAATGTCATAAGTATTGTGGATGAAAAGCTTTCTTGGCATATCTTTGCGTAATCGAAGGAGAGATAACACACTAGTGTGCAATTATAGTATTTAACAGGTAATAAAACATTCTGACACTTCAATCGTAATTGATAATCTTAGTGTCTGCAGAGGGATTTTAAGCATCATTTTAACTTCTTTTAAATATCTATTTTACGGCACAATAATAAAAACAAAAGTAGTGCAATATCAACGGATTTTTGTACACCAAACTAAGCATACCACATCCCGAAAAAATTATTACCGATATAATTGTTCACTTCAACTTGATTTGCATAGGCCAATGTACACAGAATACACGTATACGTACAAAAGAATGCATTTGTGTGATATACAGTCTTTGGGTTGGAAAAGACATTGCATTTTGCCTGATATGAGCTGAAGAGGTTATTTTATATTTACAAATATTTCTATAAAGGTGATTTCATGTAGCACGCAAACCAACAAAAAGGATTATCATAATTACCGTATGAATGAGAATGTTAATTATCGACAATGTCACGCAAACAAAATGTATTTTTGTCTCCACTGAAACCTGTTGAAACGGATATCAACTTTGGTTCATGAAAATATCCCTTGATATTGCAATATATGTTATATTTGCCATATGAATGATATATTTTCAAACTTTACTTTCAGAACAACTCGACAAATATTAAAATAAATGAAACGAGGAGCACGATTTGGCCCAAATTAAAATTTTAAAACCCCCTGAAATTTCTGTTTTTAATTCGGATTTAGTGCATACAAGCGTGTATTTAGCATGCCTGGTGCAGAACCCTCCACGCTCCATCAAACTACTCTCGAGTTTGTGATTTTTTAAAGACTTCCGAAGCTTCTGTTTTACATTTTGACCGTCATGGCTTGAAATTCGATGAGTAGCTCCAGAAACTACATCGAAAATTTATGACAATTAATGATTTATATATGTAATATTTTACATATAATGATGCATTAAAATACATGCTATTAAATTTATAGCCTATTAATTTTTATCTTGCTCAGCTGCACACAAGTTCAACTGATCTCGAGCTATATTGCATGCACACACATGTACTCATTTTAGCAATGCGCCAGTTAAAGCCTCCACTCTGTTTACAGCAGACCTCAGCTGCAAACTATGCAGAGCGAGCAACAGCCTTTTGCTTAGTGCAGAAGAAAGGAAAAATTACCCTGTCTTTGCGTATTGATTTGACCTTGAAAACAACCTTAATAATAAATGAAAATACTGATAGAATTAGTTTACGTCAAGGTCTATATACTGCGAAAGTCTAGTGTAACTCAAACCAGTAGTTTCTGATGAGCTGTGTTGACAAATTGACGGCCGACTGAAAAAATGAAAATCTCACGGGTGCCCTAATACCAAAGCATTTAACTCTTTCCAAGACTTTGTCTTACCAAGTGTTAATAAATATTTACAAATATCTAAAACAATGAGGATTTCCATGTAATTTAATGATATGCTATTTTACAAAGTCAGAAGTATAAATTCGAGTAGGCATTAGATTTAAAAAAGAGAACTGGTGGCTGATATTTAAAAAAAGAATTTTTTTCTTTCATTTCTCTCAGATCGACATCACCGTTTACTTTGGGGTTGAAGACTGGAAAGTGGCACTTAAATATGTTCGCTTTATATCAACTAAAACAAGCCATAATTTCGAACGTGCTTTTCGCTAGGAAATGTGGTGCTTGCCATCCCGAGCTGGATTCAAACTTACTCCCCAAAAGCCTACATCATAGCAGAAAAACACCATATATGAAATCCTCTTCCCGGAATAGTTTGCTTTCAATAGAATCTCCATTTTCGTTAGAATATTGCGAATACATAGAAAACATTATTTTTCGCCAACTGCAAACTAGTTACTGTTACTATTAACTGGTAATGTAAACATGCGATTTTTCAACCTAAAATCATACATACAACACACTTTCAACGACTGCTATAGCCCCTGCTTCTGTACGAAGCTGGGGTTAAAATATACACAATGCGTACAGTTTTCTTTCATTTTATTCACAGAGAAACGGACACGATTTGACAAATTTCTGTCACATGAAACTTCAATCTTTGATAACAAGTATTTTAAAATCTACAAAAAACTCACTAAACTCAAAATTAGAGCCTTATAATAGTATATTAATGTTTCCCTATCAAAAACATAGAGTTAGTCCTTGATTTTTAGAGCGGTCATTGTTGCTAAAACCATTAAGTCTCTGGAAATACCGGCCAAGCTTCTGGGAACAATTAACTTACCATTTACAAAATGTGAGGTCCCAAAGAAAACAACATCTGGCAGTACAGATTGACGCATATAATGAACACAGAAAAATCAACAACAAAACTTAAATAACAACTATGCGCTGTTTTTTATTCAGAATTTAATCCGGAATGAACATTTACACAGGAACTACATTAGAATGATCAAAAAATAGAGCGGCCAGTGTACACCGGCATCAGTGTAACCAAACATCTCAAACACTGTCACTAGTCAGCCATGGCCGTTTTTTGTTTATGTAAACAAAAATATTCCCCCAAACAAGCCCCCCCCCCCCCAAACTCCATACTTTTCCACCGCTTACCCTTGTTTCGGTTTTCAAAGATTTATTTTGACAATTATGTACTATTTCAGAAATAAAACTACGGGTTACGAATCGTCAATTAAATTTTGGAGTCGAAAACTTGAATTATTGAGATCAATAATAACAACACAATTTTTGATCTCAAGAATTGCTTCTTTTTTATACGGTAAAAAATTCTGTATGCAAGGACCAGTCATTTTTAAATTACAGATGTGTACTTCTGAATTTTTATTTAAAAAATTAGACTGATATTTCGATATCAAAAATCAATTTCTGAGATCAAAAAATAATTTGTAGATTTCAAAACACAAATTAAAAAGTCTGCTTCTGAAATAATGATATTTGAAATAAATTCTTAATATCAATAAAAGGAAAATGAATTATTGAGCTCAAAATTGAAATTTTGCTCTCAAATATTTTATTTTTGCCATCAAGAATTGAATTTTTGATCTCAAAAACTCAATTTTAAATATCATTAAATCATTTTTAATATCAATACATATTTCTTGATATCTCAAAATATTTATGGATATCAAAAATTATTTTTTTGTGATCAAGAATACATTTAGAGATATCAAAAATACAATTGCAGATAGCAAACACTAATTCTTGATATCAAAATATGGATTTTTTAGATCAAAAATTAATTCTTGATGTCAACAATTCCCTAATAAATGTGAAAATGGCATTCCATACATCCCCATCTAATGTAAAAACGGCTGTGAACGCAACCCTAATCCGTTTACCCTTTCACGGTATGAATCTGTACTCAGGGTGCAATTGCACCTGTCCCGTAAGTTTTCCCTTTCGTAAGATTTGCACTTCGTAAAAAAGGCCTTTTCTACGCGCAGGGAAAATTTACGCTCACAGTTGCATAAGTTTTCCCTGTGCGTAAATTTTCCCTGTGTATTGATTGGCAGCTTTTTGTAATTTGCTCGTTTTCTCCCGATACAGCTGCGTACACTTCTTCAAAAGCATGTATCACTGAGTTTTCCACCGGCCAGACTCAGTACCACCGAGTATTACGGATGCGCTTCGGTGGTCCTGGTGCACTTTTGTGGTACTGACGAAGAAAGTGGTTAAATGAATTTTATTTTAGCAAACTACTTTATCGTGCTTATTGCCTAAGCGTCACCGCTCATACCGTCGCACCACCCAACTTCAATATTCTATGGCGATATATCGAACGCTGTGAGAGTGTGTTTCGTCATAAATATTAACTGGTCGGATTACCCCCAAATTACTTTTCAACATACCATAAGAGTAATCAGTGCTTTGACAAAACGTCTCAGTAAGGGTTGTCGTCTGCTCGAGATCTCAGTACCACTAGTGGTACTGAGGTCCCGAAGTGGCACTTGGGACCCGGTGGCACTGAGGACCCGAGAAATTTTTCATAAGAACTCCTCGTCCCCGCCCCGCCCATATCTTTAACTGTGTCTTACAACCACTGCTTCTACCGCCCCCTCCCACCCTGTTGGGCGACGCCATCAGGGGTGGCATGGGATCTTTCGTCTTCTTGTATTCGCACCGCATCCCCCCACCACCCAATATGTTTATCTCAATATCTTGCAGTTTTTTCATAAAATATATACAAATATATGTCTAGTCATAAAATTTTTCAACAAAAAAAAAGATGCGAAGTTAAGTTTCTCTTTTTGGCATCGTAGGCGGGGGGACGGAGAGGAGGGGGTTGAAACGTAATTTGTCTTTTTGGATTCAGCGGGGGCATATATGTATGGGGGCGGGGGCACAAACAATTTTTCGATTCTTAAATTTAAAAATGCTTCTTATCCCACAATATTGGTCAGATTTTCTTTAAATTTGTAAGAATATTTTTAGGTAGGCCCGTGTTGAAAAATTACTCCATTTGGAGATCAGCCTAATATTGGCTAAGTGGGGGCATTTTCCTTTTTTAATTTTTTGGCGTCGGATTTTCAAAATACTTCTTCCACAATTTTGATTGGATTCCTTTCCAAGGTTGAACGATTGCTTTCTAGATAGGCCTCTCTTGAAAAAATGACATTTTTTGGCGACTGGCCAAATATTGCTAAATTTGGGCATTTTTTAATATTTTGATTTTAATGTTTTCAAAATGTTTCTTCTCTCACAATTGTGATCAGATTTTCTTAAAATTTTCTACGAATACTATTTGCGTACCCTCTCATGAAAATTTGCATTTTTGGCGATCTGCCAGATATTGGCTAAATTGGAGACATTTCATTTTTTTGCACTCAATTTTCAAAATGCTGCTTCACCCACAAATTAGATCGGCCTCGTTTTCAATTTTGCGCGATTGTTCTCTTGAAGATTCTCTCTTGAAAAGTTACTTTTTTGGAGGTCCGCCGAAAATCATCCAAGTGGAGGGGCGGGAGGCATTTACAATTTTTCAGTGGCTAATTTTCAAAATGCTACTTTTCCTTTATAAATTTATGATTTTTCTGCAGCCGGGTTTAGCAATATTTTCAAAAAAATATCTAAGTGGTGGCAAGGATGACCTGTTGGTGGCCCTGAGGCTTGGTTGGTGGTACTGAGGATTCGGTGGTGTTAGTGAGGATCCTGTGGTGGTAGTGAGTACCAGGTGGTGGCCCTGAGGACCAGGTGGTGGTACTGAGGACCCGATTATTTTTAATTTTCGATTATGTATTTTCAGTGAGAATAAACCGTTATAGTAATGGCAAAGCTATCTTTTTATTTCGCAAAACGTTTTTTTACGAGTGAAAGCGTAGTTCGCGTTCTCTGATGCATAAATTGTGACTCGAACGTTTCTTTCATACCCCTAATATAGCATTTTGAAGCAAAAAAAGTTGGGGTCCTCAGTACCACCACCGAACCTCAGTGCCACGACCAGGTCTTCAGTACCACCACTTCACCACTGATTTTTGGTTTTGAACGTTTCTTTCAGCTTAAAACAACATAATCTAGCATTTTGAAGTAAAAAATAGTTTGGGTCCTCAGTGCCACTTCGGGACCTCATTACCACTGGCGGTACTGAGGTCCCGAGCAGACGGTAACCCGGCCTCAAACGTATTGGGGGAAGGGGATAACAGAGTAACAGACCCTCCCCATTTATTTATTTGCACTCTACCCTCCCCCCCCCCCCAAAAAAAAAGCCAAAGCACATACACACACACACAGACACACGCACGCACACACAAAGTTCTAGAATTAACGTTCTAGAATTCAGATATATTCTGCAATGAATTTATCAGGGGAGGGGATGGCGGGGGGGGGGGGCACTCACGTACCGAATGGTTACCATGCGTGTCTACATTAGTTTTGAAGTTGATAGTTTAAAAAAAAAGGTTTTTTACGGAAAGTAGCGTAAAAATGGCCTGTGCGTAGGAAATTCACGTCTAGTTTTATTTCGGAAATGGCTTTTCTAGGCCTTTAAGGCGTAAAAATTCCATTTCAACTTAAAAAATCGATTTACAAATATATAATCTAGAACCTGGATAGTGAAAAGAGAAAAAAAGGACCTTTTTTTACGGATTAATGGAGTAAAAATGTCCTACGAGTCAGCAATTCATATCTAGTTATATTTTTGAAATGAGTTTTGTACGCCTTTCTATGCCATTTCAACTTACAGATAGATTTACAAGTATATTAACTTCAAAATGATAGCTCAAAAAGATGAAAGGAAGTTTTTACGGATAGAGGGCGTAAAATGTCCTGTGCGTCAGAAATTCATGTCTAGTTTTGTGGTTGAAATGACTTTTTACGCCCTTTAAGGCGTAAAAAATGACCTTTTAACTTACAGATAGATTTTAATATATCTTGCTTTAAGGCTTGATAGTTAAAAGAAAAAAGGACTTTTTTACGGATAGTGGCGTAGAAAAGTCCTGTGCGTAAGAAGTTCATGTCTAATTTTATTTTTCAAATGGCTTTTCTACGCTTTTAATTCGTAAAAATGACATTTCAATTGACAAATCCATTTTTAAGTATATTACCTTGAAAATGATAGCTAGAAGAGAAAAAAGGACTTTTTTACGGATTAGTGGCGTAAAAATATCCTGTGCCCCAGAAATTCATGTCTAGTTTCAGTACTGAAATGACAGGCTGTTTTTACGTAGAAAAGGCCTTTTCTAAGGGCAAGACTGTATATTTCACCTGTGAACGCATTATGTCAATGAGTTTCTCTCCATATACTAGCTGTTTCTTTGTTCCTTTTTTCAGTAGGGAGACACAATGTCTAAATCTGAATTTTATTGATGCAGGGAAAAATTACGCTCCTGAAGCGTAAGTTTTCCCTTTATAGCACCCTTAGAAAAGGCCTTTTCTATGCACAGGACAATATTACAGACAATGCGTTGACAGGTACAATTTACGGGTTCGGCCGTGGAGAAGGCCTTTTCTAGGTAAAAACCGGCTGTTTTTACGTAGAAAACGGACACGATTTGACAAATTTCTCTCACATGAAACTTCAATCTTTGATAACAAGTATTTTAAAATCTACAAAAAACTCACTAAACTCAAAATTAGAGCCTTATAATAGTATATTAATGTTTCCCTATCAAAAACATAGAGTTAGTCCTTGATTTTTAGAGCGGTCATTGTTGCTAAAACCATTAAGTCTCTGGAAATACCGGCCAAGCTTCTGGGAACAATTAACTTACCATTTACAAAATGTGAGGTCCCAAAGAAAACAACATCTGGCAGTACAGATTGACGCATATAATGAACACAGAAAAATCAACAACAAAACTTAAATAACAACTATGCGCTGTTTTTTATTCAGAATTTAATCCGGAATGAACATTTACACAGGAACTACATTAGAATGATCAAAAAATAGAGCGGCCAGTGTACACCGGCATCAGTGTAACCAAACATCTCAAACACTGTCATTAGTCAGCCATGGCCGTTTTTTGTTTATGTAAACAAAAATATTCGCCCAAACAAGCCCCCCCCCCCCAAACTCCATACTTTTCCACCGCTTACCCTTGTTTCGGTTTTCAAAGATTTATTTTGACAATTATGTACTATTTCAGAAATAAAACTACGGGTTACGAATCGTCAATTAAATTTTGGAGTCGAAAACTTGAATTATTGAGATCAATAATAACAACACAATTTTTGATCTCAAGAATTGCTTCTTTTTTATACGGTAAAAAATTTTAAGAAAAATTCTGTATGCAAGGACCAGTCATTTTTAAATTACAGATGTGTACTTCTGAATTTTTATTTAAAAAATTAGACTGATATTTCGATATCAAAAATCAATTTCTGAGATCAAAAAATAATTTGTAGATTTCAAAACACAAATTAAAAAGTCTGCTTCTGAAATAATGATATTTGAAATAAATTCTTAATATCAATAAAAGGAAAATAAATTATTGAGCTCAAAATTGAAATTTTGCTCTCAAATATTTTATTTCTGCCATCAAGAATTGAATTTTTGATCTCAAAAACTCAATTTTAAATATCATTAAATCATTTTTTATATCAATACATATTTCTTGATATCTCAAAATATTTATTGATATCAAAAATTATTTTTTGTGATCAAGAATACATTTAGAGATATCAAAAATACAATTGCAGATAGCAAACACTAATTCTTGATATCAAAATATGGATTTTTTAGATCAAAAATTAATTCTTGATGTCAACAATTCCCTAATAAATTAAAAAAAAGGCATTCCATACATCCCCATCTAATGTAAAAACGGCTGTGAACGCAACCCTAATCCGTTTACCCTTTCACGGTATGAATCTGTACTCAGGGTGCAATTGCACCTGTCCCGTAAGTTTTCCCTTTCGTAAGATTTACACTTCGTAAAAAAGGCCTTTTCTACGCGTAGGGAAAATTTACGCTCACAGTTGCATAAGTTTTCCCTGTGCGTAAATTTTCCCTGTGTATTGATTGGCAGCTTTTTGTAATTTGCTCGTTGTTTCTCCCCATACAGCTGCGTACACTTCTTCAAAAGCATGTATCACTGAGTTTTCCACCGGCCAGACTCAGTACCACCGAGTATTACGGATGCGCTTCGGTGGTCCTGGTGCACTTTTGTGGTACTGACGAAGAAAATGGTTAAATGAATTTTATTTTAGCAAACTCGTTTATCGTGCTTATTGCCTAAGCGTCACCGCTCATACCGTCGCACCACCCGACTTCAATATTCTATGGCGATATATCGAACGCTGTGAGAGTGTGTTTCGTCATAAATATTAACTGGTCGGATTAACTGCAAATTACTTTTCAACATACCATAAGAGTAATCCGTGCTTTGACAAAACGTCTCAGTAAGGGTTGTCGTCTGCTCGAGATCTCAGTACCACTAGTGGTACTGAGGTCCCGAAGTGGCACTGGAGACCCGGTGGCACTGAGGACCCGAGAAATTTTTCATAAGAACTCCTCGTCCCCGCCCCGCCCATATCTTTAACTGTGTCTTACAACCACTGCTTCTACCGCCCCCTGCCACCCTGTTGGGCGACGCCATCAGGGATGGCATGGGATCTTTCGTCTTCTTGTATTCGCACCGCATCCCCCCACCACCCAATATGCTTATCTCAATATCTTGCAGTTTTTTCATAAAATATATACAAATATATATGTCTAGTCATAAAATTTTTCAACAAAAAAAAAAGATGCGAAGTTAAGTTTCTCTTTTTGGCATCGTAGGGGGGGGGGGGCGGAGAGGAGGGGGTTGAAACGTAATTTGTCTTTTTGGATTCAGCGGGGGCATATATGTATGGGGGCGGGGGCATAAACAATTTTTCGATTCTTAAATTTAAAAATGCTTCTTATCCCACAATATTGGTCAGATTTTCTTTAAATTTGTAAGAATATTTTTAGCTAGGCCCGTGTTGAAAAATTACTCCATTTGGAGATCAGCCTAATATTGGCTAAGTGGAGGCATTTTTCTTTTTTAATTTTTTGGCGTCGGATTTTCAAAATACTTCTTCCACAATTTTGATTGGATTCCTTTCCAAGGTTGAACGATTGCTTTCTAGATAGGCCTCTCTTGAAAAATGACATTGTTTGGCGACTGGCCAAATATTGCTAAATTTGGGCATTTTTTAATATTTTGATTTTAATGTTTTCAAAATGTTTCTTCTCTCACAATTGTGATCAGATTTTCTGAAAATTTTCTACGAATACTTTTTGCGTACCCTCTCTTGAAAATTTGCATTTTTGGCGATCTGCCAGATATTGGCTAAATTGGGGACATTTCATTTTTTTGCATTCAATTTTCAAAATGCAACTTCACCCACAAATTAGATCGGCCTCGTTTCCAATTTTGCGCGATTGTTCTCTTGAAGATTCTCTCTTGAAAAGTTACTTTTTTGGAGGTCCGCCGAAAATCATCCAAGTGGAGGGGTGGGGGGGCATTTACAATTTTTCAGTGGCTAATTTTCAAAATGCTGCTTCTCCCACAATTCCTTTATAAATTTATGATTTTTCTGCAGCCGGGTTTAGCAATATTTTCAAAAAAATATCTAAGTGGTGGCAAGGATGACCTGTTGGTGGCCCTGAGGCTTGGTTGGTGGTACTGAGGATTCGTTGGTGTTAGTGAGGATCCTGTGGTGGTAGTGAGTACCCGGTGGTGGCCCTGAGGACCAGGTGGTGGTACTGAGGACCCGATTATTTTTAATTTTCGATTATGTATTTTCAGTGAGAATAAACCGTTATAGTAATGGCAAAGCTATCTTTTTATTTCGCAAAACGTTTTTTTACGAGTGAAAGCGTAGTTCGCGTTCTCTGATGCATAAATTGTGACTCGAACGTTTCTTTCATACCCCTAATATAGCATTTTGAAGCAAAAAAAGTTGGGGTCCTCAGTACCACCACCGGACCTCAGTGCCACGACCAGGTCTTCAGTACCACCACTTCACCACTGATTTTTGGTTTTGAACGTTTCTTTCAGCTTAAAACAACATAATCTAGCATTTTGAAGTAAAAAATAGTTTGGGTCCTCAGTGCCACTTCGGGACCTCATTACCACTGGCGGTACTGAGGTCCCGAGCAGACGGTAACCCGGCCTCAAACGTATTGGGGGAAGGGGATAACAGAGTAACAGACCCTCCCCATTTATTTATTTGCACTCTACCCCCCCCCCCCCGAAAAAAGCCAAAGCACACACACACACAGACACACGCACGCACACACAAATGTCTAGAATTAATGTTCTAGAATTCAGATATATTCTGCAATGAATTTATCAGGGGAAGGGGTGGCGGGGGGGGGGGCACTCACGTACCGAATGGTTACCATGCATGTCTACATTAGTTTTGCATTAGTTTACATTAGTGGATCAATAAATGAAGGTAACAGAAAATCGCATAGAAAGTGCTGTCATGCTGTGTCCACCCCGCCCCCCAACAAACTCATAAAACCCTACCCGCTTAACTGGGAACGGTTTTGCATGGGTACCTTCCGCCGCCTTCCCCCCTCCCCTCCTTCAACAAAC
Source organism: Protula sp. h YS-2021 (assembly GCA_949752745.1). NCBI lineage: Eukaryota > Metazoa > Annelida > Polychaeta > Sabellida > Serpulidae > Protula > Protula sp. h YS-2021. The sequence goes on along the minus strand of OX457027.1, from coordinate 24,799,630 downwards.
TAAAAAAAAACCCATCCGCTTAACTGGGAACGGTTTTGCATGGGTACCCCTCCGCCCCCCCCCGCGAGTTTGCAGTCACTTTTTGACCTCACGTGGTGTCATGCGTTGCCTACTATGCGGCAAATAACAACGAAAACCGACAGACCTACCCAAGGTATAACCCCACCATCTCACCATCTTTGAAGCTGATTCGATTTATTGTTCTCGAGCTATCGTGTTAACAAACCGAGGTGTCCACAACAGGTTTTGACGTCATGACGTCATCGGTTGCCCTATATATACGAAATACACCTTTGGTCACATCCAAGGCATTATCCTACCAAGTGTGAAGCTGCATCCGACGTTTCGTTCTGCAGTTACAGTAATGACGCAACTGTCACATTTTGACGTCCTATGACGTCACGGGTTGCCCATTATATTTCAATGGCAATCCCAACCCGCGCACACAACCCAAGGCATAATCTCACTAAGTTTGAAGCTGATGCCAGGTGTCGTTGGCGAGTCATTTTAATAACATCAAATGAATACCACAGACGCACACATACACCCCACCCCCTCCCCCCCCCACACACACACAAAGTACAAAAACAGTATGTTTTCCCCTCTACGTGGGAAACGTAGTAAAGCCCTTGTTGTTAATGATCTCTTCCGAATGCCTGCTCGTATAAAACTGGTTAGGGTTACACATAGTGTTCGGTCAGGGTACAGCGTTGCCCGACGCAGCTCCATGAAGGCACGCAATACTTACTGTTTTTTAATTTTAAAATTTCAAAAAGAAAACTCGAAAACTCTTCCGAAAGATTAAACTAGAGCAGTGTGCATGGCCCACATATTCCCGACAGCTCCCCCTCCCCCCTCAACATGAGTTAAACACGGCCATCAATAGTCAATCAAAAGAGCTGAAATTTTCCAAGTCCAGTTGGTGCATTTTCCTTCGACGAACCTGGCCCATTTACAATATCGATCTGTGTTTGTTCCCATAGAAGATACATACCAAGTTTCCTTAAAATCCTTGCAGCAGTTTTTAAGTAATCGTGTTAACAAGCTGTTGATGACAGACCAACATACGGTCGAGCGCATATATTCCCCACGGGTTCTACCTGTGCGGAATAAATAATGAATTCAAATGACCAAAAAAATAGAGAAGCCGGGTCAGAGGTTAATTTACCCGCAAGATCGCGGTTGAATTCCCTGGAATATGGGGCACCCTTACATATAGTGGAATCCACTTGAATATGTTCATTCAATAACATTCATGATATGACTTTTAATTTAAAAACCTCATTCCATTTCTAAATGTTGTCACTATTTTAACAATATGCATTTGGACGTTTTTTGTACAAGCTTTGGAATTTTACATTCATAAATAAAGAATGCATATACATAAAGGTGTTCAGCTGAGCTACAATAGAAATGTACAATCGAAGGTCATAACAGTCAGTAAAATGTACAACGGGGTAGGAGCGTGAAAGCTGGTCAGTATTTCTCGATAAAGAAGACTACTGTTTGTTCACGTCAACTTATTTCTCGATTTTACGCGAATATTTCATTTCTTTTCGTTATTCCAAAGCGCTGAATGTTCCACAAAGTAACCCAATCCCCAGTCACAATTCCTGCCTCTTTTTACTCACTTTGTACAAAACAATTCAAGCACAGTTACATCAATCCTAACAGTTTTTTTTTTCAACACGCAGGTCAAGAAATTCTTTTCGTTCTTATCAACCTATGTACAGAAAACGCTCCGGAAAAAATTAACAAATTTCGCGTAGAAAATTATATATATATATACTAGTTAAAACCCGCACAGCAAAACCACCATATGAGAGATGATGTGGGCCAAGTACGACCTGCTGTACCCCACACAAGTCATATATAAAGTTACACTTTTTGTCTACATCACCGGTACCTGCTTCACAATGTCTTAACATGCTTATAAATAAGCAGCGCAGTTTTCAAATTGAAATACACCTCAATATCTGCACACAAATTGTGACGTCACAGACTGCGAGGGGCAATGAAGATGGCGTCACAATGGCTTTTCTTCCTGCATAAGGATGGGTAATGATACTTGGTATCGGAGTTGGGTATGCATCAAAAGCCCGTGAACGAAACGCGTACTACCGATTTCATTGGTCTTTTCATCTTCGATGCTTTAAAGCACTCTGCCTTGCTTGCGTCATACAACAACATACATCACGCAAACCATACAGGGCTTCGTCACAAGGCCTGCTATAGTTTGCGAAACGAAACGAAACGAAACAAGAAAATGTACCCTCATTTGGGGGATTTTTTCGTTTATAAAGTTGTGAAGAAATAATTACATTATAAATTATATTTTAATGCTATTGTATATGCCTTTTGCACTGCCTTTCACGTCTTCCAGTTTTAAAAAGTCGCACTTAAATAAACAAACGTAACCCTGGGTGGTTGTTCATGGCGATAAATATATCAACGTTATGCACTTAAACCGATGCTCATTAATATCTCGAAGATGCTTACTTTTTCACAAACTCGGTCCCTGTTGGACAGTCAAGTCTGAAAGGTCTCACTACCGACAGATGTAAAATCACAAAAGCAAGCCAGAAATGCCCGAAGATGAGGGGGGATGCTTAGTTCGTTTCAAATTTTGCTTGGACGTGACGGTACTGACCGTAAACTGTAATAGGCACACTTCATCACAAATCGTACTCTACGTTAAATATGTTTCAAGGTTTAAAGCATAGTTTTAGTATTGGCACAAACTAACAAGTCTGTCCAAGGACAAAGTCCCAGCTTACGAAAAGCAATAAGACCCATTCCAGCGTGCATGAGCGAAGGAATTTCCCTGAAATATCGGGCTTCAAAAGATGAGACCGCAAAGAGCTAGCTCAATAATTAATTTAGCACCAGACCAGAACATAGACCGATAAATGCATACAAAGATTTCTTTCCGTGAAAAATGGGGAGCAGATTTTTTGTATCTCTGGTAGACTGGATAGTCTGCCATAGATACCTCCAAACAACGCTCGCATTTCGGACCAGTGCGCAATATTTAAGTAACTTGCCTCGATGCGCGGTTCTTATTGAGACAAGTACGCATGTTTATTTAATTTGCGTTGATGCGCGGCTCTCATTTTGGAACCGTGTACATGTTCATTTAACTTAATAAAGATTAATGCGCGGTTCTTATTCCAGACCAATGCGCATGTTTATTTTACTTTCGTTGATGAGCGGTACTTATTTTGGACAAGTGTACAAGTTTCCTTAGGTTGTCTTGATGCGCGGTTCGCATTTCGGAAGAGTTTGCATGTTTATCTAACTTGCACGGTGCGCATGTTTATTTAACTTGCGTTGACGCGCGGTTCGAATTTCGGACCAGTGCGCATGTTTATTTAACTTGCGTTGATGCGCGGTGCTTATTTTAGACCAGTGCACATTTTTATTTAACTTGCGTTGATGTGCGGTTGGCATTTCGGACCAGCGCCCATGTTTTTTTACCTTGTGTTGATGTGCGGTTCTTATTTCGGATCAGTGCGCATATTTATTTACCTTGTGTTGATGTGCGGTTCTTCTTTCGGATCAATGCGCATGTTTATTTACTTGTGTTGATGTGCAGTTCTTATTTCGGATCAGTGCGCATGTTTATTTTACTTGCGTTGATGAGCGTTACTTATTTTGGACAAGTGTACAAGTTTCCTTAGGTCGCCTTGAGGCGCGGTTCGCATTTCGGGAGAGTTTGCATGTTTATCTATCTTGCGTTGATGCACAGTGCTTATTTTGGACGTGTGCATATGTTAATCTAACTTGCGTTGGTGCGCGGTTTGCATTTTGGTCCAGTGCGCATGTTTTTTTCAATTTGCGTTGATGAGCAGTTCGAATTTCGGACAGTGCGCATGTTTATTTAACTTGCGTTGATGCGCGGTGCTTATTTTGGGCCAGTGCAAATGTTTATTTAACTTCCGTTGGCGCGTGGTTCGCATTTCGAACCACTGCGCATGTTTATTTAACGTGTGTCGATGTGCGGTTCTTATTTCAGGCCAATGCGCATATTTCTTTAATTTGAGTTGATGCGCGGTTCTTATTCTGGACCAGTGTGCATGTTTATTTAAGTTGCGTTGATACGCAGTTCTTATTTTGAATAGTGCGCACGTTATTTAACTTGCGTTAATGCGCAGTTCGGTTCGCATTTCTAACCAGTGCGCATGTTTATTTAACTTGCGTTAATGCTCGGTTCCCATTTCTGACCAGTGTGTTTGTTTATTTAGCTTGCGTTAATGAACGTTTCGCATTTTCCACCAGTGCGCACGTTTATTTAACTTGTGTTGATGCGTGGTTCGCATTTTGGACCAGTGCGCATATTTATTTAACTTGTGTTGGTGCTCGGTACTTATTTTAGATCAGTGCAAATGAGTATTTAACTTGCGCTGAGGAGCGGTTCGGAATTCGGACCAGTGTACCTGTTTCTTTAGGTTGCGTTCATGCGAGGTTCGCATTTCGGACCAGTGCGTAGGTTCACTTAACTTGCGTTGACACGCGAAGTGCATTTCGGACCAGAACGCATGTTTATTTCAGTCCCGTCGATGCCCGACTCTTATGTCTATTCAACTTGCGTCGATTCGTGGTTCTTTCTTCGGGCCACTGCGAATGTTTATTTAACTTGCGTTGATGCGAGGTTCTCATTTCAGACCACTGCGCATGTCTATTCAACTTTCGCTAATGTGTGGTTCTTTTTTCGGACAAGTGCGCATGTTTGTTTAACTTGCGTTGATGTGCGGCGCTTATTTTGGACCGGATCGCATGTTTATTTAACATCCGTCGATGCGCGGTTCGTATTTCCGACCATTGCCCATGTTTATTTAACTTGCGTTGATGCGTGGTTCTCATTTCAGACCAGTGCGCATGTTTCTTTGGGTTGCGCTGATGCGCGGTTCTTTTTTTCGGACCAGTGTGCATATTTATTTAACTTGCGTTGATGCGCGGTTCGCATTTCGGACTAGTGCGCATGTTTCTTTAGGTTGCGTTGATGCTCGATCCGCATTTCGGACCACTGCGCATGTCTATTCAATTTGCGTCGACGCGTAGTTCTTTTTTCGGACCACTGCGCATGTTTATTTAACTTGCGTTGATGCGCGGTGCTTATTTTAGACCAGTTCGCATGTTTATCTTCCGTCAATGGTTCACATTTCGGACCAATGCGAATGTTTATTTAACTTGCGTCGATGTGCGGTTGTTAAATCTGACTACTGCGCAAGTTCATTTAACTTGCGTTTATGCGCTGCAGGAGAAGATTCTTTTTTTTTTTTAAATTCCGAAAAAAATTCAAAAGTTTTCCAATTCACTCAAAAAGCACAAGCCGTATGCATGGCCCCCTAAAGTCGGCTTGTATCAAAAATAAATGAAATCTGATGAAAACAGTAGGAGGAAATGCATTTTGAAGTTTTTTTATTCAAAAATTCTCCAAAAATTCTGATCGACTCGAAAAGCACAGGCCGTATTCACGACACCCTAAGCATGCCTCAGTCCCAAAATAAATATATGTCTGATCAAAACTGCAGGAGAAGATGCATTTTGAGGTATTTTCATAAAAAATTCCCTATCGAAATCAAGAATTCCCAAGTCGAGTCAAATAGTACAAGCCGTATGCCCGACCCACCTAAGGATGCCTCATACCAAAAATAAATGAAATCGGATTAAAACTGTAGGAGGAAATGCATTTGAAGTTTTTCTTCAAAAATTCCCTCAAAATACAGAAATTGTTGGATCGACTAAAAAAGCGCAAGCCGTATGCTCAACCCCTTAGGGATGCCTCAAACCAAAAAAAAAAAAAAAAAGAGAGAGAGAGAAAGATCAAAACTGTAGGGGAAAATGCATTTTGAAGTTTTTTTTTTCTTCAAAAGCTCCCTAAAATACAAAAATTGTCCGATCGACTAAAAAGCACAAGCCGTATGCACGACCTTTTAGGTTCATCGGATCTTAAAATTTTTTCTTTAAAAATTCGCCAAAAATTCGGATTTTAAAATTTTTTCTTTAAAAATTCGCCAAAAATTAAAAAATCACCCGATCGACTAGAAAAGCACAAGCCGTATGCACGACCCCTTAGGGATGCCTCACACCAAACATAAATGACATCGGATCAAAATTGTAGGAGGAGATGCATTTTGAACCAAAGTTTACTAAATAAACAACTAACTAACTAACTAACTAACTAACTAACGGACACCGCCCGCAAACCGATAGGAATACCCCAGCTTACGTGTAACGTAAGCTGGGCTAAAAATAGAGTTCTACGAAACTTAACCAAATACCTGATCACTAATAAACAGGCTTCTTTTGTAAAAGCAATCAGTCAAAAACACTCTTACATTGTGTTATTGTGTTAGTTGATTGTGTAATTAATTAATTACACCGTAGAAACGATCCGATTTCCAGCCACGGCACTCGCCAACTGATCAGCTCTTCGGATTACGTCAGCTGCAACTGTGCGCGCAGAATAAAAACACAAACTGTAACTGCAATTCTAGAGATTGGACAGTGATTCCTGAGGCACTTCAAAATTCTGTAAAGATTCTAACAACTCTCTGTTTTCATCCAAGGCCGTTTTCACGTTCTCGGTCTCGTTCTTCAGTGACTCCATCCTACCAGCCAATCAAAAACAGTGTCTCATAGAAACAAACAGCCAATCACAGTGTCTTATTGAAAACAAAGTCAATTCTATTGAAATACATCCAATCAAAACATTTGGATGTATGTATGGATGTACTGATGTCTTCAAGAACCATTTTAAAACAATTCAGAAAAATGGTTGTTGACTGACCAACGAAATCCAGTTGTTGATCTCGGTAAGAAGCACTCTGAAACCCAATCGCCACCCCGTCTAATATAAATGATTTCACAAGCTGCTTCAACAATATTTCTTTCAGATAAACAAAGATAAAAAAAGAACATACCCCTCGTTCAGCTGCCTGACTAGCTCCTTGGTGTAGGATCCACTGGGATTAACGCGGGTACTTGGGCTCATCACGGTGCGCTGAGGTGGGCGGTCCGGTACTTCAAAATTCTGCGAAGATTCTAACAACTCTCTGTTTTCATCCAAGGCCGTTTTCACGTTCTCGGTCTCGTTCTTCAGTGACTCCATCCTACCAGCCAATCAAAAACAGTGTCTCATTGAAACAAACAGCCAATCACAGTGTCTTATTGAAAACAAAGTCAATCCTATTGAAATACATCCAATCAAAACGTTTCGTGTAAACAGAGCACGTTTACTCAACATCACTCATTTTTAAATCTTTTATACATATACCAGCACGTAGTAAATACCACTTGCTGGATTCTTTATTACATAATCTTAATATATTAGTTTTTTATTGACATTTCTCAACAACCACTCCGCTTCCTAATAACAGCTCTAATTTCAGTCTTCCTTTCGTCGCCAGAAAACGGCATAACAGTTGCCTCGCAATTACAGTTTTGGATTTGTTGTTGAAAACGGTTGTTGACTGATGTCTTCAAGAACCGTTTTAAAACAATTCAGAAAAATGGTTGTTGACTGACCAACGAAATCCAGTTGTTGATCTCGGCACTGTCAGAAGCAGTCTGAAACCTAATCGCCACCCCGTCTAATATAACTGACTTCAAAAGCTGCTTCAACAATATTTCCATCAGATAAACGGATATGTCTCCCCCGCCCCCAATCAGTCACGTGGAAAAAATTCCTGCTTAAAATACAACATTGGCGAGCCCAAAAAATTGAAAAAAGAAATCGCCAAAAATACATTTTTACAGAAAATGAATGAAGAAAAACTTCACAGTAAACATTTCCACTACATAAGGGTTCTTCTTGCCATGTTTCAGCCTAATGAAACAAACTGTTTCGGAGATATCGCACCAATATGGCTCAAAAAGTAAAAATTACAAAATTAAAAAAATCGCCAAAAATACATTTTCAATGGAAATGAAGAAAAACTTCGCAGTAAACATTTGCACTATAGGTGAGTTCTTCTTGCCACGTTTTAGTCGAATCCAACAAACCGTTCCGGAGATATCGCAACAATATGGCCAACAAAGTTTAAAATAAAAAATTTAAAAATTCGCCAAAAATACATTTTCAGCGGAAATGAAAACAAACTTCGCAGTAAACATTTGCACTATATGTGTGTTGTTCTTGCCAAGTTTCAGCCTAATCCAACAAACCGTTTTGGAGATATCGCAACAATATGGCCAAAATAGTTCAAATTCAAAAATTAAAAAATTCGCCAAAAATACATTTTTAGCGGAAATGAAAAAAAAACTTCGCAGTAAACATTTGCACTATATGTGTGTTGTTCTTGCCACGTTTCAGCCTAATCCAACAAACCGTTTTGGAGATATCGCAACAATATGGCCAAAATAGTTCAAATTCAAAAATTAAAAAATTCGCCAAAAATACATTTTTAGCGGAAATGAAAAAAAAACTTCGCAGTAAACATTTGCACTATATGTGTGTTGTTCTTGCCACGTTTCAGCCTAATCCAACAAACTGTTTTGGAGATATAGCCTGCCAAAGTGAAAAAAATGCGCGAAAACCCCCCCTATGTTCAAAAATTTGCCAAAAATAGAATTTTTGAGGAAACGAAAAAAAAATAACACGGGCATCATCTAGACATGTACCCCAATACGTATGTATGTTTTGAAAAAAAATCGACTCATTAATTTCATAAGAACTCACTGCGGACAGACGGACGGACGGACGGACACACCAAATGCTATATATGTCTCCCTTAGGGGGAGACATATAAAAAGAACATACGCCTCGTTCAGCTGCCTGACTAGCGCCTTGGTGTAGGATCCACTGGGATTAACGCGGGTACTTGGGCTCATCACGGTGCGCTGAGGTGGGCGGTCCGGTATGCAGAGCGTCGGCTGTGATTCGTCATTCACGGTCCCTATCGCGTTCTGATTGGCTGCTGCCGTCGAGTCTAATTTTGTGATCAGGTGGCGAAGACTTTCTGTGTGCTGTTTTTGTGACTTAAAAAAGTATGTGCACCTTCATTGTGAACAGCCGAGATCTGTTGAATCAAGTATCGATAGTCTTGTATTGTCACAAAAATGGATAGTCATATTTCAAAAACAGGTCACTGAAAATTTGTCAAAGGCCGGCATTTGCTGAATCTCTGGTGGGGTTTTCAGAAAAGTAAATTTTAAAAAGCCCTAACGTTTGACTTCGCCTAGAAATGAAAGCAATCTCACTAATATTACTTGCTGAAGAACATTTTAAAACTTTGATTCTTAAAACTTTCAAAGGAAGCCAATTTTTTTTTAGATGCAAGTAAAGTATGGTTTGTTTCACTGAGCAGCAAGCTACATAACGTTAATAAATTTCTTAAATACAAGTACAAAACTTATTATATTTGATTGAATAAGACATTTTTTTTTTTTTTTTTTTTTTTTTTTTTTTTTTTGTACATACAAAATGCACATTTGTATTACATGCAAAAATTATATAAGGTGTTATATGCATGCATAAATTGAGCAACTGAAAGTCTTCTTATAGCAATTAAAGAAAAACTGATAGCGCGTTTTTGAACATGTTCGTACAAAAGTTTAAAGGAATCGGGTCCAATTGTGGGAGAGGAAGCATTTTAAACATTGGCTCACAAAAATTCAAAATGGCGACGTTTTGCCAATTTTTGGTGTATCGCCAAAAAAATGCTTTTTCGAGAGACAACCGCCAAGAGAATATTCATACAAAATTTCAAAGGAATCCAATCAAAATTGCGGGAAAAGAAGTATATTGAAAACTGACTCACAAAAGACAAAAAACATTGGTCGGCCCAAAAAATTAGAAAAATCGCCAAATATATATTTTTACAGAAAATGAAGAAAAACTTCGCAGTAAACATTTGCACTATATGTGGGTTCTTCTTTCCATTTTTCAGCCTAATCCAACAAGCCGTTTCGGAGATATCGCAACAATATGGCCAAAAAAGTTAAAAATCAAAAATTTAAAAATTCGCCAAAAATACATTTTCAACGGAAATGAAGAAAAACTTTTCGCAGTAAACATTTACACTTTTTGTGAGTTCTTCTTGCTAAGTTTCAGCCTAATCCAACAAACTGTTTTGGAGATATCGCAACAATATGACCCCCCCCAAAAAAAACAAAAATTAAAAAATTCGCCAAAAAAAAAACATTTTCAGTGGAAATGAAGAAAAACTTGGCACTACACATTTGCGCTACATGTGTGTTCTTCTTACAACATCTGAGTCTTATCCAACGAACTGTTTTGGAGACATAGCCTGCCAAAGTAAAAAAATGCATGAACTTCCCCCCCTCCCCATGTTCAAAAATTTGCCAAAAAAATAGAATTTTTGAAGAAACGAAAAAAATAACACGGGCATCATCTAGATATGTACCACCATATGTATGTATGTTTTGAGAAAAATCGACACATTAATTTCATATGAACTCACTGCAGACAGACGGACCGACGGACGCGCGCACATACGTACACACCCACACGCACAAACAGACGACTATAGTCGGCTGGTCTAGAAGTACAATTATTGATTAACGATACCATTAATTTATTAAAGCCAAAACATTATGAATCGATGTACGTGTAACGACAAAGCTAGTGTTATGCGACATGAAGTTGACACGTTGTCTTTTATCATTCAATATTAACCAATACATTTTTCTCATTTCTCTTGGTGAATCATTCGCCCTTCCCAAACCATATGAACTGCCCTTCCGACAATCTGTCATTCCAGCTCTGGGACAGTCTTTCACTATGTATAATGTTAATTACGCAGTGCATGCGAGCTACTCACACATCCCTATCTGCCGTTACTCACACTGTCAACGACTTGGTAAAACTCCTCTAGGGTAGCACTAGCTGTAAAAGCTGCCCCTCCCTTAGCCTCCCTCATCTACATGCAGCCCACCCGTTCTGCCAAGCTCCAATATTCACTTACACTGTCGTGGACTTCAGAGAAGCTCCTTAATTGTAGTGCTAGCTGTAAAAGCCTCCTCCTTTAGCTCCCCCTCCCCCAAACACACATCCTCTCAATCCGTTCTGCCAAGCCCGAGTATTACTTACACTGTCAACGACTTGGTACAAATTCCTCTAGGGTAGCACTAGCTGTAAAAGCTTCCCCCCCTTAGCCTCCCTCATCCACATCCTACCCATCCGTTCTGCCGAGCTCCAATAGTCACTTACACTGTCGTGGACTTCAGAGAAGCTCCTTAATTGTAGTGCTAGCTGTAAAAGCCTCCTCTTTTAGCTCCCCCTCCCCCAAACACACACCCTTTCCATCGTTCTGCCAAGCCCGAGTATTACTTACACTGTCAACGACTTCAGAGAAACTCCTCAAGTGTAGTGCTAGCCATGAAAGCTTCCTCCCTTAGCTCCCCCCTCCGCCCCTCCCTCGCCCACATCCTCCCAACCCGTCTGCCAAGCTGTAGTATTACTTACACTGTCGAGCACCTCTGACAAGCTCCTCTGGTGTTGCGCTAGTTCTGAACTCTTCTTCTCATAACTCTCCAGCGTCGTTTTCATCTGGCTCGTCGTTCTGCGTTCAGAAACATTTTAAAATAATCTTTTAGAAATGCCTTGAAATTTCTGCCAAGCTCCAATATTCACTTACACTGTCGTGGACTTCAGAGAAGCTCCTTAATTGTAGTGCTAGCTGTAAAAGCCTCCTCCTTTAGCTCCCCCTCCCCCAAACACACATCCTCTCCATCCGTTCTGCCAAGCCCGAGTATTACTTACACTGTCAACGACTTGGTACAAATTCCTCTTGGGTAGCACTAGCTGTAAAAGCTTCCCCCCCCTTAGCCTCCCTCATCCACATGGAGGCGACGTGATTTGACTTGTGGGTATCTTAATCCTTAGTTTCTATATGCGTCTCGGTTCAAGTTTAGCAATGTAGAGTGTGGTCACTTTAAGCTGGGCTTATACTCTAATAGTTAGTGTCATTATTAGATTATCAAGGCAACCGTCAGGCCAAGTGTCTCGGGGGGGGGGGGGGACAAAATTCAAGAAAAGCGGTAGCCGATCATAAAACTACTATTAAGTCAAAGGTGCAATCCAATCATATATAAAAAGAAGAGAAAATTTCATTTAACCATGCTTCTGACGAACAGGGATCATAAACGTTAGTAATTTATATACACTGACAATAATGTATAGTGCTGAGGGTGGATCAGATATGGGGTATCTGGAGCCCAGACAAGGGGCTTTAGAAACTAGCATGGTACCAAAGTGTGAAGTAGAGGTGCCTATGTACAACGTATATATTACTGAAAAATCGGTGCGCATGCGCAAAGAAGAAATTTTTCTGAAATAGTTAGTGTCATTATTAGATTATCAAGATAGCCGTCAGACCATGCGGCTCTGGCAGCCAAAATTGAAGAAAAGGGGCAGGCGACCATAAAACTACTATCAAGTCAAAGGTTCAGTCCAATCACATTTTTTAAGTGGAGAAATTTCCATTTAACCATGCTTGCTGACGAACAGGGATCAAAAACGTTAGGAATTAATATATTCCGGCAATAATGTATAGGGGTGAGAGTGGATCAGATATGGGGTACCTGAACCCCAGAGAAGGCGCTGTAGAAACTAGCATGGTACCAAAGTGTGAAGTAGAGGTGCCAATGTACAACGTATATATTACGGAAAAATCGGTGCGCATGCGGAAAATAGAAATTTTGCTGAAATAGTTAGTGCCATTAACAGATTATCAAGGTAACCATCAGAAATGTGTCTAAGGAGGGCCAAAATTGAAGAAAAGGGGTAGCCTATCATAAAACTACTATCAAGTCAAATGTTCAGTCCAATCATATTTTAAAAGTGGAGAAATTTTCATTTAACCATGCTTCCTGACGAACAGGGACAAAAAAACGCTAGGACTTTATATATACTGCCAATAATGTATAGGGCTGAGGGTGGATCAGATATGGAGTACCTGAATCCCAGAGAAAGCGTTGCAGAAACTGGCATGGTACCAAAGTGTGAAGTAGAGGTGCCAATATACAACGTATATATTACGGAAAAATCGGTGCGCATGCCCAAAGTAGAAATTTTTCTGAAAAAGATAGTGTCATTGTTAGATTATCAAGGTAACCGTCAGGCCATGTATCTCCGGGGGCCAAAATAAAAGAAAAGGGGCAGGCGACCATAAAACTAATATCAAGTCAAAGGTCCTGTCCAATCATAGTTAAAAAGCAGACAAATTTTCATTTAACCATGCTTCCCGAGGAACAGGGATCAAAAGTGTTAGGAATTTATATACACTGGCAATAATGTATAGGGCTGAGGTGAAACCAGCATGGAACCAAAGTGTGAAGTAGAGGTGCCTATGTACAACTTACATATTATGGAAAAATCGGTGCGCATGCGCAAAGTAGAAAATTTTCTGAAAAGATAAGTGTCATTTTTAGATTATCAAGCAAACCGTCAGGTGATGTAGCACCGTTTGGACAAAATTGAAGAAAAGGGGCAGGCGATCATAAAACTACTATCAAGTCAAAGGTCCAGTCCAACCATATTTAAAAAGATGAAAAACGTTCATTTAACCTTGCGTCGTGACAAATAAAATAGAACGCATTTCTTGACACTTTTCGTAACCTGAGAAGATGCTTTATCGCCCAAATAGCGGTACGTTTTCCATTAGTATGGCCTCCGCGCATGTAGGATAATCGCTTCTCATTTGGGTAAAAAAGAACACAAGGAATAATTTTTAGATATTTTCATGATATATACTTGCATTAATCGAATTTATTCAAGTTTTTTTTACCTGTTTGCCATTTTCTGAAAATTCAAAAGTTAAGGTCAGGAATTACGAAGCCCTTTCCTTTGGTGAAATATATGTAAATAAATCAACGCCAGAGGTAGGTTTGTTATTGAGTTTCGTTATCATATGAACAACGAAAAGCACACGTTTTCGTTATTTCATTTGAATAAGCCAAATCACACTCTCGAGACTTCTCGTGGTATCTTCGAGCGAGATCTCGTGGGAAGGGAATAAAACTGGCATCACAGAAACAATTTGAAAAGGTAACAAAAAGTAAGGCAGCAGTGAAAAACATTCAATCTGTTTGTGTTTAAACACTTCTGAATAAATGGTGACATTTTTTTGAAAAAATAAAATGCATTAAAGTAAATATTGAAAAAGTAATCATATTATCGCCCAACTTGTCACATTTTGTGTACGATCTTCATTTGATAATGCATGATTTTCGTAATTTTTTTGTCCATAACCATAGTGTAGCATACTGATATTTGGTTTTAACGAAGGTTGCCATGGCTACAACCACCGATATTGTCGGATGCCATGCCTTTCCGGGTTTTTAACCTCTTATCAGTAGTCCGCTACTCCCTTATAAATACAACAAGTTGACATCCCGGTAAGCACACCCAAGTAAAACCCATGTAAAACCCAGGGTTATTTTTGGTCCTTCCCACGTGAATCCCATGCATGGGATTTGAATGGGAATGAGACAAAAATCGAGGTAAAATCCATGGTCGGAATTCCCACGCATAATCCATACGGGAAATACACGGGCATTCCCGGGCAGATTTTGGTAAAAAAAATGGTGTCTCCACGGGTTTTACATGGGACGACCCACTCTGGGCATACACGATAACTCCATCGAATACACAGACATGAACCTTTATAACTATAGTGTAGTTATAAAGTACTCCTTAAAAGAATTTTAAGCATAAAAATTTTAGTGAAATTGGTATTTCCATGTCTAACTTTCTATTATACTTAGAAAAAATGCAGCCCTCCACCAAAATATGCAGAATGTAGCAAAATTTAAATATATTATCGCTCAATGGCGGCTGTTTCCGGTCTGCGATAATAAGCCCACATTGCCATACTGCGCATAATATACGTGTATTTTACATGGGAATGCCCATATGGGAAATCCCACGTAAAATATACGTGTAATATACGTGTATTTTACATGGGAATGCCCATATGGGAAATCCCACGTAAAATATACGTGTAATATACAAATGACTTCTAATGAAATTTTACGTGGGAATTCAAATGTATAATATATAAAACCCATACGTATCCCACATGGGAAAATTTTCTGTGCTTACTGGGCTATGCTTTTCCCAAGTAAAACCCATGTGTTTCCCAGATAATTCCCATCCTGGGCCTTCCTATGGAAATCCCAGATAATGGTGAAGATGGGAAAAATATGACATGGAGTTGCCCATGCATTTCCCAGTTGGGACCCACCTGGGTTTACCCGGGTGGGATTTACGTGGGTATTCCCATTCATATTTCATGTGTATTTTACAGGGGGTTTCCCAGGGTGGGAAAACCCAGGCATTTCCCACCCAGAAATGGCTCCTTTCTCCACGGGATGAATATGGGTTTTCCCCTTTCCCACCTTCCCATGCAAATCCCAATTAAAACCCATACGTATCCCACATGGGAAAATTTTCTGTGCTTACTGGGATGTAGGCAAATAACCCAATTCAGACTTTGGGTCTTTCCGTCGGAAGTGTTGTTTCGAATGCAGATTTTTGGGGATAAATAATAAAGAAATCATAAGTGAAAACATGCACATATTCCAATTTATAAAGCGATCATATGATCTTCTAAAAACTATTTTACATCTTATGCAGTCCCTTTAATAAACCCACATGTGAATATGTTTCGAACAAAATGAAATTTTGTTGATTTTAGCATTTCTTTTCATAACATTTCTTTATGCCCTTATCCCACCTGAATACATCCGAAACACAAAAACTTTTCGGCAAAAGTCAAAGTGCACATTGGCTTATTTCTTGGGTTACATTTTAAATTTATTTATTTTTTTATTTATCTTTTTATTTCAGACTCCTGGGTCCATAAACATTTAGTTGATGATTTTGTATACTATGAATAACCATATGTTAAATGGCAACATATATGATATATAATTCTAAAAAGATAAAACATAGTAATTTTAGATATAGCTAAAAATTCATACAATAAAGAAATGACAGGGGGAAAACATGAGAATTCGTAATAATATAACTGGCATATAAGTTATATTATATATACATACATAAATAACTGTTAACCTTTGTGCCGAATAAATATACAGTTCCAATTCTATATTCTACTTTTGTCCCTGTTTTTTTTTTTTTTTTTAAATGAATGACTAGCATTTCGCAAGAACACAACACAAGAAACATTTCACAATAACGCCAAAACGGTATCCCGACAAAAGGCCTCGCGACATAACGTCTCGCGACAAAACTCCTCATGCAACAAAATGTTATAAACTGTGCGCAGCGTTATGAAATAAATAATTTTCACTTTAATGAACTAACTCTAGAAATTGATTATATTCTACTTCTTCCAATTACATTTCTTTTTTAATTTCTACACCAAATTGACATCTCAGGGCCACCGTATGTTTACCAAAATTTGAAATATTTGAAGTATTAATGAAATGGCCATTTGACCTTGAACTTGAGTGTAATATTTATGTTTCCGTTTTAATCGAAGGCATCCTTCATCAATAAATAAACATTCCACGTTGACCTCGTTGGGACATTCTTCACAACAGGAAATGGGGCATTTTATTTCCAAAAGACGCTTACCACAACAGTCACATTGCACTATTCTATCTGGTGAAGCCCCCAAATACGGCCTCTCACTCGAAACAAAAAGACCACAATTTTCAACACGCACATTAGTATGTCCCAATTCTTGTAAGAAGTCCTTATAGAACTCTGATGCATTTTGTTCCATACCACGACCATATTTAAGCGCCGGTAAATTTTTGGGTGGGACTTTATAACCTAAAATTTCACCTAAAACATTATCCATGCTTACACTGTTGTCTTTTTTGTAACTTTCTACCCTTGTGTGTATGCGATGAAAATTAGAAGCCGTTAAACGCCCACTCCTTTGCTCTGTCCACACTTTATCACCCTGGCGCCTAGTTTTTTCTTCGATTCTGATTGTATCTTGCACTGATAAGTCACTTAGCTTACGCAAAAATTCCTCTGTAGATGTACAACTAGATGCAATATCTGATACATTAGACGGAAGTTTGCTTTCACTACCAGCACTAGTTTTCTTGTCATACTGAGCATAGTACTCATTTCTCTTATAAGTTCGCTCAGCAAGAGTAACAGACTCTGGACTAATCACAGATAACTTGGCAAAAAACTCAGAATCGGTCATTCCCGTTTTTACAATTTCAGTCCCAAATATTTTCTTTTTTACACAATTCATTCCATCTTTTTTCAGTACACCACCACTAAATTTGGGTTTATTTATCACCATTTTACAAATTGGAATGGGCTCTACAAGTTTACGGCTGGGCTGATTCCAAGAACAAAGTTTTGACGTGCACGCAACACCACAATTTACTTCACCACTTGCCCAAGCATTATCGATCTTAAAAAGCACAGCAGCAACATGATTGCAAGTCTTGCTTAAACCAGCAAAGCAAGTACAATAGGCCGAAAAGATGTACCCTGTTTCTTTTTCGATGCAAACCCAAACTTCATGCGGTAAGTTGTGCAAGCGCATGGATGGGGTACATTTTGCTCGTAAAAAGCAATATTTGCAATCAGGCTTGATGCTGTTAAACATTACTTCATAAAGAAAGTTAGATTTAAAGTAGCTGAAGGCTTTTTGTTCTTTATAATCGCTTAATAATCGTTTGCTCAGAGATACTTTATCATATTCCTCTGTTTTTCCTAAAAAAAAGATATATCTTCGATCCGACATGGTGGCCA
The DNA here is from genome assembly GCA_949752745.1 of Protula sp. h YS-2021. Lineage (NCBI taxonomy): Eukaryota > Metazoa > Annelida > Polychaeta > Sabellida > Serpulidae > Protula > Protula sp. h YS-2021. The sequence continues at coordinate 24,781,911 of OX457027.1, read as the reverse complement.
CAGTTTCATGCCATGTTCTTCCCCTATCCACCCTGATGACAGGTCATCAAAGGGGTCTGGTAGGTGACTACCATCTTCTAAACATAAGAGGTTCTTATATTCTGTTTCACGAATAACATCCCTCTCGGACTGAGTTGGTAAAACAGGAACCTGAAACAAAGTGAAAGCAATACTTATAAATAATAAAAACGTTTCCATTCACAATATTAAATAACGATTACATAACTCTAATTTCGACAAGAAAAAAAACTGCTTCATGCTCAGCAAATGCGCTGGCGATCAACATATCTTTCCTCCCAAAGTGAAAGTAATACTTAGAAGTAATAAAAACATTTCCATTCACAATATTAAACAACGATTACATGACTATAATTTCGACAGGAAAAAAAAAGAAACCTGTGCTTCGTGGGCAGCAAATGCTCTGGCGATCAAAACGTCTTTCCTCCCAATTGTTGAAAGGCCTCTCTTTCTCAAATACAACTTCAGTGCTCCCACGTCATATCGCTTGAATGCATCCAAATCCAGGCCAGGTTCACTTCGCACCACTTCCATGTCACGAACAGCTGAAACGAAAAAAAAAAACAGTATCAGGCCAGGTATAAGCTACTAGGTCACAGTTCGCAGGTCTCAATGTGTCAAGTAAACATTTCAAACGTAACCACTAAGAAATGTACCAGTTATTGTGCTTTTGTGTGAGAGTACTTATATTGTTGTTCTACCACCGGGGAATGTCCATTTATTGCACAAGACATATATGTGGTATAACTGTGTGGGAGTGAAAACCACAATAGGACAGACTGCAAACTACCAACTGTTGACAAAATGAGCATAACAAATAAAAAATTGAAGATTTTTTGCCTCATAGTGCCGACCTTGATGTGAGCGATAATATGCTATTTTCACTTATTTCACATTACAAAACTGAGATAGCCATTTATGAAAGATAGTAAATAAAATGGGACAATATGCTTGTTTAGCACGACGAATAATTATTTATAACCTGTTGTAATGAGTGAGATTTGCAATTCCACAAAAATAAAGGTTTATTCCCTTCCCGTCGACGGCCTTGACCTGTCAAAGAAAAGTGTGATTTGGCTTATCTGTAGTCAAAAGAAACTACCCCGAGGCTCTGGAATTATCACTCAGGGCTACAGACTATAAACAAACATGGATGAAGAGATAAGAGAAGTGAAATATTGTCGCCACCCTCGTAATACTGCCAATGGGTAGAGAATCGACAGTACGACGACGGTGTCGCTTGGGGATGTCGATAAAGGGTTGATTTACTGTGTGTTGCCACCCCAGTTAGTAACACGACCCTTGTTCTCTTACTATCCGAAGAGTGGCAAAGATGCGCTTTTCGGCCAGTGAAAAGCGCGACTCTTCCAGCCTTAAATGATGCAAAATTAGAGAGTTGGAAAAGGTGCACTTTTTGCCAGGTTAAAAAGTGCGACTCTTCGGGGCTGTTTCTTTCAGAAACTGCTTGTTTCATCCAAAATAAACTTCAATAAAAAGACTTAACTTTTATCTGTGATTTATTTTCTTCACAGATTTCTACCTTGGTATCTTGTTATTCTCGGTTTTGCAATGGCTGTCAGGTAAGGCTTTCTCTCTCTCTCGTTCTCTCTCTCTCTCTCTCTTGCTCGGTCTCTGTCAGTCTCTCTCTGCCCTCTCCAGCCTCGCCGGGGAGTTTTTATTCCCCGGATATCCAGAGAGGGACTCCCCAGACAGCCAATGACAAACCGAATTGACCCGCGGAGGAATCTGGACACGACAACATTGCTAATCAGTTATAAAGAAATCATAAGAAAATATTAAAAATACGAAGAGAGTGGCAGAGCTCTTTCTGAAAAACATTGCCTAAAAAAGGAATGGGTCTCGGGTTGTTGGCAGCCGAGAGAGTGGGGGGACCTATTTTTTATGCTGCGAAGCCAATGGGACCGTATTTTTAAGGGTCTCGTCCAGAAACCTAACCAGGTCCGTATTCTAAAAATCTCTCAAAATTCGACCAAAATATTTATAAAAGAAAGAAGGCGACAACCCTATGGTTCTCACACTCTCCTCTTCTTAAAACTTGAAATACGGGGACTACGAACCGCGTATTTCAAGCAAATCCAAATTCATCTCAATTTTGTATTGTCAACCCCGTACTATACTAGCTCGACAGAGGAATATACCAAATAAAATAAAGAAGAGCTGACTTGGAGTCAGTACTACGCCAGAATGCTGATTACGGTTAAAATACGAAAAGCGAGATTTTACCATTTTTTTATGAATTCTCCTGTTGTCGCTCATGAACTGAATACCGAAAAAAAATGAGAAATAGAGAGAAATTACTATTTTCCATGGCGAACTTCAGTTGTGATACCAGTCAGAGATCGTATATCATGTGGATGAGTGCTATTTACTCATTACCACTAAACCACCATAGCTTTCCGTGCACGAAAGTAATTAGTAACAAGCACTCTGTCCCAAACCAGTACCTAATTAGCAATAAACCCTAATAAACTATCAAAATTATAAGATTATCAAAACTTTCAACTTTTCCACTGTTTTGTTTACAAAGTGAGCGCACCGGCAGAACTCACGGAAATCAAAGAATTTTAAGCAGCTGTATTTCCAACAATACTTTTCAAAGACCTAATATTCTTTAGTTCCAAGAAATCTATTCTATTAGATAAACATTATATTTTTTTCAAACACCATGTATTAATCACACAGTTCTTTTTTAATGTCCGAAAGTGTTTCCTCAGCGTCGTCTTTTTATCTCAATCAGACCACTGTTACGAGACACGCTAAAGCCGCGTCTTCCCGTCTGAAACCTAAGTTTTAAACAGGGTAATTGTGTTTAGGTCTTCGCCCGTCAACTGTAAACGCTTTTGCCTTGCGTATAAGGACCGGGGCATGTTGTCATCTTGACATCCTCTTCTTAGCGGATTTGGCAAGAGTAAGCTTGGCGCAGGGGGTTAAATTGGTGGAAGCGGGGTAAATTTGGAAAAAAAAATTAAACATGATTTTCAATGCTGCAGCAAGGGAAATCCTCTCTTTTGGCCGGGTTGACGAACTTCATCTTCTCAACCACCTCGACTGAGCCATCGGCGTGCGTTATCTGGCGCTTTGTGTGTATGTGGCCCGACACCTGTGCTTCGTCGACCTCAAACAGCGCCGCCCGACTCAGCCTCTTTCTAGTTTGGATCTCCGCCTTCAGGCCTGGGAATTTCACCTCGCGCTTTTCCCGGTCCGTCTCCAAATACACATGGGGAGTTTCCGGGCGTTTGGGTATTTCCTCAGGTTCGTCCACCGAGTACAGGGGAGTCGGGCCGAGATCATCCTCGGCGTCATCGCGGTTTTCATTTCCTTCCATTGACTTGGGAACTGATTCCCGTGAAATCTCAACCCTTCTTTCAGGGGCTTTTGTGTCGGCTTGTGTCGGTGAACGACACGAAGGCTTTTCCCGGCGCAGGCTTTCCCTAGTCAGAACCTCCTTCAGAGTCTGGGTCCCATGGCATGACGTCAAATGACTAAACATGTAGAAGCGACTCGGGGCACTAAACTCACAGAACGGACAGAAGACAGAAGTCCGTAATTGGGTGCTTCTTCTCCCGATGTGCCTCGAGTTCCTTCAAACTTTTGCATGTAAAACCACACGCACAACATGACAAAGACTGATTGAAAGGGCGCATGGTTGGGAATGATTGGCTTTGGGATGGTTGACTCGGTTGGATTCTGCAACCACATGAAATTATTATTTATTTTTCTGGCATGTAAGAAGGCGCCGCAAGAGAGGTTCTTCAACTTTTAATGTTTGGTGGCAGTAAGGGCAGGGGGCGTGCCGGGGAGCATACCATTCTTTTTTTATGCCTTATTAATGTCTCCGTATCGTGGCAAATGAACTTTAACTTGCATGTTTCACAAGCCAAGCAAGGCATCTGTCAAAATAATAAATAATAGCTTTCCTAGTTTACACAAATCCCACGACGGACTACTTTTTTTGATCCATGCATCCTGGGTGACGCATCATTACTTATGGTAACATCTTCTTTATATTTCAGTCAACTTCAATAACCATTACTTGAAACTATAACGATGTTTGTGTTCAGTAACTTTCACTTTTATGTTCCGACATTTTCATTTAAAAGTCGTTATTTTCACGAAACATCTGGCAACCTGTTTACCAAATGGAGCTGATAAGTGAGTGTGCCAACAATTAACAATTTTCTATCAACCATCGTGTACCTGATAACTTAAAGATTGACAATAGTCATCCCATTTTACTTTTACTGTAAAACACCCCATATAGTCCGGAATGGGATCACAAACTTAATCAGTTACACTCCTGTATCACTTGTTTATGTGAAGTCACTGACTATCAAAACAATTAAACTAGCAAACAAGGCAATAACATACTCTTTCTTCTTGTAGAAGATGGGTGTTTAAGCAACTTTAACTATCTCCCTATGCTTTATTACAATATTTACATTTTAATCAAAAGCAGCCAATCTTTTCGGGGCTTTTCGCAATCGTTTCGAGCGTCGTGGCGCTTTAACTTGTCCGAACCACCCGTAATCGATCGATTTTTATCCGAATCGGTCGTCACTTTAGGTTTATCGTAAGACTTAACTATTTTGTCCGAATTTTCTTTATCTGATCGATCACCTGCACACGAAATTGGCAAACTCTTCTCATCAGAACTGGAGTCTGTCCATTTTACTTTCATAAACCTGCGCCTGGGGGGTAGGGAGTTGAGTCGCTGATTGACGAGCTTTTCCCAGACCTAGATTCTGATCAAAGTTTGGATTATCTCCAACAGTTTTACGTTTGTCTATGTGTTCGTCTGCCGTGAGGGTTTCGGAATCAGAATTCTGTCTCTGTCCCTAGGAAGATTCGCTTTTATCAACAGACAGACTGACGTTTGGATTAGGGCCGAAATAAGGTCTTAACCTATCCCTGTGCATTATTTTGGGCTTAGTACCGGGATTTACCTGTACTTTATAGTTTACATTCCCTATCCTCTTAATAATTGTAAAAGGACCCTGCCATTTGCACATAAGTTTGGGCGATAAACCGGAATTTTTGCGAGGGATACGTACCCACGGTCTGGTCCCTACGCTGAAAGAACTCGCTTTTGCCCTGACGTCATAATCACGTTTCTGTATCTCTGCAGCCACCTTAATGTTCTTTCTCGCTATTTCATGGGCTTGCTCAAATTTTTCCCTTAAATCTTTGACGTATGCATGTTCATCAGGGAAATAATCTGTCTTTGGCCTGCAAATAATCAAATCAGGGGGCATTTCTGTGGCACGGCCAAACATAAGCTTATTGGAGGAAAGACCTGTGGACTTTTGGGGCGTGTTTCTGTACGCAGACATTACGAAACTTAGTTTCGTCCCAATTTCTCTGATTTTCATCCACAAGAAGGGAAAGTAGACTTTCAATCGAGGCATTTGCCCGTTCGATATACCCATCAGTCTGCGACCTGTAAGTGGTTGTACGCACCTGGTCAATTTGCAACAGCAGACACATTTCTCGGTACAAATCGGACATGAACTGTGAACCCTGGTCACTCAGAATCATACGAGAGGTGCCGTACCTAAGCATAAATTCTTTAACCAAGGCATTTGACACTGTAACAGCTTCCATTGGGAATTGGAAATGACTCTATAAACTTTGTAAAATAGTCACCAATAACCAATATATACTGATTTCCACGTTCGGTTTTTGGCCATTTGCCAGAAATATCGAGGGCAATTCTTTCCATGGGTGCTCCTACAGGAAAAGGCTTCAGGAGGGTGTTTTTTTGTTTGGATTTGGCTTTCGTGAGTTGCATTTATGGCAATTTCGAACCCAGTCTGTCACATCTCTCTTAAAACCATACCAGTACACCCTACTTCACACAGAACCAAAAGTTTTGTCAACTCCCACATGACTACCACTCGGACTATCGTGCAATGCAGATAATACACCAGGAACTAGTATTCTTGGGAGTACTAGTTGCCAAACTTCTCCCACCTTGTTTTCTCTGTAGAAAGCCCTGTATAAGACTCCATTTTCTAGTTTTAATCTTTCCCAATCAGCCCATAATGCTTTGATGACTGGACTTTCGGGAGATATTTCATCCCAGATCGGTTTAGGTTCATTTTTCTGAAACTTTTCTAAAATGTAGGAAATTTTATTATCCTCCATTTGCATTTTTCGCAAATCCTCGGGAGAACAACCTTTCAACAAGTTTAAATTTTGGCTCTGATCATCTCCAGACTTTGCATCGGTCTGAGCCATTGTATCAATACCATTGGTTACCTGCCCAATACTTTGAACGCAATTCTCAATAGCATTTTGGCTTTCTGATGATCCTAAAACACCCCTAACACGTCTGGTTTGGTGTCCCTGTGCCAAACTATTTTTCCTTATTGCATTTTCCTTAGATTTTGGTTGTTATTCTTGATCTTTTTTAAGATCTCTTTAGCTTTCTGTCTCCTATCTTCAACATACTGAAATTCTTTAGATCCCACTCCCTCCCCGCACTGCGCACATGGAATCCGAGACAAGGAATCGGCATTCTGGTGCAATTTCCCAGGACTGTGTTTTATATCAAAATCAAATGGACTCAATATCTCTAACCATCTGGCGATTTGCCCCTCTGCCGAAGCCGTCTAAAGAGGTAGAGAAGATAGGAATGGTCTGTTCTAAGGAGAAACTTTCTAGCCAGCAAGAAGTGTTTCTAATAGGGTACAAAATACACAACTGCCAACAATTCACGTCTCGTCGTACAGTAATTAACCTCCGACTTATATAAAGCATAGGAGCCATAACTGATAACTTTCTCGACGCCGTCTTGTACCTGACTTAGAATACCGGAAATGCTGTGGTTGCACGCATCCGTATCTGAGACAAATTGACCTTCATTGTTTGGATATCCCAAAATAGGTGCTGTGGTCAGCAAGTCTTTCAGTGCATCAAAACTACTCCTCTGACCACACAAATTCTTGGTCTTTTTTAGACAGATCATTCAAAGGTTTAGTAACGTCTCCCTACTTCTTAATAAAACTCTTGTAGTATTAACAAAGACCAAGAAGCCCTTTTACTTCTGTGAGGTTCTTTGGTACTGGTCACTCTCACACCTTTCTAATTTTCTCAGGGCAAGTGAAAATACCTTCTTCGGACACAATGTGACCTAGGAACGTGACTGACCGCTGGAATAAGATGCATTTGGACGTTTTGACTTCCAAGTTAGCCCGAATAGTCTGTCAATGACTTGTTCTAGATTTTCCAACGTTTTTCCACACGTTTTGTCGTACACTTTTAAATCATCCGTATAAATGAGGACTATTTTCCATCTAAGGTCAGCTATTACCAGTTCCATTAAACGCTGACATGTACTAGAACCTGAGTGCAGTCTAAATGGAAGGGTTTCAAACTCAAAAGCCCCCCTACCCGGCACAGCAAGACTTGTTTTACATGCATTTCTCGGGTCCAACTCTATCTGATGGAAGCCACTGGCTAAATCTAACACATTGTAGAACTCGGAACCATGCATACTCTCAAGAAAATTATCTGTGCAGGGAAGCTATCGTACTTTGATCTTGCATTCACAGCCCTAACGTCCAGAAAAATTCTTATTTCTCCGTTCGCCTTTCTAACGACCACCATACACGAGGACCACGGAGGTGCAAAGGGCCGAATAACTTTCATTTCTAACAGCCTGTCAATCTCCTTATGAACGGCTTCTCGTAAATGGATGGGAACTTTTCTAGGGGAAATCTGACCGGTTTCTTATCCCCAGTGTCAATTTTATGTTTGACTATACCAGTTCTCCCTATATCAGTCGGACCGGAAGAGAACACACCTTGGAACTTAAACAATGCGTTCCTAAACTGGTTACTATGTTCTAGTTTTAGGGATCAAATAATTCTTGCAAATGCTTTGGTAAAGGACCCTGTATATCGCCCCTGACCTCGTTATCACTATTCTCATCCGAGATTTTGTAGAAACTTGGTTAACGGCGGAAGCATTTTCTTTCTCGTCTTTAAACCCATGAATATAAATGATAGGATGAACAATAGCCAAAACTACCGGCTCTTTATAGGGATTCATCACTCTTAGCGGAACTAAACCTTTTCTGGGATCTGCCAAACTCTTGCTCAGCAACACTCCATGACTACTCAACGACGATACAGGTTCCGCCATTGCACACTTAGACATTTCACCCCTCTGGTGAATAAAGCCTGGTACAATACCTTCACTGAGTGGCGGAATAATGACAGTTTCACTTGCTGTCACCCTACACGCCATTTTCTTTCCGGTTTCTTCCCGGAAACTTAGAGAGCTACCTTGCACCACGAAAGATCCATCCCCGTAATTTAATTCACACTCCTTTTCCTTCATGAAATCAATCCCTAACAAGGCATCCGATTCGATTTCGGCAATAATTGTCGAATGAACAACTTCAGAAGTTTCAAGAATTATAGGTAAATCAACTACCCAAAAAACTGGCAAATTACTGCCATCAGCTTATCTCAATATTCTCGCACTTGAGGCCGGTTTGACTTTGGTATCTTCTCAAAAATTTTCAATGATAAAATTGTGACAGACGACTCAGTATCAATTACAAAATCTACCTCGGTCCCTATCATTGTACCCTTACATATAAACCTGACAAAACCAGTTTGAAGCACGCTTGAGTTTATGAAATGCTCTGTTACAGGTCCTATTTCACTTTCATAGACTGGACTACGGACCTCGCTACCAGTCTCGCTTAATTTTCCTGATCAGTTTTGGATTCTACACGCGTCTTGCTATCTTTACGTTTTTCTTCTGGGCAAGATGACGCGTAATGTTCCATTTTGTTGCAATTATAGCACTTTATCTGATCAAAGGGAACTTTCTTCTTGGGTTTTTGGGCTTTTTCACTGGACAATTTTGACATCTGCTGGCCAAGTTGCTTTAAAAGCTTGGTCAACTGACCTGCTACTGCTTTCATGTCACTACTTCCCGAACCTTTGGACTTGTTCGCTTTATCTTCTTGCTCGGATTGCACCTTGCTTTTGTCTTTAGCCTTTTTCTTACCTCTCTGATGGCTAGCGGAACTCTCGGTTTCGGTCTTTATTTCTCTAACCGATTTCTTACCTGGAGTTTTCTGTTGCTCAGCCTTCTCGATCGCATCATACTCAATCGCAAGTAAAACTGCTTCACGCACACTTCTCAACCTTCCTAGTTTAATACGCATGCGCAACTCCCGATTGGGTTAGGCTTCGATAAAGTGTTCCAGGGTGTAAGAATTTTGATCATGTCACTTGGAGCCGTGGATAGGCTTTCGCAACTAACCTGGATATGCCGTCTGACAACTCCTGGTAGGACTCTTTGTCTTTTTAGTACGTCCCTGCAGCTGTGCCAGAAATATTGCTGTCTGTCCCTCGGTACCAAATCGTTCTTTCAAAACTGCTTTCAGCGAGAAATAATCTTTTACCTGATCACCATGCAATGTGCCAACCAATTTCTGTGCAGAACCTCTCAAACTAAACGCTAGATATTTCGCTATTTCTTGTTCAGACCACCCTTTTAATTCAGCAAACATCTCGAAATGGACTAAATAGTCAGAGAGCGGTGTGTTTCTTTGATATTTATCGGGAAGAATTATTTGTTTCCTTATTGTCTCTACCGGAAAAGCTCTGGTCATGCTATTTGCTGCCTGTGGACTGTGGAATTTTGGTTCCACGTAGTCTTTTCGGGTATATGGCTGAGAAGTGAATTTTCTTAGCACTTCTCCGTGCATGACATTTACAGTTCCCTCGTATTCAGGTGCAACCTAATGATAGGGTTTAAAAACACCTGGACTTTTGTAACGAGTAGGCGATGGTTCTGACCTATACCTTTCTTCTTCAAGAACGGATCTTGGATTTGCAAATTCTTGCACCTTTGATCTCTCACTAGGAGGCCGGTACCCGAAACCTGAGACCCTTTCTTCCGGGAAATGTGGGGGGCAATGCTATACCGGGGACTTTGGGCGTACTACAGCGAGAGAAAACAGGACCACGGTTACTTGACAGATGTTGAAACCCAGGACTTTTTGCACTCACTTTAGCGTGAGACAGATATTGTTCTTCCCAATTATCTTCCTCCTCTGTATTAGCTTCATACCCATACTCAAAACCCGTCTTTTCTTGGCTATGTATACCCGATCCCCTGGGTTTGCACGGCTGTTCAACCGCATAATCCCCACTTTTTTTCTAAAAGTGAAGACTTGGCTGCCGAATGCAACGGCTCGTCTATTTTGTCTGCCTGTTGGACAAGCTGAGAAAAAGAAATACGTTTTTAACGGGATCTTCGGCAGTAGGACCGTGATACTTTTGACTACGGAGAATAGGCAATTTCTCAATAAACACGCGTTGACGGTTCCCAGTTTTCTGCAATTCCCGAACACTTTCTTCCCTACTCTCGATATAATTATCCTTTTCATCCAACGCAGCAATTGTCCTATCTAACATTTCCCGAAGCTGCTATTTCCTATCACCGGACTGTTTTTCTTTCCATCTCATCTTCCGCTCATACTCTTTCTCTATTAAATAAATATTAATATTTATATATATATAAATATTAACTATTTTAAATTAATTTTTGTTTTAATTATTAATGACTGTGAGTCGGAACGATCCACAGAGGTCTACTTCATAAAGATCTCTCAGCAACTGTAAAACATCGTCTTTTGAATTTGAATACATTTTGAGCATTGTTGATTTGGATGAACCATTACTTAATTTTATAGCATAACCTGTCTTTGGTCATTTCATATCATAATGCTAATCACATGCTGTGTGATACGGTTTACAGCATGTGACGAAAATTTACAAAATCCAATTAGTAACATTGTAGCAGAGTTCATTTCCAAATGCTAATTTTACTTGTACAAACCAGCTATCTTTTGAATAACATGCCTTAAAGATACGAAACATCTTACGTTATTTCACATGCTAGAAGGTTTCAATATTTGATCAAACAGGTAAGATAAACAAAATAACATGTAATAGCTCTTAACACAGCATAACTGAAAGTCTCAGAGGTTGAAAGACAATTGCAATTTTGTGGAAAAGAAAGATCCGCAAATTTCAACCACTTTTTGAATTTAAAAAGTAAATGTGCGGTATCATATATGTTTCTGATTCAGAAACATTTGATTTCGTGACTAGTACCTTTATATGTGCTTTTACTAAAATCAATATTGCTATATAATTTTACACTTGTACAATAATAAAAAACTGCTTTTTAAATACCCTTTTGAAAACTATTTCATTTTGTGAAACCAGTGATGATTATGCCTTGCTCTGTTTTTTTATGGAAAGTACCTCATTAACTCATCTAGTGTATAACTTCTGCTAATTCCAGCTTGATTTCCATGGTGCTTTTTGCCATCGTCGCACTCATCCACTCTACCTAACGACGGGCTTATTGCAGCAGTAACATACAAGAGTCGGCATAACTTTACCATTAATCATGATATGAACGAAAAATGCAGCTCATTGTTCTGGTAAATTTAATTTCTTCAATTCGTTCCCATGTGCTGCTTTGTATATCAGTTTTGCATTAAAAGAAAATCAAATCAATTTATTTAAGAACCGATCATTAACTACTACTGATGCAATACTAAACAATATGTTATGTTATGTCATCATATTGCTAATTCTATGGCGCATAACAGCTTTCAGTTCATGAGTTTTCTTTTTAAGTAAAATAGCAAAATTTCTACGGCGATATAGTGTAGGACAACTTAATTCTCGACCTGCGTGACTCCTACCAACTTCATATTACATTACACTTCCGATATGTCTGGTCCCCAGACCGATGTCTTCTTCAAGCCATTAGACACATGTTCTTGCAGTACAAACTCTTCGCCGATTTCCATGGCTTGGAGTCGGTAGTACCAAACTGAAAGAAGCCTCTTCTGTAGTTCTTTATTGTTGATATGGTCTTCCCAACGTTTTGCAAGCGAGTCTCGTGTAAGTGCATCTGATTTACCACAGAGTGAGATGCTGCAGTCTATGTCTCGCATTCGTACAGCAGGAGAGATTTTGCTGTGAAGTCACACAGCTTAAATTTCTTGATAATGTTGAACGCCAAATCATTTGAAGTTTATTACTTGCCACCCATGTAAGTGCAATTTCCAGTGTTATATCCGCAGCTAAACTGCTGACAAGAGATCAAAGCTATGTAAACTCTTCAATCACATCCAGAGTTTAGCCATCACCTGTTTTGATGATCACTTCGTGATTCAGTCTAAGGTGAGGGCACTCTCTGGATCAGCCTGTTGCATGTTTTGGAAACTATGAAACACAGACTTACACCTCTGCAGTTTCAAGCCTTGGAAAGGTCACCAAATTTTGGGATAGCATTATATTCATCTCAGACCACATTTTTGCTTTCTTGCCATGGCAGCCTCATTGCAGAAACCAAAATTGCTTGATCAAGTTTGCATCTTTTCAGTACCTCAACAAGTATGTAGTCAGCTCCACATGACCTATGCTCAGTTAGTGCAACCCCACAGCACTCTTCTAAGGTAAGCGGGCCATCTCTAATATGCAGAGCCTGTAGCCTTTCTTCTCTTGCACATCCCTCTAGTTGACCTGTTCTTGTGGCCTTCCCTTCATTGATGCGGTTTATTCGGTTCCAGCAAAGCTTGTATTGTTGTTTCTATAATCTTTTTGAATTTCTAAAATTCTGTTGTAATCTTCCTCTATGATACTATCGTAGCTTCGTAAGAAGAAGTTTTCGTTGCAATGTCTGACTCGTTATTAGACTGATTTCGACTTTGATATATTAATTTTTGGCAACTTTGGCAGCTTTTTCTCTTGCTATTTGTATATTTTGTGTCATATGTATATTGCTTGATTACAGCAGATTGTAACACTGTTATAATTCCTTCGCCACTTCTTGATACGCTTTGATAAATGTAGTATACTTTTCAGTAGCTGTTTCCTCTTCATCAACAAATAAGTGTGTGGACTTTATTTCTTACTGCAATTATATACCATTTCTGTATCTTCGCCGAGGTTCTTCCAGTCGGATTTAATTTTCCTCGCTAAGGACTTGCCATTGTTTGTAAACTTTGAAAGCTTACGTAGATAGTACAACATGGTCAGAAACTTGTTATGTACTTGAATGTCTTTAACGCTGCTCCTCCACATCTTATCATGATGTAGTCGACTTGATAATTTTCTGCTTGTCCTGTGGAAAGACGTGTTACACAGCACCAAGTTCTTTTGATGTAACAATTCTTCAAACGTCTCTCCATTTCTAAATTTTTGCAGCATGTCTCCTAAACAATGAATACGTTTCCCACTGGTATGGTCGCTATGGTCTGCTTAAATTAAATTTTAAAAAATATTTATCAACTATATTTTGAGCATTTGTTGGTGAGTAGGTCACGATCACGGTAGTCCTAGCATTGACATCAAAGTTTGCAGCTCATTGACTTTCCTCATACTGAGAAATGTCTTCTTTGTTCCTACTCTGAAAGTGTTCCTACTCATCCAATTGCAACGGCTATACTTTTATCCATGCCGATGTTGTGTTCATCACAGTAACTTGGCTGCGCTCTAAATAGTTCATCATAAATTATGCTGTGTTTATGCAATCCTAAAATGTAAATTTTTCTCTCTTTTAATCCATGCACTAGTTTATCTCTAATTTTGTTTCGTTTCTAATGTTCTCGCATTAAATACTGAGATGATGGTGTGCATCGTACAACTCACAAGCTTTATCCTTTCACTCATACTGTTATCGGACGTGTCACTTCCCGAAGGCTTTGAGTAGGTTTTTTAGTGGCTAAACCACAGCGTGGTTCGTGAGACCTAAACCTAAGATTTCGCGTCGTATGGGTGCTAGCGCGAGGGACAGTTCGAATCCTTATTCTCAACAGGTGGTGCCATCCGGATAGTCCAGCTTTCTGCTTCTTGGTCGTCCTGTTCTGACCAGAATACCTTGAGCGCGCACCTTCGCCCCTCGCCAAATTTAGTCCGCCTGCCAAAGCAATTTTAACGGGGTGTGGGCAGGACTTCGGCGTATTTCTTCACGTTCCCTTTTGGATCCACTGGCGAAAAATATATACTGCCTCCTCTGCCACCAAACCATTGTAAGATCAGTGTTATATAAGTGTTAGTATGACTACATCACAGCCATCAACTAAAGAAAGTTAAACATTAGGGACAACCAAGTAACTGAGACGCAGAGTATGGCGTGCATGCTAACAGAAAATACTATCACCCTTGATCCCTACATCTCATTTTTATTACAATACAGGGAAAATCTATCAAGCGATGTTGCACTGGCTGGGAGGTTATGAAGTGATCCAATCCCCCATTTTTTTCATTTCACTTACTGATTTCATGTGCTCTTTAAAAATTTTCATTTTTGCGTTTCACTTTCTACTTCTCTATTGTCTTTTTTTATCTCTTCATTCTGCGAAAATGATCTCAGTGTCTTCTAATTTCAAACACCTTCTTGCCTTTTTCATCGTAATTCAACATTGTCACTTCTTATGCTTCAATAACGTTCCTGCAGTGATTCAAGTTATCTATTGTTGGTTAATAAAATCACGAAAGTACTGATAACAAATAATTGTATTTACAGACAAAAAAGTAAGTGGCGTTGCTGCATAAAATATATGTTCGTTGTGTAAACAGCAAGCAAATTGCAATATGAGTTTGTGGAAGCACTGAGTAATTGCAAGGTATGCCACTTTTTTCATCTTGGTGAGAACGGAACGATAACAGGACTTTGCAACTTTGCAGTGAAGGGATTAATTACTGTTCTAAAAATACATGGTCTTTGATACAAAATAACTGAAAGCATGCCCATGTATATAAAACGTCTGATGTATATTTTTTCTTTTATCGATTTTGTATTCGCCGTCAGATTTGGTAACTTTTTTCAGCATTTACAGTAACTGTTTTGTTATCATTGTTCGGAACGTCTACCAAATCTTGCGATTGATTTCAAGGGTACTTACAAATAAGGCAGCTCAAGAAATCGATACAGGAACAATAAGATTTAGGTGAAATTGAATATCGCCAACAGCGTTTCTTAGCATAGGGTTGGTATGCAGGACGGATAATAGAAATCTTTGAATTTCAAATTACAATAAAAGTAAATTTGACAACAAAACGTGGAGTATAATCGTTTTGAATTTGTATTATAAGCAAACTTTTAGAAACGTTGTTGAGAACGCACTATAAGCGATTTCACGAAAGTAAGCATATATGTGTGCATATATGTCTGTGCGTATGGCAGATAAGCCTACAACTAGCCATATATGATTTGACAGCTTCCATAATATTAAATCACATGGGCTGTGAAGTAACTTACTTGATCACCTATAACAGAACTTTAGAAAAAAATCATAATTATACATGCTTTGTTAACATGTGAAAAGGATATATATATCTGTATCAGCTACAATTACGGACAGTCAAGCAGCACAAACAATCTTTCACAACTGGATTTGAAATAACATGCGTACATCATAATTTAGTAAAGTGAAGAAACAGCTACCTGTTATATGAGGATGCAATGGAGTAATTAATGTTTCATTATTTATGTAAAAGTATCAAAGACTTGTCAACAGAACGTTCGATTTAAGCAAAAATTGAAGACACCTCTGAAGGAAACAATTCTAGCGGAGTAACAGCCGCTTTAAAAGGTACTTCGATTATCTGTTATGAATCGAAGTTTACTTTAACAGCAGTTTATCTATTTAAAGGGTGCATCCTACAACCTTCAGGTAGTAAAATCTGCTTAATGTCGAGTCAATACGGACATGAAGAAACGACATCATTTGATAACTCTTACACTGTCCATTGTTGCAATGTTGCATTGGTAATTGTTGTAGAATTGTATTTCTATATACCTTAATGTATTTATATATGTTATACATGAAGATATATAGCTATATGGTGTATGAAAACAAAACACCTAAAGTAATTTTAGCACTTTTTACGGATAAGTTCTGATAGGGGAGGGAGACTAATACAACAAAAAAAGAGTGAAAAGCAGTTAATGGCGAAAGTAATACCATGACCAGTAGACAGATAGCATAGAGAGATAATGCCACCATTAAGCTTACTTCATTTTCTCAGCAGTGCTCCAAATATATTTCTCATATTGTCTACGATAAAGTTTATAATAATTTTTTAACCCGCTAGTTATCACAGAAACCTTTCAGTCATTTTCTAGGTTGTTTATATTACAGTTACATTACAATTATCAGTGTCTGAGCAGTAATTTTTAAACATATGGTCTAAATGCAATTTTTAAAAGAGCTAAATTTCATATGTTAAACGGCTTTGATTTTTATATAAATAATTCTAAACGTCTGCTAATTTTTTACGCTTCTACTGGTTCTAGTTTCTAAAAACTTTGCAACGTAGATATTTCAGCTTTAAATTTGTCCAAGCATTGTGTATTTCTGAGAAAACCCATTTTGCATGTCATTTTCCCTTCGCTGGAATTATGATCATTGAACGTAATGGAATCGTAGGTTTTTCCACTCTGGGTCTATGACTATCAAAATTTAGAATTACAAAATGTTTTTCAGTCCACAATGAATCGCATTAAATAAAAGTAATGACAGTCAATTGCTTTAATAGTAAATTAGTGGTACATTAATAGTTGTCATGCTTGGACAAGATCATATTGTAAAGTAATAGTCAGCGAAGTCATACACAAAAAATATGACATAAAATGAAGTTATAACATTGAAGAAGAGGGAAAAATAAACACACTTATAGAATATTGATTTATTTAAAGCCAATGCAATATTCAAAACCAGTTGTCTGAATTTAATTCATAAAAATACCTATGGACAGCCAGAAACAAAGACTCAATGCAAAAAGAATAACAAAAAGTACTATTTTGTTATCTTTTTTAGTTCACGTATCTCTGACAAAAACTACAGTTTGAACAAGCCAGGTTAATTAAGAGTAAGACATAATTGATCAGTGACAATATTCAGTTCGTTTGCTCTCGGATGCTCAAACAAGAGCAATCTTTGACAAAATGGATTGTCATGTTTGCTATGACATGCCGCGAACATAAACATATTGGGATCAGTTACTTCGCCACTGCCACACACTTGGAATCAGGTGTATGGACAGGCTCCAGAACAATGCGATAAAACTTAAATGAATGTCATTTATTTCATTTATTGAAGTACCCGAACCTGCAATGAAAAGCAAAGAAATAAGGCAAGGCATGCGAATGTCACAACTATTTGCTATCATTTTCTATTGCAATTAGCATGCATTGTTGCTTTCTGTCAATAATTGTTGATACCTTGTCATTTCGCCCTTTATTGTATGAAATTAAATAGCAACTTTCTTTATAAAAATAAAATTCAATGCTATTTTTTCTACATTGTTGTTTTTTGTGAAAATTTTTATTTTTGGATTAATATGAAGAAAGACAATCAAGTTTTTGTTTCATACGATTGCAGCACATGAAGGATGCCATCCAGCAAATCTTTGATATAAAATCTAAATGTAACATTATTTTTGTTAGCATTCAAATCAAAAAGATAAAATTATAGTTGATAAACTTGCTTCTTTTGTTCAAACAAGAGTGTTTATTTCTGAGTGCTACTTCATGGATGCTCTTTCTTTAAGAAACCGGTCAGCCGAAACACTGAATGGGGGAAAGCTTTGGGCTTCGGTATTGTATATTGAAATATATGTTTTTTTTTGTCTTCGATATATCTGTAGTGTTGGCTCAAGAAACTTACAGTTTTAATTTTACACTCAGCTTAAGATTTATGATCAGGTTATTTGTAAATTTGGTAACAGACAATAGAATAGGTCTTTCCAATATATTTCACTTCAAATTAAAAAACGGTCCCTCACTTTCCTATATTCTTTGTAATGTTACTGGAGGTATATTGCACAATTATTGTGGACATGGAAATGCCTGTGATAATTTTGTGTTACAAAAGCACCTACATAACTTACGAAGACTCAAATTACTTTAAATATTAACGATTTTATTCCGTCTGACCTGGTTATTGTCTTGTTGTGAACTATTTTACTATATTATAGCTACACAGCTATTATATATTCAAAAAACTCCAAAAAGATATCCAGTTACAAAAATATATAGAAAAGAATTAATAATGAATTAAATAAAATCAATAATAAATTTAATAAATTTAATTAATAGAATTAAATAAATTAATAATTATAAGGATTTTGTTGGTAAATAAAATCCCCTAATTACAGCAAGGGACAGTCCTTGTTTGCTATTCAGGAACGTTGATAGTTAAAATGTTATAATCTGAATTGCTGCATGTATATAGCTGTTGGTTAGAAGGCTTACGGGTTAAAAATCAGGATTTAGAGTTACTCGGACTTATAAAGCGTGACTAGTACGACCATTATTAGTTAATGCTCTGGCAATTTCTGAACTGTGCGGGAATTTCGACTGCTGTGTAATGACTGCCTGCTCGTTAGACGGTTGATTCCAGCTTAATTAATGGCTGTTTTAATTCGACAGTTGCCTTTTCTGGCTTATCATAGTGTGGGATTTTATCTGCTGTTTAAAGACTGTCTGCCGCGCTCGATGGATTAAACACTTAATTAATTTGTTAATCGTGCTCGATTTGTTTGGCTATTTGGACTTATCAAAGATAAGATGGCACCGAAAAAACGCCCTACTACTGCAGTAGATAAGCCACCTAAAAAACCGAAAGCGTCCAAGATTGACAAGTTAACGTCTATTGTTGAGTCCTACGAAGCTAGAATCGCAACTTTTGAGAAATGTCTCCATACCACGCCAGACCATACTCCCATCGAAGCGGTACAAACGACTCTAGATGACCTCAGGCAAATGGAACCATTGAACAGCCGGGTGGACTCCATTTTGCAACAACGTCCAACACCGGAGCTTTCTACAGCCGGAACAGTAAGACTAACAAAAAAATCCCGCCTGTCCGCAGCTCGTCCGGTCCGTATGTCTATTCTGTGGCCCCATCAGATGGTACACCGCGCCGGGACCAAATATCTCGCCTTTGATGATATCACGCTTGCAGAATATGTCGCGGGAACATGCAATATTATTAGACTTCCGGAGATCTCCCAACTGGAAAAAGACTGTAGAATAGACCATATGAAATATTTGATGTCTCTCGTTGCTGTCTTCCCATGGCCAAGGGTTCGCTCTCTGTATGCAGCAGCGCTTGAACATATTCAAGGTGGTATAAGGCAATGGCCGGACTCACTGTCCTCCCTGAAAGAAACCATGTTGCTGTCTCACCCGCCCAACGGCCCATCGAGAAGAAGCGCCAGTCCTCAGCTTTGCCGCAAGTATAACTTTGATACTTGCATGTTTCCACACTGCAAGTTTCAGCACGCCTGCATCCATTGCTGGAACGAGTCCGGATCCCTACTGTCTCATCCAGTTCGCGACTGTCCCCAAGGGAAGATCAACACCCACAGACCGGCAAAAAACGGAGAAGGCAATACGAAGACAACATATCCTCGATAAACAATACGTCGGGGGATACTTCTGCATTCAGGCCTCTTCTTCATAATGTCGGTAACATGCTTTCGATTTATAGTCAAGTTAGCAGTGTAAATGCGCCTAATGCCTCTGGGGCTTGTATTTCTGTACCCAGTAATCCTAACATACCACTATGGCGATCTTTGTTAGTTGACTACAGTGATAAGCGGGTACGTGATTATTTGCAATTTGGGTGGCCGATTAATTACCAAAGGGATTTTGTCCCACAGGGAGTGGAATTTAATTATAATCACAGTTTCGCAATCAGGCACGCTTATCGAGTTGATGAAGTGATAAACAGTGACTTAGCTATGGGGCATTAATTGGTCCGTTTCAACAACCCCCACTGGGAACAACATTAACCTGCTCTCCCTTACAAGTGATATCTAAGGACCCCTCTAAATTAAGGTTGGTAGTGGATGCTAATTTTCCCCAAGAATTATGTCTTAATGATGGAATTCCCCAGACGACTTCTTAGGGCAACCATTAAGATAACGTGTGGAAATATTTGCAGAAATGGTGCGAAAAAGGGCAAGGGCTGTCTTATGTTTAAAACAGATTTGTCAAACTTTTATAAACAGATTCCTATTTGCCCAAAAGAGCTTGTGTGGAATTATGTGGCGTGGCTTATATTATCTTTATGTGCGTCAGTTTTTGGCCTACAGTCCAGTGCGTTGGCGTGTCAGCGCACGTCGTTGTGTGTTAAGTATATAATGCCCCGCAAGGCACTTATGGCATTTCAAATGCTAAGGCACTTGTTGCGAAATCTTCGTTTGGCTGAGAATAAGCAAAAGGCTTGTTTTCCTAGCACGCAAATGGTTTTCCTAGGAATCCACTTTGATTCCTATGCGCTTACGCTAACAATCCCACCTGGAAAGCTGCAGGTGTGTCGCCGGCTACTAAAGGAGTGGCTTGAATTTGCATTTTGCACCAAACGGCAGTTACAAAGTTTGGTTGGAAAATTGGTGCACGTTTCGGCATGCATACGTGGGGGCAAAATATTTATTTGCAGGATGCTTAATTTGCTGCGCAGTGTATCAGACAAACAGCAAGACTATTCGGTAAAACTGACGGAACAGTTCAAAGCAGATGTTAAATTCTTCTACTATTTTATGCATGACTTTAGTGGGGTTTCTATTATCAGGGAACTTGAATGGTTGGTTTCCGGAGGAATATTTGCTAGTGATGCTAGAAAGACGGGTATTGCGGGTGTTAAATATTGCGATAAATTTATTTCAGCATTACATTAAAAGAAGAGCACAAATCTTTTTCTATTCACGTATTAGAAATACTGGGGCTAATAGCAGCAGTTAAGGTGAACGGTGGTCACTGAGGTGGCAAAAAAATAAAGGTGTACTGCGATAATCAATGTACGGTCATAGCGGTAAACACCGGCAAATCCAGATATATCATGATGCAGGCTTGTTTAAGGGAACTGTTTTACTGGCTATCTATCTATTCGTTTGAAGTACAGTGTGTTTACATACCAAGCAAAAGAAATATTTTTCCGGACATTTTGAGCAGATTATGTGATGATAAAAATAAATGCCAGTTGCGAAAACTGATACGGGATGGAGACTGGAGACGAGTTTCTGCTCCGTTTCAGTTACTGAGTTTCACTCACAGTTGGTAAAAGAAGTAGCTAGTGTCACTGGCCTAATGTGTATTTTGCTTGTTTAAAGCTAAGCCAGGCGGTGGCGAAGTCCTTGGATCGCCAGATTTACCAGGTCAAGGGGGATGCGTATGCCCTGGGAACCAAAAACACAGACATTGTCAGATAAAGGCATTTTTGTTGGTCGCACTCTTTTGTAATTTTACTCCAGTTCCTGTATCGAGTGATAATTTACAACGTTATTAATGTTTTTGGCACGATCTGTGCAAACATTTCAGGCATTGAAAAATTACAGGGATGGAGTTCGTTTTTACCACTGCCAAAAAGGATATCAGTCTCCCAGGACTTTCAAGTGCAACTGTTGCTAAGATTGTTAAGAAAAAAAATGTTAGCGTGTGAGAGTCATAAATTACCAATCACTATCAACAAACTTCGGCATATTTACTTTTGCTTAGATCTTACCAGTAAACTACATGTCACGCTATGGGCATCATTTTTAGTTTTTTTAGTTTTTCGGGGTTTTTTTAGAAAATCAAATGTGGTACCACCGAGTGCTCAAGCGTTTTGTTTAGATAAACATTTGTCTCGTGGTTACTTTGTTAAAACGTCATTGGATACTTAGTTAGCATTAAATGGTCCAAGACTGATCAATTTCATCAGGCAACTCACCAAATTCCTCTTTCTGAAATACCCAAGTAACCCCTTTGCCCAGTTACGGCTTTGAAAAATATGTTTCAGCTAATACCTGCTCCAGACAAGTCTCCAGCCTTTATTGTTCCATTTAAAGGACGAGTGTTAACTCTGACTCATTTTTCATTTGTAAGTTTTCTACGTAAATGTTTGGAACAGTGTGGATAGGATATCTCCCGGTTTTCTGGTCATAGTTTCAGGTCAGGGGGTTACAGGAAGGGGCCAAATGTTCTAGCATACTAACGTCTGAATTAATGACTCACGGCTTGTGGAAATCAGACGCTATTAATTGCTATTTTGATCGTTCTATTGCGGTTCGAAAAAAGTGAGCTTGCCGCTTAAAGACAGGGTCCTGAAATCAGCATGATATTTTTATCCTTGTTTTCATAAGATGATTAATTTGCAGCAGTTCATTGGTTTTTATAATTCAAGATATATAATAAAATCTTCCTGTGATCCATTTGAATGATTATATGAATAATGTGCATTTATTAGAGATTTCAAGAAAGCTGATTTGGACACAACCTATATATTTTAAGAGACAGTGAAACGACGCTAATTTTTTATTTTCAGATAAATATTGACGGATTTCAAGGTGAAAACGGGGAAAGGATATATACAGAAAGGAAGGCAATTATAAAAAGACCAATAAAACTAAAAATCCGATAAAACTGGCAAAATTGTAATCGGTAAATACTATATAAAATATAAGCAACGCAAACAATCCAAACCTTTAAACCTTTTAAAGTCAACACCGTGTAAGTTTCACGTTTCGTTCCTTTAGTATATTAAACATAATAGATCAGTGTAAGATAAGCATATATTTTATCGTGATTTAATTTTCATACATACCGCAAGTTCCGTCATGGATGCAAATGATCGAGCCTTGTTCTTCAAAGATCGCGATTGGCATAACACACCAGTCTGAGAACGTGACCGGGTTGTTTGCACAAACTGATGCCTATATCTGTCACAACTGTCTTGAAAGAGTACAAGTAAATGAAGTTGAAATGTCAGTAAATTAATGTAGCCAGCGATCGTTATATTCAAAGCATTAACAATTACTTAATACATGCAACAGCACACAACTGTGGTTGACTAATTCAACTGACAGCTGAACGCAACATGATAATGTAGAGTTCCACGAATTTAGGAAAGTGACATAATGTGCTCATGTTATTTTCGGCGACACTTTGAATTTTATATGTTGCTTATGCCTTTAATTCTATCTCTATTTAGTTTGAAGTTATAATAATAAATATGGTTTTACTTACCGACAACACACCAAGTCCATTTTATATCAAACTGTAATTCTCCCAAGAGTTCTCACCTCCATTCACTCAGCATTTAGTGTTTTACATTCAAAACAGGTGGGCTGGTCGAGGCTTCAAGACAATAGACACTGAAGTGTTGTCAGTTTTATTAGGGGGGATATTCCGGTCAAGACCGCCCTCCCCCATCAAGTGACCCCCTTCGAAAAAATAACCAAAACAAAAACAACAGAAGCTCGAAAATATCTGTTTAAAGGGTAAACGAACGAGTCCGGACATTCTATTCATTCCAAACTTTTTAAACACTTCTAGCCATCTTCACATGAGCTCTTCAAAAAAGCTTATGGTTGACTCTGTGATTATGAATCACATAATAAGCACAACCTGCTTATATTCAATTCAACAGACCTGCACTAATTTGCCATCATCGTTCCGCGATGTGCATCTACATACGCATTTATATTTGTTTCTGTTTGAAGTATGTTTTGTGTAGTGTTTAAGGGGACAGAGACATGACTTCAGTGTGTGTAACGGTAAGTATACGAGAGCTTGCGCTTCGCTCACTTCCAGCTACAGACGGTTTGCCCGGATACCATGAAGCATTAATAATACTCACACTCACTTGAGGGTATGCACACGCGTAAAGTTTACACTTATCTTGGTAACAAGCGTGTTAATTTGCTTTGTTAAACAGTCTGCTTTGCATTTTTTGTGGTCACATTAGCGGTGAGTAATGGATTATAATATTCCAGTCCGTAAAAAAGATGATTTGTTAGATATCTGTACATATATAGGCCTCAGCGCAATAATATTAATCGCTTCCTTATCGAATGACTGTATCGAAAGAGATCTAGTTGTGAAAATATATAGTTTTATTTTTCTGCAAGTATCAACAAACAAAATGCTTAAGAAAATGCAAAATATTGGATTTTTACGAAAATATTGTGTTAAGAATATTTCGTTGATCGGCTGTCTCCTTTATCTCCTTCATTTTTTCATATTTGTCCGTTTATTTTTTGCCCTTTTAAACACGTTAAAAGTTTATTTCAAAATACAAACTTCTTCATTTCTCTGTCTCCATTTTTTATATTTTCGAGTTTCCACTTATTTAACAACTTGCTAATAAATAAAACCTTGTCTACGTAAAAGTAAAATGCCCGTTTGTTACCAAATTATTGCAGCGTCACATCAATGCGTATGATGTTATAATATTTTAAGGTCTGGAAAGCCCATCCCTGGCCAGAGAACCCTCATCCTTGGTTCATTGGATAGGACATAAATGAATAAATTTATTTTTTACGTCCACATTTTCTTCAATTTTCTAACAGGTGTATCATATCTTACATTTCAGGTGAGAGTTCTCTTTCACGTCAATGCCATTTCAGTTTTCCGAAGTCTTTCCAATGTTGATCAAATATATCCGATGTCGGAGAAAGTTGATTGCGGCCAAGAAATTTCTTAACAATGTTTCTTATCGATAGGCAAAGCCACTTTGTTTTGATGCAACAGGCATATATTTCAACAAAGGCCTTCCATATTTCTAAGTTTTAAAGTTTAAATTGAGGGCACCTTTCTAAATATGATTATGGAATTCTAAATGATCAAAGTAAAAATAAGCTTATCTAACATTATCTGTGATGCTTCATTGATCTTAGGTTTAATGAATTATTAGTAACACTGTGTTTTTTTAAAGTAAGAATCATGAAGCAAATGATTAACCAGATCTACAACTATCTACAGCAATCATTCATTAGAATAACATATAACTGGATTTTCTAAGGTATGTTGACTTTTTTTTTATTTGCTAATATACATATATGTGCCACCTGCCACTCAGCCAGCTTGAAGCAAGTTTCTTTGGAATACCATTTTAACATTATTAGGTAATTATCGATATCAAAAAATTTTGATATTAAGCATTAAGGCTTTGATGTCACTAATTAATTTTTGATACCTCTAAATGTATTTAATTATGTAAACTAATTCTTGATATCAATAAATATTTAGAGAGTAATAAATAAAAAATGCATTAAACTCAAGCGAAAAATATTAGTGTTATAAAGAATGATTTTATGATCTCTAAATTTGATTTTAGAGATCAAATTCCTGGAAGGACTCCTTGCTATTTTTCTTGACTGGCGGACCACTCGTACTTTTCGTGACCCATGCTTCTGAGATAACATAGTCATTACCAAAGCGCTCTTGCAGAAGCGATCTAGCTTTTGAGTAACCCATAACTGGATCCATAAGAGCACATGACTTGATGACTTTTAGAGCTTTCCCTTTGCACAGTTGAAAAAGACGATTTAGTTTTGCGGCATCACTTATGCTGGTTGAAGGAATGAAAGTGTCAAATGAAGTCTTAAAGAAATGAAATTCATTAGGGTTACCGTCAAACTAAGAGAGCTCTGGCTTCAGTAAACTCAATATATCAAACATCTGCTGTTGTGCTCTGATGTCACCGTTGTCGTTTTGAAGTGTAAGCACTTGATTGCTTTTCGGATCGCAAAGCTGAGGTAGGTCGTTCTTCTGCGGCGGAACTTGATAGTTGGGCACGTACGTTAGCGCATCCGAATTCAGTGCGGTTGTGGTCAATGTAGGAACTGATAACTTACTGCGAACATCTGGAGGATGTATGGTTTGTATCGTAGCAGCCTGTGTAGTATTTGGGTTTACACGCGGGGGCTAATTAGCTGGAGCATTCCCTTCTATAGCGGTTTGTGGAGCTGCAAGTTCTGCATATTCGGCAAACATCTGCTCCTCGGCAGAAACAGCTTGGATCTCCGTCTGAAGCTGATGAAAACGAAGTTGGGCTTCTTTCTCCGCTAGTTCAACGCGTATTCGTTCCTCTTCTTTCAAGGCTTCTAATTTGGCTTTTAAACTGGCTTTACGGGCAGCAGCTCGAGCACGTGCGCTACTCGTCTGAGAAGCACTGTCGTGGGGCAGAATAGAATCCTGCAGATCCTCCGTTGGTTCTTGTACATCTTCTTCTTTGGTGGAATAGTACTCACGCAACCACAGCACCAGTCAGACTTATTTCCTGACGTTTTTAGTCCTTTTTCACTTAAAATTCTCTTGAGCTCTGTCACTTTGAAGCTTGCGATGTCAGACTCAACTATTGGCATTTTGAGTTTTGTTCACATTTTAATTTATTTCAGTTCCAATTTTTTGCATTAATTTTGTACTTTTGTGGGATAAATGGAATCAACATGATGATGCCTTAGCAGTTTTGCAACGGAGTTTAATTTTAAATTGAATCTAAATCAGATAGAATATTTATTTCGCCACAAACTATTCCAAAAGATAAGACTGATACCAAAACTCTTACAAAATTAATGATTAAACATTATTCTTATTTTGAACAAGGACATCGAAGTAAAATAATGTAATCTCAAATAATCGAATTCAGTTTTCTAACCGTTTTTGAGGTAATGGTCAACTTCCGGTTTTTGACCTTGACCATGACAGAGGCAGTCAAAGTCATCGAGGTACCTCTTATATAACGTCTTTTAGACCGAAAGGGTCGAAAATAAGCTCAAACTCGCTCTATCTCTATCCGTTTTCGAGATAATGATCAACTTCCGGTTTTTGACCTTGACCATGACGGAGGAGGTCAAGGTCACCGCGGCATATTTTGTATAACGTCTTTTAGGCCCAAAGGGTCGAAAGTAGGCTCAAAATCGCTCTATCTCTAACCGTTTTCGAGATAATGATCAACTTCGGGTTTTTGACCTTGACCATGACGGAGGAGGTCAAGGTCACCGAGATACCTCTCATATAACGTCTTTTAGGCCCAAAGGGTCGAAAATCTCCAACCGTTTTCGAGATAATGGACAATTTTTCTCTAACGGATTTCAATATACAAAGTCACATGACCTTGACCTTGACACTGAATGTCGAGATTTCATCCATGATTTTATTGCCTACTGATTTGAACGCTATTTACAGCATTTTTTCGTGATAGAATAGGTTTTTGAAAAAAATACTTTGCCCTCAATTTGACCTTAACTTTCAAGGTCAAGGTCAAAAAATTTTGCGGATTTCACAACTCATCATCTTTCATATCTCTGCCAAATGCCGTCTTTCTACTACAAACCGTGTAGGAGGAGTTTTCGGGAAACCACTTTGAGGTAAAAAAACTTTGACCTCAATTTGACCTTGATCTTCAAGGTCAAGGTCAAACACATTTGCGGATTTCACGACATCTCATTACCCTCTATCTCTGTGCCATATTTCATCGTCCTACGTCAAATAGCGAAGGAGGAGTTTTCTGGATACCTCCGTGACGAAAAAAAGCAAAAAAAAAAAGGATGGAATAAACGGCCAGAATTCTTTGAAAGGAAACCCATTTGCAAACTATGTTTGCAAGTGGGAGTAAGTTGTGATTTGTTTTGCATTCGCACGCAGCAAGATTTCTTTAACATCGAGGTGACTAAAATGAAATCACAATACAAAAACGCATAACATGTAGCCTTAAGTTCAAAGATTGTGATTGCAAGTGTTGATTTAATGTTCACACCTGGGTTAGGTTCTCTTGAAATGACCGGCTTAACGTTAAATAACACACTAGTTGTTTGGTATTTACCAATATTGAAATCACTATAACCAAAACGAGCATGATTGACGTTTTTGGTTACTCTTGCTAAATCAAATAAAGTAAAAAACTCTACCAAATAATAAAGATGCTATAGCGGTAAGAACTAATAACTCACAAGAATTTTAGTCAATTAAGCTGCAACGCCTAAACAAACAACAAGAAATATTCAACTAAGTGTTCTATAAAGCTCTATAAAGATAGACGTCTTACAGTAAAACACTGCTTCTATAATCTCTTTTTTATTAGAACCAGGTATTTTGGTTTTTTTTGCATCACTGACCTCCTCGCCCACTCACGTATTGCAATTGATAAGGACATTTATGTATATAGCATTGTCACGTGTTTAGAAACCGTTCGTCACATATACTATGTCTTACTAAAACTCTCACTACTTTCCCTTACAAACCCTAGAACAACAACAAAATAAAAAACTCAAGGGCTTAGCCTTTATCAAAAGCACAAGTAATATTCAAAGGTATCTAAAATGTGTTCAGCAAAAAGAAACGAAACATTTATGGTGAAAAAAATATTTATATTATGACATATTTAACAACAATATCTCTCAATTGCAGAGGATTAACAGATGGAAATAAACGTAGAAGTATCTTTAACTGGATATATAAACATCCTAAGGGAGCCTTTGATTTCAATCGCCCACAGGAAGTTCACTCCTGCAAAGAAAAAGAAGAAAATTTTAAAAAGAACTTGAATAATTACAGGAAAGGTGACACCCTTCTCTTTTCACATACCACTCCGCCCCTCACCAGGTTTAGACCGCCGCCTGGCACCAGTTCATCTCTGTTTCATTTTCTTTTTATTGTTCTCGCATTAAATGATGAGGCAATGGTGTGTATCGTACAACTCATAACCTTTATCCTTTCACTCGTAATACTGCCGTGTCCCTTTCCTAAGATTTTGAGGACACGTCTTTACTCTATCCTGTTGGATAGCACTGTTCCGGGATGTATTTAAATGAAGGATTTTAACCTAGTATTGGGACTTGTGCTGTACATCATGTTGATTTTCAGTCGTTGTAACTTGATACGTGGTTCGCGCAACATACGCCTAAGATTTTGTGTCGTAGTGGTGCTGACAGTCCGAAACATCATTCTCACTAGATTTTGCACCCAAGAGTCCACCTTACTGCTTCTTGGCGATGCTATTCTCATCAGATTTCCTTGAGCTAGCAACTCCGCCCTTGTGCCAAACCGGTTTATCGGGATGTCGGCTGGACCTTGCCGTAACGCCCCCTCCGGAAGCGAGAAGTAGACAGTGCCTCCTCCTCTGCCGCGGCACCATCGCAAGATCAGTGTGACCTAAGCGTTAGTATGACTACTGTACATCTATCAACACTAAGTTACACACTAGTGACATGCCACTAAGCAACTAAAAGCAGAGTATGGAATGCATACTAAAAGAAAATACTATCACCACTGACCCCTTGTAGGGAAAATCTATCAAATGTACACTTGCCTGGAGATCGTGGAATGGTTCAGTCTCATACTTTAATTTATTTCATTCGCTAGTTTAATGTATTTATTCCAAAATTTGCTCATTTTTGCGTTTCACTTTCCTCCTATCTAATATTTTCATTGATATCTCTGCATTCTGGGAAATATATTTCACTGTCTTCTAATTTCGAACGTTTTCGAGTTTCTTGATTTATTGACAGTGATTCAATATTTTCCTATTCTTACACTTCGAACAGCGGCCTGTAAAAACAGGTATTTTGTGTATCATATGATGCTATTATTAGTTAATAGCATCTTAATGAAAACAAAAACAAAAAAGCTGGCGACAAATAATTGTATTTATAGAGAAATGTATATGTGGTGCTGTTGCGTAAAATATATTTTCCTTGTATAAACAGCAAGCAAGCGTAATACCATAAACAGTTATGGAAGTACCTAGTAATGTAAAGTTTGTCACGATTTTTAATCTTGATGAGAACTCTACGATAACGGTTTTTTGCGACTTTGTAGTAAAAAGATTATTCTATATATTCTAAAAATACATAACCCTTGAGACAAAAGTATCGAAAGACTGCCAGCGTATATCAAACAACTGATATATACTTTCTCTTTTCGAGCTTTTATTCGATAACAGACTCGGTTCAAGTAACTATTTTATTGGCATTTAGTATGTAACTGTTCTGAGATCATTGTTTGCAACTGAGTTCAAGACATCAATACAGATACAATAAAATTTAGTTGAAATTGACAACATTTTACAAATATTGACAAAGGCTTTAAGTGACATAGGTTTGGCATATAAGATTCAAGATAGAAACCTTAGAATTTCAAATCACACTGACATTTGACAACATGACGTACAGTGTAATTTTTATGAGATTTTATAAGTAACTTGTAATGTGGAGGGGAATATGGGAGTCACACGCCAGACAAAAGAGTGCAATACGGTTAATGTAGCAATTCTTGGAACCAAGGAATGCTAACAATTTTAGTGACAGTAGCATAGCAAAAAAATGCAATGTTTAAAATTGCTAAATTTCACAAGTTAAATTGCTTCGCTTTTGTGCAGAGTCGACAAATATAAATGTCTACTGATTTTTTGGGCTTCCACTATTGCATTAAGTTGCAAAGTAGACTTGGCAGCATTGAACCTGTCCAAGCATTACGTATTTCTGAGAAAACACCATTTTACATGCCAGTTTCCCTTCAAGATAGAATATTTGGTTGATCAGCTATCTCTCTTTCATTCTTTATTTTATATTTTTGTTTGTTTATTCTTCCTTTAAGATAGGTTAAAAGTTTATTTAAAAATACAAACTTCTACACTTCTCTTCTTCTGTTTCTTTTCGGGTGTCAACTTCATAACCATAAACAACTTGCTAAAAAATAAAACCTTCGAGATGTTAAACGCCCAGTTGTTATTAGATTACTGTGGCATCACATCAATACGTGCAATGTTGTAATATTTTATTCTTCCCGGTTAACGTTGTAACGTCCTAGTTTGATTGATTATGGAAGTCGCAACGTCTACCTGCCGGCGTGATTTAAAACTCTTAAAAGTTATAATTTAGAATCGTTGCCTAATCAGCGTCGGGGTCACTCAATCCCCATCCCATCAAAGAACCTTCATCCTTGGGTAATTGGCTAGCACAGGATTGAAAAATTTTTTTTTCATGAACATTTAAAAATATAAAGATAGGCGAGACAAAAATTGTGCTATTCCACGCTTTAAATCTACATTTTCTTCAAGTTTCTAAGAGGCATCTCATGGCTTACATTTCATGTGAGTGATACATGTGAAATTACTCTTTGATAGTGACCCAACTTTTTTACCACGCCAATTGTTCGACGACAGTGCAAGGGCAAGTCTGTCCAATGTTGACCAAATGTATTTGATATCGGAGAGGGTGTTTGTTACGACCAAGAAATGTCTTAACAATGTTTCTTATCTATAGGCTATGTCACATTGTATAAAAGCTCTTGATCTAAGTTGCGACCAATCACAACCAAAAAACAACCAGATTTAATGTTACGGTTTGGTTGGATTGACGTCACAACCTTAAATCGACCTCGGAATGTTTCAAGTGAAAGATATGTGTTTCTTGCAGTTTTGATGCAACAGGCATATATTTTAACGGTCCTTCTAAGTTTTTAAAATGAAATTGAGGACACCTTTCTAAATATGATTTATGAAAGTCTCAATGATCAAAGTAAAAATAAATTTATCTAAGATTATCTTTGTTGCTTCAATGATCTTAGGTTTAATGAATTACTAGTAACACTGCATTATTTAAAATAAGAACCCGGAAGCAAATAATTAGCCATATATTTTGGTAGGATATTCCGGAATATACTGCCGATAAATCGAATGTCACGGAAATCAAAAATTTTTCATTATTTGATCATTTTAGGTTGCAGACCGTATACACAACCCAACTTTTTGTCTAAGAAATAGAAAAAACATGACAAAAAATGAAAAGACAAATAATTTTCAGAAATTTGAAATTCTTAATCGGTTATTCCATAATGAATACAGAATTTTAATAAAGTACTAGAGATGAATTCAATTTGTTCAATGTTCAACCTATTTTTACTCTTTCTTACAAAAACAATGAAGCATACTTTATTTATGCAAAATTCGAATTATCATGAGTCTATTAGGAACAGTCTGCCAAAATTTCGGGTTACTGATTTGCTTCAAACTTCTTATCTTAATTAATGCCGTGTTTAGGTACAGTCCTACAGTTAGATATACAAATTGTCAAGATTATCCGTTACAAAAAAATTCATATTAAGCGTAGACTCCATGTCAGTGGTAGAATCACTAGAAAACCTACAGGTATCCAACCCACTAATTTCGGACTTGACAGAAAAACACGACGAAGTGGTAAAAGCTGGCAAAGAGACAATACTTTGCTGGGCACTGGGCCACATTGGAATCCAAGGCAACGAGGCAGTGGATAAAGGCGCCAAAGAATCGTTAAACCAAGATTGCCATATTTCTAGATAGGTAAAAATTCTATGGCAACAACATTTGTATGAACAAACCAACAATAAGCTATACCAAATCAATCCTGTAGTAGGGCACAAATTGCCCTCCCTAAATGGTCTTCGTGACGATATGGTAATACACAGATTAAGAATAGGACATTTTTACACTACTCACAAACACCTCTTAAGAGGTGAACTACAACCCGAATGTATAAGTTGTCAGGAACATTGCATACAGCGAAACACGTCAGTACATTCGTTCCCGTTATCATAAAAGTGACTCTATGAGAGAGCTCTTTTAAAAAGTAACTTCTAACAAGGTCTTAGAATTTTTAAAAGGGATTAACCTGTATCCGTATGTATAGATTACCATTAACCCTAGCGTTTTAGTGTATTTAAGATTCTATCTTTTAATCAGCAAAGTATAAATGCGACAGAGTTACAAGGAATGACACAATATGACCTGCAATAGGTTTCCGGTGACGTTAAACCAATCAAATAATTAACTAACTGACTAACCACGTTTAGTTTGTTTATAAAATTTTAGAAAGTGTTTTTTCTCAAGGACAAACACGTTGATAGAGAAACTGGGATGAAAGCTGAGTTGGATTAACGAACGAGAAGAAAAATATCTAGCCCCACAACCATGTACAAAAAAGCCATTATCATGATAAGATATATCTAGATTTTAAATATATATTGATATTTCATTTGCTATTATATATACCTCGCACCACTCATCCAGAAAGTTTCCGAAAAATTGATGAATTGACATTTTGCAATTTTCATCTGCTGTGATGTATATGCCAACAGAGGAATATATCAAATCAAAATTTTACTCATGAGAACAGAATAATAATCAACAACACAAGGCGTAGCACACCAAAGTCGATCGACAACCTTGGAATAACCTATATCTAGACACTTACGATAAATTGTAATGGAGAGACGGAAACAATTGTTTGTACGTCCAAAGTAGCAAACAATGATTAATCATGTGGTTTAAACAAGGGAACCTTTTATTTGCAATGGAATCTGCATTTGTTCAGGAAATATGTCACTAGAAAATAATAAGTTACATATGTGACTATACAGTGTAGCAATATCAGGAATAATCTTACTTACAGTACGCATTTCTATATATTATATTTCTATAATCAATCACTGCTTGACTTTTGCAATATTTACTTTTACAATATATTAACTCTGACTCATCTAGTGCAGCTCAAAATTGAATGTTTCACTTAATCATCAAAATGATTGCATCCCATTTCTATTCGATTCCCCAGAATTATTCGCCAAATTAGAATCACCGTCATCCAAACACTTTTTGTTACAAATATCTACAGCTTTTTCACTCCTTCATTAATCCTTATCCAGTTTCTGAATATGACAGGTAATTAACGGCCCAATTAATTAGCCAGCGATTTATTAGCTGTATTGTAAAATACCGTCTACTGTTTTAGGAATGCTCAAGTGGTATGCTTTCAGACTGTTCTTTTGAAGCGAATTCATGCACTGTAATTAATTGCTGTCGTCAACTACGTAATGTATAACAATGTCCATCACACAGGCCTATTCACGTTTGAGCGGCTTGCAAACTATACATTCGCTTTTATGGAAATTCTTTATAATAACAATTTCTGAACTTAGGCCGCATGTTATGCGTTTTTTTTTGTTTTGAACTTCAAGTCAGTTCAAAGAAATACGTGCGAATGCAAAACAAATCACAACTTGTTTAACATAAATGAAGATTTTGGTACAATTTGTACTGTCATAAGTAAACTTTGCAGCCACACTTTTTTCGCAATGTTTTCCCAGCATTTTTTAATTCACCAAAATTCACAAAATAATAATGAAACAGAGAGAGATAATACAGGGGTATGCAATTACAATGTTTTAAGGGGTAATAAAACATTCTGACAATTCCTTCATAATTGGTAATCTTGTGTCTACAGACGGATTTTAAACATCATTTTAAGCTCTTTAAATAACTATATTACAGCAGAATAACAAATACAAAAGTTTTCGTAATGTAATATCAATTGATAAAATAAACTCCTTTTGGTACAACCAACTATGCATCTGCTCATGAACATACCACATGACGTAAAAAGTAGTACCGATATAAATATGTACAGGAATATACGTATCTGGTAGCAATGGTACACGTCAACTTGACTTGCATAATCCAGAACCAGCGTAGACAGAACCTTTGTATATGGCGAGACACATACAAAAGGACATGCACATATGGCAGTATGTTATTAGTGTCGCTTACCATGATATACGCAGATACTCGGTCTGAATGCGCAGCGGTGACTTCTGTTGTAAACATTGCTAATCTTGACAGTGCTGGGGTTGGCAAAGCTTGTCCGGGTAACCAAGGTGTCCGGATTGCTCAGGTTATGTAATAATGGCTTTATGTGTGTACTAAAACTAAATAAAGCATTGTTGATGTTGTAGGCAATTGGCACGCCACGCGTGTTCTGTCTCTAGATTTTGAACAGGTGGTAGAAAGCTTCCGCCATCCTCGGTTTTCCAATATTCTGTTAGGTTATCATTAAGTCTGTCATGTCATCATTCTGTTATGTTATCATTCATGTGTGCTTTTAATTTTAAGTGAAATGAATGACTGATCGCATCAAGTGAAAACTGGTCAACATGAATTCCAATACAGAATTATCCTGGAATCCAGATATTACAGCGAGTTATATTTATTTCTTTATGACAAAGACTATGGCTAAGAATTCCTTCTCCGTGGTATCTTAGTTGGAACTGATCAAATCTGTTGGCTTGCCTTTCTTTTTACATCGATGAGTGGAACGTTGACAGCGACATAGTTTGGCACTTTGGTTTGGAAATATTCCGCTAATTATAAACAATATTTCGGTGTGTAGCCGCGGAACATCTTTAATTTTGGCAATATTATTAATCTGCAGTCCTGTGATTAAATTATTGTGTTAATGACCAACAAAATCTGTGTCTCGGGCACCATACCGCATTCAGCTCGTTTAGCTTGATATATGCTGCTCCGATTCCTGTGAAAACTGTTGGTACTGCAGCGACATGATCGCCTATCCTGGAACATGAACAATTTTTCGTCGACGAAGCAGTCGGTGAAGTTTATTTCACTCAAATAATATTAGAGCTCGCATCCACGTAGCTCCAGAATTGACCAACAACGTCTTAGCTTTCTTCTGATAATGATGCATGCACAACTATTGAAATGTATCTTGCTCTCCATAATCGGTATGCTCAAGACATTTTTTTAAAACTTTTGTTGCCCTTCAACTTTTATCTTCAGAGGAGTAAAGTTCTTTCTTGCTTTTTGTTACTTCTTACTTCGCGCGTCATTGCCGTATACGTTTATCGGATTCATTGTTTTCTTCACAAGTTTCCTCAGGTTCCCTCGGTTATCTTGCCCTGGAAAGTTTGTAATAATTTAGTTCTAGATCAACTTGTCACAGTAGGTAATCAAAATACTGTCGTTTAGCATTCTGTTTGTTCACGATATGGCATTCAATCTGCTGACTCTGGCGACTCCGACCTCCTTTTCTCTAATTTTATCTCAAGTAGCCGGCACGTGTGAATGTACTACTGCAAGCAGACATTGCTCATCCACGCAATAGATTTTTCCACACGAAAGGCACTATTGTTTCGTGGTCATAGACTGAACCTGATCATTTGCAGCTCACCTCGCCAGCATGGTGGTATCTTTCTCCTATTTCGTCACTATGCACTTGCTGGTCTCTTGCCGCATTTGTTTGTAGCTGAAACAATTCTACATCTTATCCCTTCTTTTGATGAAGAATAGAGAAATTTAGGACGAAATCCACTCCGCTTCAAACATTGTATGGTATATTTATCCTTTGCATTCATTAGGCGTATTTTCCAGCGAAATTTCATTCCATAATTTAAAACATTGCTCAGCGTCTTTTTTTGTGAGCAAGTAGATATTTTCCTCGAAGTTACGTAGTACTTCCAGGTAAATACACACATCTATGAATTGATCATCAATATCAATAGTTTCGAATAAATCCATACATAAACAATCACTTTAATATCGACTACAACACATTACCCGCAGCTTGTGTTTGTGTTGTCGTAACATAGATTCACTCCGATTTAGCATCTGTGTGACTCTTAAAAGTAATACCATCAGCATATTTCATGTTTTGTCATGTTTATAACTACGAGCCTAAATAGCAGGTGTTTGCAAATGTGCCTTTTTGTACACTGACATGATACCTATTAGTCTAATGATAGGTATTACTTCTAAACAAAATATTATAGAGGAAATGTATAACATCTTTTCATGTCTAGTACATTTATGTAGCTAACAAGCTAGAACGGATAGTTTTAAATGAATTTAATGACTTTTTCTAAAAAAAAGACATGATTAGAAATTGTTTTCCAGAGGAAAGTGATGGAGATGCTTTCGAATAAAGCACAGTAAAGCACTTTCCATCTTATCTGATTTGTAGGAAATCTCTGAAAACGAAGTAAGGAATCCATGAGTCCTCAAACAAGTCCTGTGAGGTGGATCGTATTCCAACTGTACTACTCAAGCAGTGTATAGACGTGTTACTTCCGGCAATCACGGGGATCATAAATCTTTCATTGTCTCAAGGTTCTGTTCCCACGGCATTTAAATTGCAATCGCCTATTACTAGAGAACCTACGTTACCCCGCAATCATGCCATTTATCATCCAGTTTAGAATCCTTACCTACGTTATCCCGCAATCTTGTCAACTATCATCCAGTATAGATTCTTTGCTACATTTCAAAAGTCTTAGGAAACTCAGCAATTTCTCTCATTGAATAATATGTCAAAGAACACAATGCAGACGTAGAATTTCAATTTGCACAACGTAAACATTTAGCACAGAAAAAGCCCTACTTCGGAGCTGTAATGATAGCCTTACAGACTCAGACGAGGGCCTCGGAGTGTTTCTTACGATTTTAGATCTCTCTGTAGCCTTTGACAAGGTGGACCATTCTATCTTGCCAACTCGCGTGGATGTTCTTTGGAATCCATGGCACTGCACATGAATGGTTTCCTTTTGATCATTTTTTTCCGTCAAACCGATCTTTAGCCCACATCTGTGCAACAAATAAGCAAAGCCAATGGTACCACTTATCCGTAAAACTGAGACAAAATTGCATGTAGATGACGCTATCACCCAGTTAGGTAAATGGATGCTGAGAAATAAATTTAAATTAAATCGAGAAAAAAGTTCAATATTATCAATAGTCATTATCAAATTTCAGTAAACTCTCTTGAACCAGACGGCGATGTTGTTGAGAAATATCCTCTGTTAAGAGATCAGGCGTTTTCATAAACAGTGTTATGCCGATGGAATAGCACATACCCAAATGGCGAGGACATAAAGTAATGCCAAAGAGGACTACACTGGCTCCCAGTGTACCATAAGATATTGTACAAGGGGAATGTGATTACATATAAAGCCATTCATGGCCACGTACATTAGTGACCTTGTGTCGGATTATAAACGTAGTCGTATCCTTCGTTCAGATGATGAATACCTTCTTCGAGAGAATAAGATGCGGTGACAGGGCTTCATGCAATGCTGCTCCGCGTCTGTAGAACCAACTGCCTAGGCCCCAACGATCTGAGAGTTCTTTTGAAGACTTAAGAAAGAAATTAGAAACGTACCTATTTGGCATAGCTTACGATTAAATAAAAGACCGTAGCAGTTTTAGTGTGCCCGTATTGTCTAGCAACTGCAGTCTTGTGGAAGTTCTGGCATCTGAACGTGCACTTTTGTTTTATTGAATCACAATGTACACAAGTGACCTTAAAGGTTGCGCCTGCATAAAAGAAAGAAAACATCAAACAATTTCGGTTAATATGCCGCATATCAAAACCCTGCATAAACACTTTCAAATTAGAGGTATGATGGTAAGATTGGGCTGTTCTACAGGGGTGAAACTTTTGTGAAAAAATTGTGAAAACAGTTTACAAATGTACCAAAACCTAGGATGGATGATGTGGAGGTAGATTTAAACTGATAACCACCAAATCAATCAGAATTAAAAGGGGGCGCACTTTCAGTAAGAGGACAAAAATATGACCGCCTGGCAAAATATTTTTCGCCTTTACTGCTTGGACTAACAAATGGTTGACGCTAAAATACTCTGAATTTAGTTAGCCTTCATTGAAATGCGCCTTATTGTGACAAGGATATTTCTTCATTCGTTGCAACACCACTTTTTGATAACACAATTTAAGATGCGCAATCGGGAAACTAAGGACCGAATCTAATGCACTTAAAACGTTGAATTCTTTGTCCTGTGTTTTTGTATCATTCGGTGCAATTTCCCTTGAAACGTTCATCCACCACTTAAAAGATGGTTATATATATATACCTTAATGCTTGAGGAGACCTCACGTGCTGATTTATAAGGTTTAGAGAGACCGAAAAAATTCGGAGACCAGAACCAGGTCTCCTTATTTATAAGGCCTCCAGAAAACTCAGAAGTAGCCAATTCTTCTTACATTTTTAAGACGGACACTAAACTTAAGCATAATGTGTATAAGACATTACCAAAATGAAAAATTATGACTGAAAGACAAATTCGAAAAGCCGCCCTTAAGTCTACCCCTTGTATATTTCACAACCATATCAAATACCACTCAGGGAGACCATTTGTAATTGTCATTTTTGAACAAAATCGGCTGTATATGGGCAAACTAAAATTTTTCCCATATTTAGAGAAGTCTACTCTATCACATGGCAAAGTTTCATGAAGGATAGACAAAAAAAGTCCTTTTTTTAATTCTTGGCCTGTAAATTCAACCTTTCTGAAAAATAGCACGTGCTTCGATTTGATTTGTCGAAAATCAAAACAAAAATACAAAATCAAAACAAAAACATTCTGAAGGCGCATGCGCGAAATATCTGTCGAAATTTGAATTGCAAATCTCACTCATTACAACAGGTCATAAATCATTATTCCTTATATTAAACAAGCATATTGTCCCATTTTATTTATCATCTTTAATAAATGGCTCTCTTAGTTGTGTAATGTGGAATAAGTGAAAATACCATATTATCGCTCACAACACGGTAAGCACTATGAGGCAAAAACTGCTCATTTTTATTTGTTCTGCCTATTTTTGCAACAGTTGGCACTTGACAGTTTGTGCTGTTGTAGGTTCGACTTCTACAGAGTGCTCGCACAACGATGTCTTGTGTAATAAATGGACGCTGTCCGGTGGTAGCACAACAATAAGCCAATTCGCAGTTTCGGATCTTACCGATGGGTGTCGTTTCGACTACAAATTGATAAGCCAATTTGCACTTTCGGATTTTTCCGGTGGAGGTGTTGTTTCGACTGAAAATGCTGGGGGATAAATTATAAAGAAATGATAAGGGAAAAACATCAAAATTCTAATTTTCTTTCAACATGCACACTTTCAAATTTATAAAGCCATCATATGATCTTTTAAAAATTATTTTACATATTATTCAGTCCCTTTAATAAACAACATGTGAATATGTTTCTAGCAAAACGGAATTTTGTTGATTTTTGCCGTTTCTTTCCTATCATTTCTTTATATCCTTATCCCACCTGAATTCAGCCGTAACGCAAAAACTTTTCGGCAAAAGTCAAAAGTGCGAATTGGCTTATTGGGATAGATTATAATGACATCTTAAGGGAAAAACATCAAAATTCTAATTTTCTTTCAACATGCACACTTTCAAATTTATAAAGATATCATATGATCTTTTAAAAACTGTTTTACATATTATTTAGTCCCATTAATAACCAACATGTGAATATGTTTCTGGCAAAATGGAATTTTGTTGATTTTTGCCGTTTTTCTTCTATTATTTCTTTATATGATCCTTATCCCAACTAAATCCAGCTGAAACGCAAAAACTTTCCGACAAAAGTCGAAGTGCGATTTGGCTTATATAAGTACTCTCATGCAAAACCACAATAACTGTTAAATTTTTATGTCAAAGGTCATTGCTTATTGCTGTTTGCTATTGTGGGTTCGACTCCCACAGAGTATTTGCATAACGATTTATTATGCAATAAACTTGTACTCACCGGTGGTAGCACAACCAGATGAGCATGAAACTAGAACAAGTAAGAAATAAAACTGGTTGGGACCCCCACCCGAACAAATCCTCACAGGATATAATTATTTTCAACAGAAGCTGTATGTTGACACTGTGTTAGATGGATAAGAGGTCTGAAAATTTTATACATGAAGTTCCACCTGTAGTTTAGATCATGACAGAGAAAAAAGAACGAAATGATTATAACTACAGTAGCCTCCATTTAAGTCAAAATCGGTTTACTCAAATTAAATTAAAAGTCCCGATATATTTTACTATGTAAGTCTTTTAAATTCACCACTTAAGTCAAATTTTTAACTCAAAGTAATTTTTTTGAACCCTCAAATTTTTTTTTGCAAGAAAATCCTTGTATTTTCACCAAAATAACACGGAAACTCATGTCTGAGTTGTTTGCATATGCCAACCCCCTTTGTGTAGAATTAGTGTGACTTTGCCTCTACATATTATGACAGTGTTGCTAGAAGTAAACGGTGGCGTAAAATCATATATATTTCAGAAGGTCGCTGTAAATAAAATATAAAAAAAGATTTGTAACTCTGTTATAAACACAGATGAAATCACTTAATCGCATACCGGTTAAACGCATAAATCGGTTAACCGCATATTATTCGCAAATCCCAAACCATTTCCAATGCTATCTATTGGAAATATAACCGGATAATTGCATACCGCTTAATCACATAAACTGGATAAACGCATAGCTTGTTCCCGTTAAAATGGGAAGCACACCGGTTAATTGCATAATTCTGGGTGACTATCCAAACAGTGCCACACTTAAAGCGGAGTAAGGGAGTGAGCTGCTCCTCGTTTATTTATCTAATGCATTGTCTTCTGTTTGTTGACCCATTGTGTACATTCACCAACCCCACTCGCGGTTGTTAACAGTGAGTCTCGAACTCACCGCACTGTCTCAGCTCTCACTGACCTTTATCTTAATCCCCGCACTGCCTTAGCTGACGTTAGATAGTAGCCTGCAACTCCTAATCCCCGCGCTGCCTGAGCTCTCACTAATAATGGCCTGAAACCCTTAATCCCCACGTTGCCTCGGATAACCGTGAGCGCGAAGTCATCATTTAAATACGCAGCCAAAAAGAAATTTTACCATTTATAATTCGAAACTGTGTCGGTTATGGTTAATTCGTCAAAATGGCAGAAAGTAAATCGAAATGAAAAGACCTAAGCAATCGTTACTTTTCTTTTTTGTTGGAAAAATTAAATGCGGCGATGAGGAGGGGCGGGGTGCACCTCTAATAACTACCGCAAATGAAAAAAATAGGTACGGCAAGAGTATTCCGGATAAACGCATATATCGGATAAACGCGTAACAGGGCTTGGCAAATTGGCTATGCGATTAACCGGTTTCGTCTGTAGTAAGCATTAATATGATAAATTATTTGTGTCACAGCCGAATATTATTCATCATATAAAACAATCGCCATACCATAAAAACAACAAACACTTTATGCGAAACCATGATAGTCACGTGACCACTCGACAGGGCCAATCTCGGATAACTCAAATTTCGGTTAACTCAAAGTATTTTGCTTGGTTCCGACTACTTTGACTTATCGAGAGTTTACTGTAATAGATGTACAACTATAAATAACTATAGATAAACTGCTTTAATGTCTTAAGCAAACGGTTTTTACACTTGAACCAAACAGTCACACCTAAATCGCTGTACTACCACCAGAGAGTGCTTGTTCGTTGCATAAGAAATCGTTATGCCAGCACCCTGAGGGAGTCGAACCCACAATAGCAAAAAGCGATAAGTTTATAATAATATAAAACTTTTTTCTTGTATTCTTTTAACTACATATCTTTAATGGCATGTTTGGCAATTTTCAAAAGTATTATGCATATTATGTATTATAATTTTGAGCCCATAATCATGCTTCCATTTTTTACCCATAATATTGAACTTGACAATTTTATTTTTAATTAAAGTAACTTGACAAAAAACAAATAAACAGTCATGAGTAGAGTTAGATATGGTAGTGAAAAATGGATATCCCTAGATAAAATTTTTCAGGATAATCAAAGTTAAAAGTCGAACACATTAATTTTGTTATAATTATGTATTGTTTCCAATCGTCCTGCTGTTGCTCGAAATGGAAATTTTAAGAATTCTTCCGACCCCCCCCCAATCCCTCCACTCCCCTCTTCCCGCCTCTTTTTTTTCTTTATTACTACTCTTTACAACAATGACAAGCAAGAACCTATAATTCATTTCAGTGTCCGGTCATCCTGGCCAAACTTTTTAATGGCTTAACAGCACATAGAGAGCGGTAAAAGGGCATAAAATTGTTAATAGTGTTCGCCTGTAACTGGGTTTGGTTTGCTTCAAGACATGCCACAACAGGCCAATTCGCACTTTAACTTTTGCCGAAAAGTTTCTGCGTTTCGGCTGAATTCATTTGGGATAGGATCATATAAAGAAATGATAAAAGAAAAAAACCGGCAAAAATCAACAAAATTCCATTTTGTCAGAAACATATTCACATGGTTGTTAAAGTGACTGAATAATATGTAAAATAGTTTTAAAAGATCATGCGATGGCTTTATAAATTTGAAAGTGTGCATGTTGAAAGACAATTAGAATTTTGATATTTTTCCCCTATCATTTCTTTATAATCTATCAGAAAAAAACACCTCCACCGGAAAGACCCGAAAGTGTGATTTGTCTTACGCATTGCGGCTTCGGAACTCTGAAGTGGTTTATACTGACCTTTAGTTACTTCTATTCATCAAGATTCTTGTGAAATATGCATAAACATGCTATATACAACAAAATATATCGTAACATTCATATCCTAAACGATAACACTGAAATATGTACTGTGAATAACAAATCAAACATATAAATTACACGGAATTATTTGACAGCGATTTGTTTATATGAGTGATAATATGGTAAAATTACAATTTGAACGACTTTAACAAATGGCTTTAGAATACGAATGCATATTTAAAACCAGGAGCCATTGTTTTTTTTCAATATTACAAGGAGGGTGTTCAGTACTTCATTTTGTTACCATTTTCTAATTATTTCTCGGATGCCAATTTTATTCGCTTCCCACGAGAGCTCACTCGAAGATACCGCAAGAAGTCTCGAGAGTGTGATTTGGCTTATTTTGCCGCGTGTTTCGAAAAACTAAAAAGACCTCCAGGAATGCAAAAAACAATGTACCTGTCTACGATAAAACACGATCTACAAAATAAATGCATCTACTCAATTTCACAAGGCAAAAAAATTAGCACATAACCGAATTAGGTGGAGAGACTTGTATAGAAACGCACAGAGCTTTGCTATGTAAAGTATCGACGACCGCGTGTTTCAGTAAGTATAAGTTATACTACTAAAAATTTCCGGGTCGTTTGTTTTTCTATTCATGTCTTTATATCCTTATCCCAACTGAATGAAGTCGAAACGCAAAACTTATGAGCAAAAGTGTAAAGTGCCAATTGGCGTATTGGTTGATCAACATCATTTGTTCATCATAATCAGTAATTATCTATGTTCTAACCTTACTTTTTTTGGCATAGATAAATAAGCCAAATCACACTTTGAGTGTTTCGAGTAAAATGCGCAAGAATTTCGACTGCCAAGAACGGGGCAAAAATACATGTAACTTAGGTTAAATCCGCCTGTGCCTGTAGTGTCGCCACCTCCCGAAAACAACAATTATCCCAGAAACGATATTTTTGCCGAACTTTCCGACAACTGCCACTGGTTCTCTAATGCAAAATACTGAGCTGCTATAAGTAAACCGCCAGTATACAATATGAAATCAGGTTTATGCTCACAAGTAATCCTTATAGCTCTTAGCGAAGCGATAGTCTTACAGTTTCCACTTAAAATTTATATTTCCGGATGATAGAATAAAGTGGCGAGTTACAGCTCAAAAATCCTGCCCGAAAAAATACATCGGCCTTGCATTTTCGTAAATCATAACATTTTACTTCGTACATAACAGAAAGCTTGTGTAAAATCCTATATTTGCTACATACAAAAGCATATCACGATCGCGTCTAAAATACGAACGTTATTGCGCAAAAACCATTGAAAAGTGGCAGACGGTCCTAGGTTACTGGTAGTAAAATATAGAAGAAATATTGCAAACACATAGAAGAAACTGAACTTGAAACCATTTGTTAAAATCTTAAATAAGTTTTTAAAATAGCATTGGGGTTGTTAACAACCCGACCGGTATTTGGTGCAAGAGAAATTTTTAACATTTAGGCGAAATTTCTCTATCATTTCTTTCATTTTTTATGGGGTTATTTTTATTCGAAACGCAGAATTTTCGCGCATTTTAATGGGAACGCTTAAACTGTGATTATGCTTATTTTGACATAGTATTTTGACTTTTTTCGATATTGAGTT
The DNA here is from genome assembly GCA_949752745.1 of Protula sp. h YS-2021. NCBI lineage: Eukaryota > Metazoa > Annelida > Polychaeta > Sabellida > Serpulidae > Protula > Protula sp. h YS-2021. The sequence goes on along the minus strand of OX457027.1, from coordinate 24,737,243 downwards.
GTCATGCTAGTGAAAAACCTGTCACCGCATGTATCTAGCTCCAAGTCAGCTCTTCTTTATTTATACCTTATATATTTCTTTGGAGCTCCGCATGTGTCAAGTATGACAGAAAAAACTTTTGTTGATTATTTAATGTGAAGAGTTGAAGCAGTCTAAATATGATAAATTCCCGGGAGATTCGAGAGGTATGGTAACTTGTTACTTTAGCTGCAGCCTCGCAGACTCGCAGTGTGGTACTCTTGACTACGGAAAACAAATGCAACCTTAGCGAATCAGGTCCAAGGAACGTCATCAATAAATAGGTTTTGTAATGAAAGTGAGGGTTATTCGACAGAATCACGAGACATGTAAAGTTATGTGAAGGATGTAAATATAAACACCTGTGAAGAAGATATCAGCACCTGGCGGTGTGTTCCTGGTAGCCGTGGAGGCAATGCTGTGGGAGTCTTGATGTAGTTTCCTGTCTGGAATCCGTCCGCCTGTTCGTGATGACACGTCAAATGCATTGAACCAGTAACAACGCGTCTCATATCGCAGTGCGCTATTAGTTTTGAACAGTTCCTGGCCAAGCGGAGTGATCGTTACAAGTAAGCGTGCTACGAGCCTGCGTGTCAAGGTACTTTGCGTGTCTGGGACGCTGTGTGCGTTCTTCTCTGGTGAATCAGCATTTCACGGTACTATACTACATCCTTGTCACCGTGAAGTTTCGCATCAAAGTACTGTATTTGCTGTATTTAGGCCCCAACCCTTCGGATTGGGGCCTATAGGTTTGGGGCGTCCGTCCGTCCGTCCGTTCGTCTATCCGTCATCGCTTTATACCCCTATGAATTTGGGGGGGGCGGTTGGGACCTGCGTGTGTTTCACAAATACTTACTTGTTAAATGAGAGTTGCATTTCACTTCAGTCAGTGTGTTTAGGGTTCGATTCACAGCAAAGGTGTATCCCAGTGCAGGGTAGATATGTTAGGTCGCCTTGTTTTATGAGAAAAAAACAAGGCAGTTGCTTGGTGGTGCGTTAGGTGTGGTGGAGTCCGTTAAATTGTTTTTTTTTGCATTAAACTAAAGCGGCAAGTGGCCGTATCCCCTTCTTAAAAAAACATTTAGAGGTTACTACCTGTTGATCAAATTTAATTACATGTTGACCTGAGTGTCAGTGTGAACCCCCCTCCCCAGTTATTGTTATTTTTTAATTTAAGCTAGAGTTATTTCAGTTATTTAAATGAATTGGATGAAGCAATGGGCTGATATACAAGAGGCGTTGCCAAGTAAAATCAATTCCGTGAAACCTGTGGTTTTAAGTAACTGCCGATTGGAAGCTGCGTCTATCCTCAGTCAATGTGTAAAGCTGTGTTCATGCAGTGCTGGGTTGACTCCATTTAAAAAATGAAACAAAAAATTCAAAAGTTACTGCCTGTTGATCAAACGTAACTGGATTTTGACCGTAAGGTCAGTCGTAAACCCCCTCCCCTCGTTCTCGTTTTTGGGGGGGGGGGGCGTGAGCTAGTGATTTCAGTGAACAGATAGTAAAATATACGCTGAAGTGAGGCGGCATTATATTATTTTTTCTTTGATTTCTGTGAAGTGTGGAAGTGAAGTGAAACGGAAACAGTAGCAGGTTGTTTTACGGTAAAGTGTACGTGTGCGAGTACTTTCATGATAACGGTGCCACCGAAATAAATGTGTGCTTTTTCTTACTTTACCATTGTTAGGATTTAAAAGTGAGATCAATACGAGAGTTTAAATCATTATTTATCATAATTAATAACCAGGTGCATTGAAAAGGTTTAAAGTGGAGGAATATACGTGCTCCACAAAAAACCATAACCCCTCTGTTTAAATATTTGGTCACTTGGCTTTGGCCACGTAGCATTTAAAGGCCAGAATGTAAACAAACATTGACATTGCTGAAGCTAACTTTTCTGCACTTTTATGAACAAATAAATGATATACAACTCACCAAAAATTGTGCCTGTTTTACAAAAGGGTGTATGGACATGAACTTTCTGTAACTGTTTGAATAGTAGGGACTGGTATGCATGATTCGTGCCTCAGTGCATATGAAGTTGATCCCTGTTAGTGGAACAATGAAATGCTTCGTAGCTAGCTCTGACAGAGAGATATACGACTATTTGCTACCTCCCAAAAGAATTAATTTCAAGCCCTGCTTAAGATATAAAAAAGCTCTCCCTATGTTGGCATGTTCTGTTTATGGTCTCCTAAAGTCGTATTTTATGGTTATATATATATGAGTGAATGTATATGATGGTTTTCTTCCGGGAAGAAAGGTATTTCTTCCCTTCACTGGAAAAAATAGGGAAGAAACTGGGAAGAAACGGGAAGAAATACCTTTCTTCCCGGAAGAAAAGGAAGAAAGTGGGAAGAAAATTTGAAGAAACCTACTTTGTAAAGAAAACATCAATGCGACGTACTATCTATTTATTGATTTTACAGAACCAATATTTACTGTGTTCTATTGTACTATCATACAAAATAACGAAAAAAAAAACAAACGAAAAAAAAATACATGGTAACACCAAAACACAATGAAGAAATAATGACCTTATACCATATGCTTTGCAAATGTGCTTCCGCAAGACCCTTTTCTTATCACCCCCGTTTAATCTTAATACTTAACCCCCCATTTAAGGTAAACACAGCCTTTGTCTTTTGTTTTCACTGGCACATTAAGAGCAAACAAAATGAAACACTAATTCTCATACACAAAGTCAAAGTTTAAACACTTGACCAAAAGTACTCAGACTATATTGCAGCCTGCCCAGCTTTCCAACACACATTGAAACACGACCGTTTATCTAATCCCTATTGATCCAATTTATCACACAGAAGTTTGATGTGTGAATTCGCACCTATTTAAGAATTACTCTGAGTGCAGTTCAAGAAAATTATTTGAAACAAATTCCAAATATTACACCTTTTAAGGTTACTTCCATTTCTTCCCTGAAATTGGAGGGAAGAAAGTATTTCTTCCCTATGGGAAAAAACACGGCAAAAAACCATGGTTTTTTCCCTCCATGGAAGAAACATGCCAACCCTGCATTTCGTCTCCACATTTACCCATTTTTCATGTATGGTCTCGCTAAATGTTTACTTCAGTGTCTTTTAAGATATACGAAAGGTCTATCCATGTTGGCATATTCTGAGTATGGTCTCCCAAAGTCGTATTTTAGGGTTATATACGAGCAAAAATAACCGATGAACATTTGGTCCCCCTGTTTACTTACTTTTATATTAGGTCTCTCTTGGTGGTATCTTTGTATCTTTTCAACGGAAATTTTTGTCATATTCACTTTGTTTTATCACAATGGGTTCTTGAGGTCTGTTGGAAGCTTCATATCGATCTTTACTGGATTGCTCTCGTTCAGCCAAGAAACGGAATACTGAAATTTGCCTTTCAGGGTTACGAGGCGGTGAACTTTACCTTGTTTCTGCTCTTTCCATGCCATTCCCCTCTCTACACAAACTTAAAGATATGACGTTGTCGTTTTATTGGAAATAAACCATGTCAATGTCGCTGAGAAGAATAACTTTTTCATTCTTTTGCCTTTGCTTTGGGTGCTGTGACCTCTCAGATTGGGGCTTTCACGATGTTAACATTGTCAATAAACACATCAGCACATTTTTACCCAATTTGCATTGGAAACAAACGTTTTGAGTCTTAAATACTGCGACCGGGGTTCAAACGAGAGACTCCAAACTGCTCAGAACGACAAAATAACAACATCTGTAAACTCTCTGTTGAATGTTGACAAAAAAAAGATCGCACACAAAATGTACCAATATTACGGAGTCTTCCTGGCCTTACGAGTCGAGTATTAATTAACACTTGACAAGCCTTTGGCTTGCAAGTGTTATATGAATTTCTGCGAGCAAAATTTGTCCTTTTTTTTCTTCTTTACACTTTTTCCGATTTTTTGTGTCTTCTTCTTCTCTGAGACTATGGGCCCTATGACCATGAAACTTGGAACTTACGAAGAGCTTCATCTGAACATGCGCATGTCACTTTTTATTTTCGTCTTTGATTTCGTTTTCCTTGTTAAAACGCCATGTGAAAAGATTGTATTTTTTGCAAGCATATGCGTAGCATTTAACGACAGCACAAATTACACATTACACAAATTGCTTAGTGAGCTTTGTGTGAGCTCTCACTGCGTAAATAGATAGTAAGGAGTATGCCTGCCTGATCAGTCAATAAAACTTAAAGTCAACAACAACCAAACACTACTCGGCTTAAAAGACGTATTCAAGCTATGTTGTTTGCAATATGTTATTCAAGAAATAACCCATTAAAGGAAGTATTTTTGCGTTTTAATTTTTGTCAAGTGTTTAACATTTCGCTAGCGGAATGAGCTTCTAGTTGATATTGATTGTTACGGTGCAGTTGTGACACTGATTTCATACTACACCAGCAGTCTCGAACAAAATTTTGTGCTAGGTAGCACAACAAATTTACTCCTCTCAAAAACCACTAAAACCGGAAGTTTCAAACCGAAATTGCAACCACCCTCCCCATCTCAATGAGTTCTTTCATATCATATATAAAACTTGTAAATCCAGAGCCTGGTTCCTGAGATATCCCCTGTACGTAAAACAAGCAAATTTTTAAATGTAAAATCTATCAAAAACATTTCAAACAAACTCGAAACCAATCTCACGGTGCTCCTCACGACAAGATCCCTCTAGATCCAAAGCTGCTCGTCGTGATCCTATCGCGCTTTGTAATAAACCCATCACATCACTAGTTTCGCACAAAGTTAGCTCGTGCCAAAAGCTCATTCTCTACTTAATACATAAGAAAGAGAAGAGACTGCTCGGTATTCTGACAACGCACACATATTTAAGATATTAGAATTAAACACAGTGGAGCGTAAACTACATGAAACACACACTCTATCATCTTTCAACCACTATACCACATCAACCAGTAATACAATAACACAAGTGGGCTCCAAGTGTCATTCTGGCGAACATCAAGTTACTTAAACAGACACATAAGTTATCGAAAGAACATATGGATTGAGTTACCCTATTGTTACAGAACTGACACAATATCACCTTAACGGGGTGAGAGAGACGTTAAACTACTCAGTCTATCAAGCAATCATGACGCTGATATATATTTCTCATCGATTTTCTGTTGTCCTTCACTATCAAATGAGTGATTTTTAACATGTTTTTTTTAATTATTATTTTTAGAAGATGAGTACCCATCCTAAAGTACGCTACATCATGTATATAAATGAAAAAAAAACAATTTTCAGGCCACCTTATCCTTTTGCCAGTCTTTTGGCCTTGAGATCCAAACTTATTTCTGTGGCGATAAGAAAGGAATTTTGTTTTTCTGCGAAGTAGATTTTCTGAAAGCTTTAGGATGGGTAAACAAGAGATTTTATGTGCGGTATCACTCATTTTGAAAGGTAGCCATATAATTAAGGAGACTAAGACTTGTTTTTTAAAACCTAAAATTTCTTGCACTAACACGAACGAATGCTATCGTGTTCCTTAACATGTATGTGTTATTTTATTTAAAATCTTTTCTGTTGCAAGATCTCGTCAGTTAAGACTCAGCTAAGTCTGTAAGACTGTACTAAAGTTCCATTGTTAAAAATCAGTTGTAGAAAGTTGTTTACGGAGCTTCTAAAATAGATTTTTGTAATTTGCAGAAAAAAACTAAGTGAAAGAAAACATGATTGAAGATACCTTGGACTTCTTTGTGTATCAAAATCAGCTTGTTGTATGTTGTGATGACTGTTACTTTTGTGACAAAATAATATGGCTATTGGTTGAAACAAGAAATATGTTTTCGTAGCCATCGTTAGGACGTACGCAAAAAATTTGCCAATTTTCTAAACCTTTCCCAGATACGCCAAAAGCTAATGGGGTTGAACATTAGCTCACGCACTTGCCTAGACACACCCCACCCTCTTTAAATACATCTGAAATGTATGATCCCTTAGGCATATAATAAAAGTAATGTCATTACACGTATCTGGGTTGAAGTATTACTATTTTATCGTTCCAGAAGTTGGACGAAATGGCGTTTCGGACTCGGGCTCAGTGTATGGTGCGTTATTTATTATTATTTAAGAAGTACCTGTGCTTTTATCTTCACATTGACAACTTTATACTGGGTTTTGAGGCGTATAAATGAAGCTGGGTGTGAAAGCTGCCAATCAGAGGTCTCCTTTTATTCTTCGTACATAACAAATATGTATATACTTTCATAAGGCACTAGAACGTGCCACTTTGAGAGACGTTTACTAATTTATAAGTGTTGGTGACACCTAAAATTTTGGTAGACCTAAATTATGTTAACTTCGATGAGGAGGTGAGATAAGATTTAAAAAATCTTAAAATATTAAATTAGACAAATTGATCGTGTATTTTTCTGCATAATTTTCAGCTTCTTGCTGCCAGAGAAAAGTCTGCTGGAAATGTCCAGGTAAGCTGAATACTGCTATTTAGAAATTGATCGTCGTTTACAGCTGCGTATAGGCGGGTATATTTACTTAACTTTTGATTGGTTTTATTAATTTAACTGGTTCATTATGGGGATTAACAGTAAGACAAACATCTAGTTCAATATTTCATGAAAGAGGTTACTCTTTTGAACAGCTTTCAAGTTTTGAAAGGGCAATTTGCATCTTATTTTTATTTTACTCTACCTATTTCTACCCTTTCAAGAGAACTCCGATGTAAGAAGCACAATTCTACTGCAAGCTCGGGATAGACAGAGACGGCTTTCAAATTAAATTCATAAACTCGAAAATAGGTAAGTCTGATACAATTTCAACATTGGTAAATGCTAAAATGACTAACATGAAGGTTATGGTTCTACGGTTAGTCGAGCTGTCTTATTTGATTTTGACTTAAATGAAAAGCCCCTGCACATTATCAAGCGTCATTCAGTGGAATGATACTAAATTTTTATAAAGGAAGAAAATAGAAAGAAAAGTTGGATTTTGTGAAGTAAAATAAACGTTTTAAAGGGCATGGGAATTGTCAATGAGAGTAAATTGAGAAACTAGTTATAGTAAACGTGTTGCTTTGTACGATAACAAAATGTAAGACATTCTAAATTGCGATGTATTTATGTCAGGAAAAGGTGTTTTTGCAACGAAGAACATGTATGACTAAATAGTTGGACGTTTTACAAGCCTCAGTGTAATGTTGTCACCCATTGAGGTAAAAGGAAAAGAGGATTTTTAATTCATTTACATCTTTACAGGTAATGGTTGTATATTTTTTGCATAGATTGAATTTCCAATTAGATAGACAAAATCTCTAGCTCATGCATATTTACACTGATGTCATCATATACACTCTTCAGGCTTATTGACGACGTGCACAGAGATATAGCTTTGCTAGCAGCTGCTCAATCCGAAGAAAAAGAAAATGGAGGTGCCAACTCCATCGAAGAAATCGCCAATGCTTCAGGTAGGTTGCTTTTATTGTATGCAGTAATTTTATCTGCTTATAATTTTATCTGTAATTACAGCATCAATTGAAATGTGAAATATTTAAATTTACCATAGATATACTAAGCTCAATGTGTTAAAAAAATATGATTCGATTCTTGTGTTACAGATTCCTCGCTGCAAATTGCAGTGGTAGCGGCTGATCTTCGGAGCTTGGTTAGGGGCGACACACAAGCAGAACCACAACATGAAGGTAAGTCTACTTGCATGATCTTGTACTACATTCACATACTCCGTAGTGCGTTTGCATCAATGCGAGAAAAACTTGAACTATCTATACACCAAATTGACGACTTTGAGGGACCAAACATGGAGATAGGGAAATAGGTGTACCAAATACGCATCCATTGTTTTTTTTTTAATTTCAAAACTCAAATGTCACTTCTCATGATGGCGGTTGTGAGATACAGGTGGTGACAGGTGAACGCCCCCTCTCTTTCTGTATCTTGAAAACATTGTCTCCTTAAGGGAGCTGTCAGCCCGTTTTTCCACGTCTCCCGCGTCTTCCCGCGTCTGCTGTGGTGTTATGTGTATGTGTAAAGAGACAGAGCAAACGTGAAAGTGAGGGGAAAAAAGACAACAAGTTTGAAAGAGAGAGAGAAAGAGAAACTGGGCGAAAAAAGAGTGGCTCCTTGGTTGCGTTTGCCGTTGTGTTATGTGTAGAGAGCGAAAGAGAAAGCAAAGAAAAAAAAATGATTGCCCGTTTACACTGCTGCCGTGATGTGTATGTGTGTGAAGTAAGAGCTCTCAGTCAATATGTATGACGTCATTGCTGGGTCAAAATACCTAATAGGCGAGCTCTAACCATGTCTCTATGAGTCCACTGCTTAAAAAACAGTTGGAGAGCTTACAGGGAGTTGTCTACCCGTTTTTCCACGTCTTCCGCGTCTTCCCGCGTCTTCCCGCGTCTGCTGTGGTGTTATATGTGTGTGTAAAGAGACAGAGCGAAAGAGAAAGTGAAGGGGAAAAAGACGACCCGTTTGAAAGAGAGAAAGAGAAACTGGGCGAAAAAAGAGTGGCTCCTTGGTTGCGTTTGCCATCGTGTGTTTCGAGAGAGAGTGAAAGTGAAAGACAAAAAAAAGACTGCTCGTTCGGTCAATTAGTTGGCTGCTTGCGTGTAGAGAGAGAGAGAGAGAGAGAGAGAGAGAGAGAGAGAGAGAGAGAGAGAGAGAGAGAGAGAGAGAGAGAGCTCCCTGGGGTTAAAAATAGCTTGGCTTAAGGAAACATAGGCCAATTCGCACTTTTGGCTTGTGCGAAAAGTTTTTGCGTTTCGGCTGAATTCAAGTGGGATAAGGATATAAAGAAATGATAGGAAAAAAACGGCAAAAATCAACAAAATTCCATTTTGTCAGAAAGATAGTCACATGTTGGTTATTAAAGGGACTGAATAATATGTAAAATAGTTTTTAAAAGATCATATGATGTCTTCATAAATTCAAAAGTGTGCATGTTGAAAGAAAATTAGAATTTTGATGTTTTCCCCTTATCATTTCTTTGTAATTTATCCCCCAGCATTTTCAGTCGAAACAACACCTCCACCGGAAGTGCGAATTGGCTTTTTGGTTGCTCATTTTAATTGCTTTTACGGAGACCCATTAGTGATGGTGTGTGTGAAGAGAAAGAAAGCAAAAAAAGATTGCCCGTTTCTCCGGCTGTCCATTTGTCCGGCTGTCCATTTGCCCGGCTGCTCGTTTGTCCGGCTGTCCGTTTGTCCGGTTTCCGTAGGTGTTATGTGTGTTTGGAGAGCGAGAAAGCCAAAAATTAGAGTTGTTGCCTGCCGTAATACAAGGAGAGAGAGCTCTCTGTGGTTAAAAATGGCCATTTTTAATTGCTTTTACGGAGATCCATTAGTGATGGCATATGCGTGTGGAGAAAGAGAGAGTTAAAAAATGATTGCCAGTTTGCCCCGTCTGCCGTAGGTGTTATATGTACATAGAGAGAGTGATAGAGCAAACGTGAAAGTGAGGAAGAAAAGACAACCCGTTTGCTCGTTTGAAAGAGTGAAAGAGAGACTGGGCGAAAAAAGAGTGGCTGCTTGCTTGGTTTACCGTTATGTGTGTTTGGAGAGCGAGAAAGCTGGCTTGAGAAAGGAAACGCTAAATGAGCCGTACGTGGTTGGTATATGTAGGTAGAGACAGCGAGAAAATCGAACCAAAAAAGACTGCCCGTTCGGTCATTTAGCTGTGTGTGTGTGCCGTGGTGTGATGTGTGTGGAGAGAGAGAGTGACAGAGCAAACGAGAAAGTGTATGAAGAGAGAGAAATAGTTGTTGCTTCCTCGCCAGCTTCTCAATGTGTGCAGTGATGCGTAAAGAGAGAGCTGTCTGGGCTAAAAATAGCTTGGCTTAAGGAAACTCTGTCATTGGTTGCTTAGTTCTAATTGATTTTCCGATGGCCCAGTTGTCCGTGTTACGGTGACACATATAGTCCGGCTGCCCATTTGTCTCGCTGCCCGTTTGAATGGCTGCCCACTATCCCTATCACGTCATTATGACGTTCATATGACGTCCATATCACGTCCATATGACGTGATTATGACGTCCATATCACGTCCATGTGACGTCACTCTTTTACTAGCCCGTTGGGGCTTCTAAAACAATGACGTCACTGTTTTAGAAACCCCATTATATATGTTTTAGAAACCCCACTTTTATCCTACTTTGCATACTCTGTATATTTCCTGCGTACTGTGTGTAACTAGGGGATTGGTGCCAGGAAGTCTGGCAACCTTTCACAAACAGAATCTCAGTGAGACGCTCTCACAACAAAGACTGATTTGTCAGCTGCGCAAACAGACAGGCTTAGCCCCTCCTACTCAGGATGCATCTCTAACGTCACAGCGACTGCGCTTACTGACTGGAAGTATCACTCGCATTTTAGCCAGCAGCGAGCGCGCATCGAAACAAAATAGCAGTATTCCCTTTTAATACCCACCACCCCTCCCCCTTTTCCACCCCTCATTATTTGGTTAACATTACTAACATTTCACTATCATGCTAAATGTTTTGTGCTAGTTGTGTGTAGACAAAAAATTATTGCTGTGTATTGTTATTCATTGATAGTGTACTGTCACTTCAACAGCAGTTATGTTTTTTACAATATATACAAATATTACTCCCAATCGAGTTGTTTTATTCTTACTGTCTTGTCAGAGAGCTAGATGTCAATACAGTCAATTGTATCGTATGGAACTTAATATCAAATCGACGGCTTAAATATATATATATATATATATATATATATATATATATATATATATATATATATATATATATATATATATATATATATATATATATATATATATATATATATATACACCAAACTTTACTACTTAGAGAGACCATGGTTTTCGGTATGGCGTTTGTGAGGTACAGGCGGTGACAGGTGGACAGTCTCCTTCTTTCTATATCTTGGAAACATGGTCTCCTTAAGTGTTTCTCTGTAGATATATAACAAAGTTACTACTTAGAAAGACCATAAATAAATAGGGGACAAAATGTGCATTGATTATATTTACTCGTATATCACATTGAAATACGACTTTGGGAGACCATGCTCGGGATACTTTTTGGTATGGCGTTTGTGAGGTTTGTGATAGGTGGACAGTCTCCTTCTTTCTGTCTTGGAAACATGGTCTCTTTTAGTGTTTCTATGTAGATATATATCAAAGTTACTACTTAGAAAGACATACATGAAAATTGGTAAATAGGGACAAAATATGCATTGCTTATATTTACTCGTATATAACCTTGACCATACTCGGGATACTTTTCGGTATGGCGTTTATGAGGTACAGGCGGTGACAGGTTAACAGTCTCCCTATTTTTAGACCATACTCAAAATATCCTATTCTTTTTCAGGAGCAAAAACGGCCAACAGTGCCAATCAAAGTGGTTCAACCACAAGAAAAGACAAAGAGAACTACAAGGTTTGTTGCTATTGTACATATGCTTAATGTAGATCAGTCCAAAACTTTCCATTTCACACGAAAAGTTTTCTAGTTATTCAACAATAATTGTGGAATATTGTAGGCATTATTAATTTTCGGAAAAAATCATACCTTGTTCATACTGCGTAAAACTTAATTGTGCAAAACTGCTTTTGATTAGTACACACGCATGCGGAGATTCCTGCATCGTTAATCAACAATTTGTATTACGCTTTTTTACGTGCCTTAGAAGATTTGTTATTAATGTTTCAGAAGCCACCAAGAGAATGCGTTTTCTGTGGCAAAGTCATAACGGGTGGTAAATTGAAACGCCACATCACGAATGTGCACAAGCGTTTGCAAGAAGTGAAATCCAACATGCATGAGAATAAACTTGATAGCCAATTTGCAAACGAAAAGCGAATAGAAGGCATCAAGAAGCACAATCTAAGAGTACTCAGTGATTTGTCTTTTGATCAAGCTGACCTGATGCGCGAGCGAAGAACAAAGTCCATACAAGATGTGATAAAAATGTGTCGCGAATGCAATAGGTTCATTGGAAGCTCAACGTTTTACAAGCATCAGTGCAAGTCAAAACCGACTGCGATAAGACCATCCACGCTTGTGACTAATTTACATCACGACCAGGAGTTCAAGGAAAGAATCCTCGACAAATTTCAAGAGGATGAAACGGGAATGTTGTGCAGAAGTAATAGCTTTCTAAAGGAAATGGGTTATCGCATTTTCAACAAAAAGCGCTATTCAAAATCCAAAGCAGCCGAATGCAGGAAGAATTCAATGACCGAAATGCGCCAGCTTGCGAATCTCTTCCTGGAATACAAGAAAGTACCTGGAGCTCCTCAAAATGCTTCCATTGAAGACATGTTCCGCAAAGGTAGAGAAAACATGAACATTCTGTATGAATCCATACAAAGAAGGGGACAAAGTTCTTCCTCAGCTAAAACGAAGCACGGGCTTTTGAAGAACATCAAGGCAGTGCTCAGGAGATCGGCGAAACATCTCGAGGCCATTTATGACGAAAGATCCGAAAATGACAAAGTATTAGATGTGCAAGGGTTCAGAAGGCAATTCCATTTTCGAGATCCCGAAGTATTCGCTGAAGCGGAATACCTCGCAACCGAGCGCACTTTTGAAAGGCGAAGGCCTAATGAGCTACCATGTGACAAACTGGTCCAGCGCTTGCATACGTGTGTGAATGATCGAGTGAGTGCCATTGTGAACGACTTTGGTGTCGAAAAATATGCCTTGCTCAGGAATCTCGTCGTTTGTCGACTCACTCTGTACAACGCGCGTCGCGGTGAGGAAGGTGCGAGGATGCTGATCACGGAATGGGAGGATGCCAAAAATAAAGTCTGGGTTAGTGACGAGGCCATAGATTCGGTTGTAGACCCAGCAGAAAAATTCCTGGCAAATCAGTATCTATTGGCCTACTTTCATGGTAAAGGGAAAAAATTCGTTCCTATACTGATACCCAAAAATGTCGTTGGCGCATTGGACATCTTGGTCAAGTATCGCAAAGCGTACGGAATCAAAGAAAATAACAATTTCGTGTTCGCTTCAAGAGGCTCATACAATCACTGTTCTGGGTGGCATGCAATGAATCAAGTTACAAAGATGATTCCAATCGCGCTAAACGCGACTATGAATCGTCATAGGATTTCGACGATTTATTCATCTTTGGATATGTCTCCCGCTGATGCCAAAATATACTTTAATCACTTGAGCCACTCCGATGTGACGGCCAGTGAGAACTACAGATGTCCGCAAGGTTTAAAAGAGACATTGGTGATGGGCCGATTTTTGCAGAGTGTTGACGAAGGTAAACACTTTCGTTTTATCTTTATTGTCAAAATTTATTTTCAAAATATCTTAAATAAGAGCAATGTTCCATTAAAAAATAAAAATCAGTAATATCATATATAACAGCGATTTTTCCAATGGTCTAAAACAATATCCAACATCTGTAGAATCTGGATTTTTCTACTTAACTAACTTCTCCAGGGGTGCACATAAGACCTTCGCATTTCGCCATGGCGAAGGTGAAATCCATTTGGCGAAGGCGAACAGATTCACCTTCGTCAATTTGGCGAAGGTGAATTTTAGACTAAAATTATTATAATAAAATAAAATATGGACTGAGTAACTACCGATATAGCTCTATAAAGACATAAACTGGACAATGTAGTTAAGAATATGTATAGTTTAGATGCAATAAACAAATTAACTTACAGTTTTAGTAAGAGGGTTAATTTAGCGAAGGTGAATTCGATTTGGCGAAGTTGAGTTGAACGTCCTTCGCCAAATAGGCGAAGGTAAAAAAATTCTTATGTGCACCCCTGCTTCTCCAATGCAAGTTGATTGTTGAGTTTATTTTAACGACGACCGTGAAAAGGATAACATTGTATCTTGTGGAGTCATATCGCGTTTGTAACTTGCGTTGAAAATTCACCGATTAGATAGATTTCTAAATTTACTGTAATCCTGTAATGTTGTTAAAAGGTAAAAGCAGGCCCGGTATGGACGGCAGCGTTGCCACTTGTAGCGCGTCAGCTGCTGCTACTGCTTCAACCGGTGCTAAACCAAAGAAACCTAGGTGCAGTCTCTTAGGTGTGTGTTTTTCCATTTATTGTATTGACTTTTTAAATTGCCTCTCAATATGCTTTACCTATTGATTTAATAAATTAATTTATGTTTTCTTATAAGTTAAAGTGTTGATGTTGTCACTGACATATTTTCGCAGTGATTAAACCTAACTATTCACCGGTGCTATAGGGGCACTAGGCAGTAAACATCTTGGTACTTGAGCAAATTGAAAAGCTTCATGCACAAACTAAATTACAATTAGGCTTAAATAATTCCCATGAACAGTTGCAAGAACCCTGGAAAAGCCGTGTGCAGCAACAGCCCGAAAAACAATCTCGGAGCACTTGTGAGGTGTTAAGAACCAGGGATTCATCTGATAGTGATGATGATCAGGCCCCTTTAATTAGATATGTGAAAGCGTGTGAGAGAGCCCATAGCGTCTCCGATTCAGACTCAGATTGGAGTGAATCGCGAGTTTTCAGACGCGCCTAAGGAAGATTTCTCAGGGAAGTCACACCGAAAACGGACACGAGGCTGCCTGGATACTGATAGTATGAAAAATCGGCAATATCCTGGAATGCTCCCGTTTATCTCTTTAAACGCATTAAAACGTCGTATTACCCTTTATTTTGTAGATTGTATTTCACAAAAATAGGAGGAACGTTCCAGGACATATCCGTTTAAGCTTATAGACTTTTGATTTACATAAGCAATAAAGCTTGCAGTTTTATCAAATGACAACTATGCATATGTTCACCATACAGCCGAGCAGCTGTAAAAACCATGTGCTCTTGGGTAAAATGAAATAAAAGCATATAATTCTGCAAAAATAATAGCAAATGCACCTCTTCTTGTAAGCAGTCCTTCTGCTTGATGATCATGAAATTGGGATAGGGGCCATTCATGTAGTGCGTACGCAGGGAGGGGGTCGCAGCCAAAACATACGCACTGCGCACAAGTGGGAAGGGGGGTCAAGCCACCAGCGTGCCACAGGTGGGAAGGGGGTATGGTCCAAAGCGTACGCACTGCGTACAAGGGGTATGATTGGCTAGATTGGCTAAAAAGATGACATTGTCACTATGATATATAATAAATCTGAATTAATTTAGGCGAATGTGAGCCAATGCTTGAAGAGGAAGAAGAGGGTTCTATGGCTAGAAAGCGTGTTGAGAAAGCAAAAGGTATCGAAACATTGATTTATTCATTTGAAGCTTCAGTTGCAAAGCATTTGTAAGGATTTTCGCCAGCTAAAAGAGAAATTGGTGCCACAATATGATCCCCAGTGTCTGGGCAAACCTTACAATAAACAACCCCGACATGTTAGATAAGCAGTTTCTTAATTTGTTTATGTCTTTTAACATACAGAAAACTGTTAGAATCTCTTCTTTAAGCAGTAAATTGTGCAAATATTTTCAGATGTCGAGTTTTGGTGGGCCAATTGGTACAATTTTGGCTTCGACGTTATAATTAAGTCACTGTTTGAAGTCGTTCAAGAATACTTTTACAGCAGTTTAGGGTTTTGAAAATCAACAACTTTTTCTAGTATGTTGTTTTATTTTTATGCAGTAAGGCATTTTGTTTGATGTTTCCCTTTTAGGTACTGGATGTGCTGTCAAGTGGTCTGCAGAAGATACTCTTGCAGTGAAAACACACTTTTCTGCATTTTTGCAGAAACCAAAAGGGCCTTATCCTAGTATGTATCTCACTCCTGTCATTGAACCAAATAAAATTATAGATATTAAAAATTATAAATAGTTTCAATGAGTTTTCAGGACGATCTGTTCTTAGGAATCATTATAGCTTGTAATTTATGAGGTAAAGGAAAGTTTACCTGGGCGGTTTAGTTATTCTTAAAAAAATTGAGGTATACATCTCTCCATTACGGTGTCAATTGGTTGAATTTTAAGTGGCTATTTCTTTCCTTTAAGGCAAGGCAGAGATTCTGAAATTTCTCGGCATGAAATCCATAAAGAGTATTGAACACTTAACCCGAGAAGAACAGTACAAAAAGATACGAGCGAAAGTGATCAACGAAAGAAAGACGGTGCACATCAACATAAATAAAAATCTTAAGGTACTGTTACCAAAGAAACAGCAGGTTACCATAGCTGATAAGTTGAAGGATGATGGAACACTTGTCTTAAAAGTACCCAGTCTTTCAAGTTTGTGACAGTTGATCTGTGATATTCTTAGCGTTCTTGCCAGTGAACTCTTGTTGGCTCTTGCTATTGATCGCTGAGTGACGTGTGTGCATGAGACACAGAAAGTTTGCATCAGAGCCGTTGTTTGCTGATGCGGCTCTCATGTATGAATAGTCAAGGGGAGGCTGTTCTTGGGGTGTGTCGGTTTGAGTTGAGCTCGGTAAGGTTCGGTTGGCAAAACGTTCGGTTCGGTTTTTTATTTTGCACCGACCGGACTAAGGTCAAAAGGTGCATAATGTTTTTAACTTGTCTCTGCCAGGGTGTGTGTTACGAATGACATAAGTTCCAATTGGCGGATTCAATCAAAGCTGGTATATGGCTTCTATACAATATGTTCTAGAGCTGAGTCCACGGTCACACTGATACTTTAAAATTTAATAATTTTACTTACATCTTATTAAAAAAGCGTGACACTGGAAACGTTGGTCGGAGTATCTGTTTTCCAACGGGCACATTTCCAGTATATATATTATATATTAACGCCCATGCGGGTCCATAAGTTTATGCCTGGCACATATATCGTCGCTACGCAAATGCGTAGGCAGCAGCATGTCATTTTATGGCAGTGTAATCCCTTTTTGGCAACCTGCCAACGACCACATAATTCCTTCATCACTTTTTAAATGCCTGTCTTTGAGTAAGGTATTGAATCTAAAAAACAACCAAACCGAACTGAAATTTTGGAATTCGGTTTTTGTTCTCACCCA
This sequence comes from Protula sp. h YS-2021, assembly GCA_949752745.1. Classification (NCBI taxonomy): domain Eukaryota; kingdom Metazoa; phylum Annelida; class Polychaeta; order Sabellida; family Serpulidae; genus Protula; species Protula sp. h YS-2021. Next base: position 24,720,307 of record OX457027.1, on the reverse strand, counting down.
ACAGAGAAAATTTGCTCGGATTTCGCTCAAACCGGCACACCCCTACTCTTCTCATATATGAATTTTGAGCATATTATCGACTGTGATAGCGTACTTTAACGTTTCATTTATTTGTGAACCCCTAATGCCAGACTTAAGTAGACCATGCTCGAGAAAAGAAAGTAGGGAGACCTCATGTATATTCTCTAGATAAAAACATTTCTTGGCATACTCAACGGTTTGCTTGTGAACGAGTGTGACATTGTTCCTTCCTAATGTAAAGCCCCATAAGTAATTATGAAAACTGTAAAATAAAAGATAATATGTAAGTTCTCCTGATGTACCATAAATGAGTATGGCATATCTCAGTCACATCAACAGTGTATAGATTTCATAGTATTCATGCATTTCTGTTTAATCTGTGTTTACTTTTGTGTGTTATTTCAGTAAGGGGCTATCCATATATTACCTACGTGAAGAGAGGGGGTCTAGCCCTGTGCGTACGCTAATGTTGATCTCCATATTGACGTCACATTTTCAGCCCTCAGCCAATATGGCTGAAGGCTATTGTTATTTGTCTGTCCGTCCACTTTTTTGTCGGACGATATCTCGAAAACTCTTCATCAGATCTTCACCAAACCCCACAGGAAGAAAGTATATAGGGTCTATATGTGCAACGAGTGGTTCGATTTGTCACGTGACCGTTGCACTTTAAACTTTTTCTTATCCGGGCGATATCTCAAAAAGGTAACCCGCCCACAGTGATGTAACTGCTATTGGCTGAGGGCTCTGCATCTGAGATGCCTGTGTTTTTACGTACGGGGGTAGGGGTGTCAAAAGTTGGCAAATATAAGAGGCCTTCCATTTAGTACGTACGCAAAAATTTACCCGTTTTTATCCCCCTTCCCTCCACGCATCAATTGTGACGTCATTTTGAGTTTGACCTGCTGTCTGGTGACTGAGTAAGCATCCCAAAACATTCTGTTGACACAGCCAGGTCATGAGAATTGCTTTATTAGCCCTCTGCCACGTAGTACGGGGCAAGTTACTACAGCTGTATTGGATTTGGGTTCGTCCGTCTGTCAACATTTGGAATGAGGAGTCGTTTCTGCTACTAGTCACGAGAACTACAAGGGGATTCCATTCCAGCTTTGCATAAGGATAGAACATATGTTGTGGTTGTGCACCTGGGTATCTTGAATGCGTTTTTGGGAATGCGTCAAAAAATCATACTTTTTGCATAATAAGTGTATTACAATCTTAGGATTGGACTCCCGCGGGAGACTCACAGGCATGCATAAGGAGTTTTTGTCCATCAACAGTACCTTCGACGGCTTTTGTTACGAGATACCGGAAGAGCTGGGAAAACATAGCTCCGACTTTTCATTTATATAGCCAAAATTAGGGTCGAAACTTAGCCATTTTATTTGAAAGTAATGCATGCATACAAACTTGACTTATTAACTATGTCACACTGTGTTTATGCTATAAAACGTGCGAAGAGCGAGAGGATTTGCAGAGTTCGTGTGCTTTTGTTGTTTTTAATATTTCTTGCTTATGTGCCTGTATTAGGGTTAGGGTTAAAGGTAAATAACAACCAATGTGTCATTGCTTCATTGTTGAAAACTATCTGTGTGAAACACAAATAAAAACAGTACATCATATTTCACTTCTTGTGTAACTAGAGTCGCGTTTCGCTAGCGAAATGTTAAACACTTGACAAGAATTAATACACAAAAAAACTTTCTTCAATGGGTTTGTTCTTGAACTTCATAGGTTCATAACTTAATACCAGCTAAATATATTAGCAAACAACGCAGCTTGAATACGTCTTATAAGCCGAGTAGTGTTTGCTTTCTGTTGACTTAAGGTTTGAATGACTGATCAGGCATACGCTGTGTTATCTGTTTACGCAGTGAGAGCTCGCACAAAGCTGACCAACTGTGTGGTGTTCTGTGCTATACGTTACATGCTGCGCATTTACTTGCAGAAAATACACTCTTTTCACATGGCGTTTTAACAAAGAAAACGAAATCAAAGACGAAAATAAAAAGTGCCATGCACATGTTCAGATCAAGCTTTTCATAAGTCCCAAGTTTCATGGTCGTAGGGCCCATAGTGTCAGAGAAGAAGAACACACAAAAAATCGGGTTAAAAAAATAGAGTTAAACTCGCTATGCAGTACACAACAAAGCTTTATGCAAATAAGAAGAACCCCATCTACAACTCAGTCTTTGGATAAGATTTTTCTCGTTCCATGAAAGAGGCCCTACCGTAATACCTCCATTTGGAGCTAGGGTTCAGCCTTACCTTGATAACGCTGACATCACCATAGAGTCAATTGCAAAATACAGAGTGCCAAAACTACCACAGTGGAAACTCACCAAACCTGTGGTACTAAAGAACCTTTCTATTTCGATCAAACTTTGCAGAGCTCAAGGATGAATTTAAAGACTATCATTTCGTCTACACGGACGGCTCAAAGCTCGACAACAAATCGGCTGCTTCCGTTGTAACTGAAAATAACACCTTGAAAACAAGACTTCCAAATGGTTCCACTATTTTCTCAGCCGAAATTAAAGCTCTACATCTCGCTATCCAGATAGTGAAGATTAGTCGATACAAAAAGTTTGTTATGCGTGGACTCTATGTCCGTACTCCCATCAATTGAAAACCTACAAATATCAAACCCACTTATCCTTGACCTTCTGGAAAGGTATGACGAGGCCACCAAAGCTGGCAAAGACATAGTGTTCTGCTGGGTTCCAAGTAACGTGGGTATCCAAGGAAACGAGATAACCGACAAAGCCGCAAAAGAGGCTCTAAATGATAATTGTATCGATGTGCTCATACCAGCCTCCGATTTTAAATACCACATCACAAGATACACAAAAAGATTGTGGCAAGAAATATTGAACAAACCAACAAACAAGCTGTATCAAACAAAACCTTTAGTCGGACAAAAAAACCCGCCACTTAACAGTGTGCGAGATGAAATGGTTTATCATAGAGCCAGTATAGGACATACATATATCACCCACAAACATCTGTTAAGAGGCGAGCCGGCACCCGATTGTGTCGGCTGACAGGAACCTTACACCGTTAAACATATCTTAATAGACTGTACCCGCTCACGTCATTTCAGAGCTGACTCCTTGAGGCAGCTCTTTGATGAAGTAGAACCTAGCAAATTTATACAATTTTTGAAAGAAATCAACCTGTATCAGTATTTCTAGTCGTTGTTTACTTTATGAATTTAGAATATACATGGTTTTAGCTTACTTTGATTTTAGCTTGTAGCATTGTCTTCTAGTCACTGATTACTGACATGTTCTGACACAATGTAACCCGCTAAGGTCGGTCGTGTCGTTAAACAAATCATTTAACTAACTAACTCACTGTGATCCATTTACTCTTTTGAAATACTGCCCGGACAAAAACAATATACAAGGTGCAACTTTTGGAGCGACGGTCCTTGCACATCTACACTATATATACTTTCTTCCTGTAAGTATGGTTAAGATCCGATGAATAGTTGAGATAACCCCCGGACAAGAAAAGTTTAAAGTGCGACTTGCGGACAGATGAATGAACGTGGGACAAATTGAATCCTCCGTTGCACATCTGCACTATATATACTCCTTCCTGCAAGATTTTGTGAAGCTCCGACAAATAGTTTGAGATATCGACCGGACAAAAAAGTTTACGGACAGACAGACAGATGGACAGACGGACGGACAGACCGATAGCAATGCTCAGCCAACATTGGCTGAAAGCTAACAATGGTATTGATCAGTTCGACATCAGGGGGTAGCACCCAGTCCATTTCAATAAATATATGGCGTCTGGCATCCAGTCAACAATTTTACTTCACTGTATTATCACTGTTACTTAATACCAGACACACACTGATGTCATTGTATGATGTCACTGAGCCAAATTGTCATAATGTACCATTGGGTAGAGAAACACAAGGTCCCAGCACTGATAACTCCTGATGGTCGAACAATACACGCTCGTCATTGCATCCCGTTCTCATGACATGTCTTCGGCACCCTCATGTTGCGATGAAGTAACTTGACGTTGTTCTTTGTCAGGCATTGCCGCCGTCTCTGGGCCGGGCCGTTTTAACTCGAAATTAGACCTACAAAATGGAAATAAACAGCCTGCAACCCCAGGGAGGTAGAAGGCCTTCCAGAGGCTGCAGTGAGTAAAGGCAAGGTCACACACAGCAGCTGTTTAACGCCATCCAACTTGTACTCGTCTCTGCCTTACTCGTAACTCTACTACAAAGCTGCTTCAAGCAAGAACAACTGGTTCACACCGAGACCTTCGTCCGATGACTTCCAACTCTCGGTGCCTCTAAGGATTTTGATTGATTGATTGATTGATTGATTTGTTTAACGACACCGGCAACCCGTTAGGGTCATATTTGTCTTTTCTGTTATTATAGGAAGACTCAGTTGAAACTAAAATCAATTAAAATAGACGTTTGTTGTGGTGGAGGATGCGTCCGCTTCGTGGAAATGCAGAAAAGCGCCCGTTGGTGCAGTCGTTTCCTTTCAGGTGTTAAGAAGTGGTGAATAGTCGAGTGAACTCATTGGGAAACTGTTGACGTGTCGCATTGGGTATACTGAGTGACAGGCCCGTGCCGATCGGTTTAGAATTTGGAGGGATCGTAGTGTAGTGTACACGTTGGTACTAGTTTCAAGTTCGTTTGAAGTCCTTTCGATAGATTTTGTGCCATTTTAAAATTTACTTATATATCAAGTATATCGGGTATCTTCGGAAGTCGACAACGAAATTTTAAGCTTCACAGAGCGTTGCGTAAAGCGAGTCAAGATTGTGCATATGGCAATGTTTTTGTGTTTGGAACTCTTCATTTTGTCGGTTTTTCAGACGAGGGAAATTTTTGTGCTATCTATCACAAACTTTTCATGTAGTTTTCAAGTATTTAAAAATTCTGCAGATTAGAACCGATAGTGCAACTTTGTAAAGGACTTCGTGATCGTTTTGAAAACATCACTTTTTGGTCGCTACGTTACTTGCAAGGTATGTTTTTGGGCAGCTATTTTTTCATTGGTTCATGTATTAGGCGGGAAGCTCTTTGATTGGCTGCATTTTTAATTAGCGGCGGCTGTTCTGCCAGCAACTATATAAGGAACGTGCTGCTGGGCGACCTGCGGGCGATTTTACGAGGGCATAGAGGCCACACGTTAGGTGTGATACCTAATGGTGCACGGGGTATTGTGCTTGTGGTGCTGGTGCAGGGAGAGTTGTTGTTACGGATAAAATGTAAATAAGGAAAATAGAAACGGATATTCAAGGGAGAGATTTAGTTTACTGGGATATAAAGGAAAGAAGCGGAATTTCAGAAAGTGTAATATATTGTAATCAGTCTTTTGTCCGTTCATCGTGATACACCTTCGTGAAAGTCAATGACACACAACGCTTGGGCCCGAAGATCTCGCGGCTAACAGTAAAATTCTTTTTAACAGATTTATATGTAAAACTATACGTATTATGTTACTGTGATATTAATTTGTTTATATGTCCAATTAATCGACAAATGGAATGAGCGATTATTTATCTGATTGACTGGTTCGTTGATTAATCTATTGATTGCAGATGGATGACTACTGCGAGGTGCTGCTTTATTATGGACAGAAAGTTGGCCGTTGCCTCAATGAGGTGCTGATTGAAAAGGGAATCTTATTGAGCGTGGAAGCCCAAGGAAGAGCAAACTACTTGACTCCAGGATGCCCACACAGATGGAGCTAAGCAATGATCGCTCACAGATTCGTTGACGCGATCAAGAGGAATCTTGACCCCGAAGCCTTATCTGTCATTTATAGAAAGTGGAAAGAAACGGGATTTGGTCGATTCGGCCCAAAACCAGTTCGGCCCAAATTGAAAAATGTATGCGACAACGCCAGAGTAAGTTATTTATTGTTATTTACAGAAAGTGGAAAGTTGCAAGCGCACGGACGTCGCCTTCTTGCCCAGGTGGAACTGAACAACGATAGGTCACAAATTCATTGACGCCATCAAGAGGAATCTCAATTTCAAATACAAACAAACTTATCAAATTTAATATATAGATATTCATATAGATATAACGTATAGGGTATATAGAAGACATGATGTAGTTACATTTTAGTTACATTTTAGGACAAGGAGTTGGTGTGATTGACTCGTCTGGTGGAAACGTCAAAGGAAGCGGAAAGCCAGTTCATACACGAAGTACTTCTCCGTGATAAGCTTGCTAAGAAAGACTTTAGTTCCAGACAGAAGAATTTTGCATTTTTGATTTTAAGGTATTTTACAAATAAAAAAAATGACAGATACCTGGTTGTTTTATTTTTGTTTTGGCATTCAAACTAAAATATAAATCAAAAGACCCATTGCTATTTACATGATTTTAGTCAACATAACTCTTTAGGCTACCTTCATTATCATAGTTTTAATGTCATAATTTTTCATAGGGAGACCATTGTATTTAAAAACCCACATACGGAGACCAATTTGATATAGCTGCACAATATTTTTCTTAAATAAAATGCAATAATATGGTACTACAGTTTAAAATAAATGTATAAAAAATAAAGAAAAATCTCGGGGATTTTAGGTATGCTTGTATTTCACTCTTTGAATGAACTGCGGCGGCGTCGCAGGTCAACATTCAATATGCAATACACAAGTGTACCTAAAATCCGAGAATTTCATTTTTAGCACTTTGTTATTCCATAACTATATGTCTCTCCCTAAGGGAGACATATATAGCATTTGGTGTGTCCGTCCGTCCGTCTATCCGCAGTGAGTTCTTATGAAATTAATGAGTAGATTTTTCTCAAAACATACATACATATTGCGCTACATGTATAGATGAACATCTACAGATAATGTTATTTTTTTTTCGTTCCTTCAAAAAATCTATTTTTGGCAAATTTTTTTGTTTGTTTGTTTTTTATTACTATGTTGCATTTAAACACAATTCAGTGAATCTGTCAAATTTTGGAGGCCAAAAACCAGTGACTTTATAAAGTTACTGAAAATTCTAGGGACCTTACAAAGTCACTGAGTAAACCATTGACTTTACAAAGTCATAGAAATTTTCAGTGATTTTATAAACTAACTGATTTGACAGATAACATATATAAGTATCAGTGTACTATTTTGTTTGACCAAGCTTCTGGTGTCCAAAGGTAAAACTAGTAAAGGTAAAGCTAGTAACTGCAATATTGTCAAAATTATGTTTATATTTTCAAAGTCGTTACTAGCTAATGTACAAAATAATTTACTATACCCCATTGCAAATAAGCCTTCATATACCGTCGTTTTATAATTGTAAAACCTAGTAGCTGCAACTCATTTATAACCTTACCTTATGCAATGATATTTATTTACTCAAAACAGTAAAATGTTGGTCACTAGGTTTTATCTATAGACACCAGGCTTGTATGCATTGTAAAAATGTGTTCGATCGTTCTTTTGCATATCATGGCTTATGCTCCCTATAGCAGCCATCTAAATATTAGCTAAGTTAAATGCTAATTTTTCATACGGAGACCATAGTATTTATATATATATATATATATATGTATATAATGTATAAAATTAAGAAAATTCTCGGGGATTTTAGGTATGCTTGTGTCTTACTCTTTGAATGGCCTGTGGCGGCGTCGCAAACAGTCGAAACACATATCTTGCGGAAGAAGCTGCGGAAGTACATATTTCTGGCTGCTTAGAATAAAAAGAGTTCGAGCGTATGAATATGTGTATGATGTTGGATAAATTTGTATATATGGATACTTATTTGCAACCTCTTTTCCATAATTTTTGTGTCTTAGCAGAAATGTGACGGAATATAATTCTCTTCATATTCCACAGATTCTAGTAGTAACGTATTGCTAGAAACATGTTGCACTATTTTATTAATGGATGTGCACTGCAACGACCTTGAAGAGTCTGCTTGTATAAGCATGGAGGTACAGGGCTGCTAACATTAATTTCTCATACATATGTATCGAGCAAGTTACGAGATAATTGTATATCTCAGAATATCGTTTTGTAATGTAATGCCCCGCTGTGTCGGGACCAAGAGTTTGCTACATACCAGATAAATGCAAAAATGTTTATGATTTCATGTAATACCTGGGTTCGCGTTGTCCACTTTGTCCCTTATTGTTCTTTGTCCTTTTCTTAGCGAAATGACTAACTTTTTCGGAACCCACGGAGTTTTTCTGGAACCAACTGAGTCACACTTTCCTTTTTTGACTCACTTTCCTGAGAACCCAGCGCAAACCCTGAATAATCTATGTATCTCCAGAGAAATCTGAAATCCATAAAAAAACTTGTGCTGAAACGGTACAAGGCCCAAACCGTAGAATGGGACGGAGGGTGGAATAAGACATTTGACGCAGATAGGCTGAAACCTGCTTTACTCATTAGGCCACAACCCTTCGGATTGGGGCCTATAGGTTTGGGGTGTCCGTCCGTCTGTCCGTCATCGCTTTATACCCCTATGAATTTGGGGGGCGGTTGGGGCCTGCTTGTGTTTCACAAATACTTACTTGTTTATGTTGTTAAAGGGTATCCTTTCATCGTCGAATGCCACAAGGAGGTAAACGATGACTTTTGGCGACCTGAGTCAGTTGCAGGGAAATGCGGCGACGTTGAAGCCACTGTCAGAGTTATGGGGAATAAGAAGTCGAAGCGTATGCTGTTATCGGACTTCTTTAGGTAAATATTATAATTGCGTATAGCAGTTAATAGTAATACGTATAGTAGCAATAGCAAAGAAATTGTTGTCAATTATATCGACACGAAACGCAATAAATTATTTTGTTATACATAAAAGACATGTTTTGTGTTACAGAGGATTAGATGAAGTTGGAGCCGAAAAGGTCAAGATATGCGACTATCCAGAAACAGACCCATGCCTCCAACTTTCTCTTCTAAGCGTTGTGGAAGAGTTCACAAAAATCCTGCCATTCAAGCGATTCTTGGCTCCAGAAGGCCCAATGAATATGGTACGTACGTAATAAAAGCATTATGAAGGAGAAAAGAGTAAAAGTAAATATTATATTTTCATGTAGACATGGTTGTAATGTTAACATGGCAGTGTTCAGAAGAAAAAAAAGTTGGGTCCTCATCATTTTGTCACTGACATTAACATATTTCAACGTTCCAGGTATCTGCATGCCACTGGGCCACGTACTATCCGGACGTCGGCCCAAAGTTATTCTGCGGGCATGGATCGCTGACCGAAGAGGACCCCACAAACCTCCACTCAGACCTTGCTGATGCTGCCAACCTTTGTGTCTTTGCACAAGAGTTGCCTCAAAAAGTTGAAAGAGATACCCTTGATGGCAAGAAGAAAAGGGCGGCAGCCAAGTGGCATATCTTTCAAAGGCACGACTACAACCTCATAGTCAGGTGAGTGGATTCTCAAGTTTTCATTTACCTGGTGACTGGATAGGGAGGGAATTAGTTGCCCCACACAATGAAGCAGGTATATATTTTGAAACTGTCTGCGATGTTTAACTGTTTGTATCTATGTAAGTTTTTGTCTACTACTTTATCACAGCAATAGACCTGAAAAAAGCCAATTGTTTTCTTCAGATAAACAGTATATTCGTTAATTCGAATTCATTTGTATAAATGTGTGCTAAGAACTGTCGGGACGCAGCATGTTCATATTAAATTCATTCAACTGTGATTTATTAAAATCTTTGAGGCAGATATTTGCAAAGGAAGAAGGGCGTCAGCTACGACCCAATCCAACAGCGTGAATGCTACTTGTCTGCAGAAGACATGGCACGCTTAAAGGAAGATTATGGCGTACAGCCCTTGACAATTGTTCAATGTGTTGGGGATTTGGTAGTTGTACCAGGAAACCTTCTCCATCAGGTGTGATACGTATAGTAGGCCATTATTTATAGCTAAAAAGGAGTCAATTTTATTGTCAATGGTGTAAAGTTATAATGAATGAAAAAGTTTAATGAAAAAATAAAGTTTTGTAAGAGTAAATCGAAATGAATCAGAACTTAATTATGTCTTCATTTTCTGTAAAAATGTATTTTTGGCGATTTTTTATTTTCTTTTTGGGCTTGCCAATGTTGTACTTTTAAGCAAGGAATTTTTTTCCTCGTGACTGATTGGGGGCGGGAGAGACATATCCGTTTTTGTTTTAACAAAAACACTGGACAATCTAGTTAATTTAGAAATTAGAGAAAATTTGTGTACACTATTGTAGACAGTACAAGCAAGAAATTCATGCATTGATACTTATGGTACACACAGCGGCCACGAGTTACAAGTGGATGTTGCGAAAGGAAATATAGTATCCTATTTTCTGTTACAGGTGAACAACTTAAGTGCTACAATTAAGTTAGCCATTGATTATGTGAGCCCATTCAATGCCAATGAGTATCTGAGGAATTTGAGACGAATCAAGAAAGAAACTCACAGAGAAGATTATATTGGCATTGAGCGCGTTCTATATTACGGCCTGTTGAGAGCACTTAAGACTTTGCAAAGCGCTGATAAGGTCCGCAAACAAGTTGCCGAAAACAAGACAGAGGTTTGTACATAAAATAATACTATTATTACATATGGAGATAACCTACACAGTTCAAATGTCCATGAAATGAAATTGGTTGGATAGTGACAATAGTTTTGCTATAATTAACTTTCAAAATGATACCGGGAGTCTACAAAAAGAAGCCCAGGGCCAGAGGTTCCTATATTGAAACCAAATAGATGCACCTATGCCGTGAGTACTAGTCTGGAAGTGCAGGCGTTAGTAGGGGTTGCTTAGTGTGAACTAGGCTTGATAAGGGAACTGCCTTGTGCCTCGTGGGATTAAGCGTAACAGTGTCGCCGGTAAATATTCGAACGTATTTTAGACTGTGAGGGAGAGGGGCTTTCATTTGCAATGAAAGGAAAGTGTTTATAAATGTATTTGCATATTTATAGATTGCCGAACGCAAAAAGGAAAAGGAGGAAATGACTCAGGAACTTTTGTCTCTCCGAGCTGCGAATGAAAACCTTAAGCGAGAGCTCTCTCTTCAAGCATGTAGACTTGAGAAGGTGGAGAATGAGAGAGAGCAATTTCAACGTGAAATGGGGGAAATGACAGGGCAAGTTGCCTCCCTAAGGTAACATTGAAAATATATATATATATATAGCGTAATGCTTAAGGAGACCTCACGTATTGATTTGTAAGGTTTAGAGAGACCGAAAAATTATATATACAGACGAAACCGGTCTATCGCATAGCCAATTTGCCAAGCCCTGTTATGCGTTTATCCGATATATGCGTTTATTCGGAGTATTCTTGTCTATATTTTCAGCGGTTGTTATTAGACGTGCACCCCCACCCCTCCATCCCGCATTTCATTTTTTCTTCTTGGCCGCGTATTTAAATGATGACTTTGCACTCAGGGTTATGTGAGGCAACGTGGGGATTAAGGGTTTCAGGCCATTATTTAGTGAGAGCTCAGGCAACGCGGGGATTAGAGTTGCAGGCCATTATCTAGCGTCAGCTAAGGCAGTGCAGATATTAACGGTCATTATCTAGTGAGAACTGAGAGAGTGTGGTGATTAAGAGTTAGAGATTCACTGTTAACAACCGCAAGTGGGTTGGTACATGTACACAATGGGTCAAGCAAACAGAAGACAATGGATTAGATAAATAAACGAGGAGCAGCTCACTGCCTTAGTTTGCTTTAAGTGTGGTATGCTTGGAGAGTCACCCAGAATTATGCAATTAACCGGTGTGCTTCCCATTTTATCCAGTTTATGCGATTAAGCGGTATTCAATTATCCGGTTAAATTTCCAACAGAGAGCATTGGAAATGGTTTGGGATTTGCGAATAATATACAGTTAACCGATTTATGCGTTTAACCGGTATGCGATTAAGTGATTTCATCTGTATACATATATATACTTAGTAAAGTGGCAGAAAGTGCAACCGTTTTTGTGTTAAGTTCTTAAAGTGCGATTTAAGATTCGCGGTAGTACAATGATTATTAGACTGTTGAGAGAAATATTTACATGTAACATAAAATTGCAGGTTAATCCAGGAGAGACAAACAACGGAGTCTTTGAAAGCCAGGGTGACGATTTGTTCAACTGGTGCAACTGCAGACATTTCATCCACGTGCAGTGTTGCTAGAGGAAGTGCAAGCACAACCTCGACTGTAACAGTGAAATCTGGTGATGTACAAGCACATGAGCCGTTGCACATCGAACAAAATCTAAACCTTGACAATGTCCCCCAAGAACAGGAAATTAAAAAACCCGAAGAGAACTTTGCTTATAAATGCACCAGATGCAGGACACGGGCATTTATGACCAGCGCAGAGTTGCAAGAGCATATGCAAGTGCATACTGTTGTCTGTGACATGTGTGGAAAAACTTATTCTAGGGCTTTTGACCTAAAAAGACACCTGCGAGACGTCCACAAAGCGTGAACGTATAATGTGGCACTGCAGTCTCTGGCACACATGGTCTCAAACCACAAACTGTTATACGTATCACTTTGCAACTCTTCAAATGTAGATCATCATCGTCTGGTCTGTATTTTTGACTCACGAATACGGTTTGTTAGTCCCAAACCGGGGGCTTTAAACCCGGGAGGGGAGGAGCCATTAAGAGCCAGGGTTACGATTTGTTCCACTGGTACATCTGCAGACATTTCATCCACGTGCAGTGTTGCTAGAGGAAGTGCAAGCACAACCTCGGCTGTCACAGCGATATCTGGTGATGTACACGCAGCCGAGCAGTTGCACATCGAACAAGAGCTAAACCTTGACGACGTCCTCCAAGAACAGACAATTAAAAAAACCAAACAGGACTTTGCTTATAAATGCTCCAGATGCAGGACACGGGAATCTATGACCAGCGCAGAGTTGCAAGAGCATATGCAAGTGCATGCTGTTATCTGTGACATGTGTGGAAAAACTTATTCTAGGGCTTTTGACCTAAAAAGACACCTGCGAGACGTCCACAATGCGTGAACGTATGTGACACTGCAGTCTCTGGCACACTTGGTCTCAAGTCACAAACTGTTATACGTATCACTTTGCAACTCTTCAGATGTAGATCATCATCGTCTGGTCTGTATTTTTGACTCACGAATACAGTTTGTTAACCCCCAGCCAGGGGCTTTAGACCCGGGAAGGGAGGTATTAGATTCGGTGTTCTCCGTCTGTTCTCCGTCTGTCCGTCTATCTGTCACTTTTTTATGCCCTGTTTTATCGACAGCTTATCTCTCCAACTATGATGCGGATTGCTTTGAGGTCTCCCCGACCAAGGGGAGACATATAGTGTTTCTACGTTCTGTGTGTGTGTTCGAGAGAGGTCGTGTACCCCGCGAACTCGGCAATTTAAGACCTTCGAAGTGGGCCTTTTTTGCAAAGTGGGCTTCTCGAGCCGGAAGCCAACTAGGTTTACACTTTTAGTTTGGCTCGAATGTGCAAAGTAGACATTAATTCCATATCCGCCTTGGGCCCACTTTGCATAAAATCTGGTTTTCACTTAAATTTCAGTGTGTTTGGTGTGTTTCACTGAAACTGTAGGGGGTACTGCAATAGAAAAGTGTGTGAACGGTTTGTACATATTAATTATGTTTTCTGACAATTTCTGGTCAATCAGGTGGCCTCAGCGTGGTTTTCACATGTTTGCTGGATCAATCACATGGCGGCAAATTAAAAGCACGTGTAGGGTATACCTCAAGATGGTGGGGATGTGAACTTGGTATGGCGGGAAGCTGATATTTTCAGACCTCTAAAAATCGCTGCACAGTTTTCGTAATAACGGAAAGCTACATAAACTATCATTGTTTCTTCTTAAAAGTCACTTTACTATAGGAAAAAGTTTATAAACTATGTCAGGGAGAAGAAATACAGTGCAGTTTTGAAGGCTGACACCCCGCTATCATCGGAAGAAACCATGGCACTCTGCTCCCGTATTATCACATTTTTAAGTTCAATAGCAAAGCTATTATGAACAATTCTTGTGTGATTAATTTTATATACAGTTATGAAAAGTTTTGTTTTCCTTTTGGTTGGGTTGTTCATTTTATTGAAAAATTGCGGCCTGTTTTTAAGTGCGTAATCTTCTGACGTACGTTGTCATTGTGTACTGGATGAAATGGGCCCATTGGTGAGCATGGTTGGCGGTTTCTTCATAATTTTACACGCACCGACCTGTCATACTCTTCAACAGCTGTCCCCCTCTCTCCACACTCACAGTTATTCATTTTTCCCCGCAGAGGGAATATATGCGATCGACCACGTGTCGGTCGGTCTGTCGGTCTGTCAGCAAGAGCTTATTAACACGATAACTTAAAAACTCCTGCAAGGATTTTCATGAAACTGGGCCTTTAGCTTCTATGGCAAAAAACACAGATCGGCATTGCAAATGGGCCATGTTCGTTTAATCAAAAAGGAGCAGCTGGAAAATTTCAGCTCTTGGTTGACTTGTTAACACGATATTTCAAGAACAACTGCAATGATTTTAATGAAACTTGGTGTGTATATTCTGTGCGCACTACCAAGGATCAGTATTGTCAATGGGTTAGGTTGGCCCAAGGAAAATGAGCCAAATGGACTTCGAAATTTATGAAATTCTGGAAATCATTCAGCATTGGAATGAGTTTGTTAACGCGATATCTCAAGAACAACTGCAAGGATTTTAATGAAACTTGGTGTGTATTTTCTGTGGGCACTAACAAGGATCGGTATTGTCAATGGGTTAGTGTCGAGTTTCCGTTTATAAGCCCTGGGCTTCTTTTTGGAGACTCCCGGTATCATTTTAAAAGTTAATTATAGCAAAACTATTGTCACTATCCAATCAATTTCATTTCATGGACATTTGAACTGTGTAGGTTATCTACATATGTAATAATAGTATTATTTTATGTACAAACCTCTGTCTTGTTTTCGACAACTTGTTTGTGGACCTCATCAGCGCTTTGCAAAGTCTTAAGTGCTCTCAACAGGCCGTAATATAGAACGCGCTCAATGCCAATATAATCTTCTCTGTGAGTTTCTTTCTTGATTCGTCTCAAATTCCTCAGATACTCATTGGTATTGAATGGGCTCACATAATCAATGGCTAACTTAATTGTAGCACTTAAGTTGTTCACCTGTAACAGACTATAGCTTACAGGTTTGTTTCTTGTTTCCTGCATTTCATCTCTCTTTGTCATCAGTGATGCACCGCCTTTTGTTGGTTGTTGGTTTCGCCCGTTTCATCATCAGACCATTTAGGCGGCCGGGCCACGGTAGTTGATCAATCCACCGTCTTAGAGAGATGAAGCACAATCATGATGGTAACCATTGCTTGTCGTGTCGTTTCAGCTAGATCCAATTTGACGTCTTTTCTGCTGTGTTTTGACATTCTTTACTTATACGTTTCCTGATGTTGCCACCTATACCGAGTAATTTACACGTCGCCCATACTGATTTTCCCATGAATCCTCTACACCCTACTTCGATAGGCATACACCACACTTTCCAGCGGGCTTCTTCACACGCGGCTTTCAATTCATCGTACTTTGTTCTTTTCCTCTCGTTCGCAATTTCTATGTTTTCCTCCCATGGCACTGTGAATTCTATCATAATCACTTGGCGTGTTTTTGTTGACCACAGCACTATATCTGGTCTCAATGTTGTAGATGTGATCTCTCCAGGGAACTGCAGTTTTCAGGAAACTGCAGTTTTCAGGGAACTGCAGTTTTCTACGCAAATCTACGCGTGTTTTCCAGTCTGTTGCTGTTGCTAAGACACCAACTGTGCTTCTACGTTGCTTCTGTTCTTCTCCTGCTTTGACAAATTTGATTAATGTAAGTATTCTTTGTGGTTTGTGTTGTTTTCTTTGTTAACGACTGGCACTAATATTGACGAGATAGCTTCTAATACTTTGTCATGTCTCCATCGGTACCTTCCTTGAGTAAGAGCTGTTCTGCACGATGACAGTACATGCTCCAATGTCCCTCTCTTTCCACACAGTTTGCAACCGTCGTCTTCTGTCTTGTACCATAGTTTAAGGTTTGCGGGTGTTGGTAGTAGGTCGTATACACTACGTAGCAGGAATCCAAGCTGCATAGGTTGTTTTTGCAGTATTTCGTGCCATGTCACTTTTCTTGGTGTTGCACTTTCCCATCTCGTCCAGGCTCCCTGGGCGCCCATACCCACTGCCTTTACTCTTCGTTGATCCTCTTCACTCTCTCGTATCGCACGTTGTATTATGGACCTTCTCTCCTTGGTGTTTGCCTCGGTCCATTTCACTCGTGGTGTTACATCTAGGCCTCTTCTCCCTTGTCTCACAGTTCCGACTAATTCTTTGTTTTGTACTCTGGTCTTCGCATCTTCAATGCTCTTCTGCACTGACCAGCGCCCACGTTGACTCAGTTGAACTTTTGCTCCTCGTATTGTATTGTCTATTGTATTGTCTTTTGATTCGTCGACCATCACTTGTCCTCTTACGCGGCTAACTTTGTATTCTTCTTTCACTGATGACAGCGGCAGCTGAAGCTTGTTGGTTTTCCAATAGAGTCCCACCGCAGAAAAACTCTGGGGGACGACGAGCCACTTGCGCAATTGCTTGCTTGCCATCCTTTCCATTTCTTCCACACTGCTCATCGGGATGTCGTACATGAGCATTGGCCATGATAGTCGTGGCATCACACCGTGCTGGAAACACCATGCCTTGTATCTTCCAGGTAGCGGGGCCTTTTCTATTTTGCACAGATGTTCTTGTAGCTGCTGGATAGTTTTCCTGGAATTTTCCGTGTCGCGTAAGCTTTCATCGCACCATTTTCCAAGGCACTTCACCGGTTCTTCACTCACTGTCGGGATGGTAACGTCTCCTATCTTAAATTTCACGTTCTTTCCCTTTGATGATGACTAAACTCCTACATTGATGATGACTAAACTCCTACATTTTCGTGCCTTGAATGCCATTCTTGCCCATACTGTTAGCTCATAAAGTTTGTTTAAAATCCACCTCGCGCCTTGTGGTTGTGCTGTATTTACAGTTAGATCGTCCATAAATGCTTTGATCGGTTTTTGTTGAATTTCATTCACCTTTGGTCCCTTGCATTCTTTTTCTGCGGTCTTTATCATGATGTTCATAGCAGCCAGGAATACTATAACCGATACCGTGCAGCCCGTGATTATACCCTTCTCTAGTCGCTGCCACTTTGTTGTAAAGTCGGTTGTGGTGAATCTGAATTTGAGCTTTTGGAAGTAGTTCTTGATAATGTTGATTAGTTTCTCTGGTACGTGGTACTTCTCTAGTGCCAACATAACAAGCTCGTGTGGTACTGAGCCGTACGCGTTTGCTAGGTCCAACCATATTAACGTGATGTTTCCTCGTCTCGTTTTGGCATCTTGTATAAGTTTTGTTATCATACTGTTATGCTCCCAACATCCGGAGAAACCTTCGACGCCTCCATTCTGAGTTGATGTATCAATGTACCCGTTCTTGACCATGTAGTTTGTTAGTCGTCGTGCTATTATTGAGAAGAAGATTTTCCCTTCAACATCAAGCAAAGATATCGTGCGGAACTGGTCTATGCTTGAGGAGTTTACGTCTTTTGGAACAAAGCAGCCTTCCGCTCTTGTCCATTCCTCTGGTATGTTTCTTTTCCTCCAAACTACCACGAGCTGGTGCCACAGCATGTGTAATAAACGCGGGCATTTCTTGTACACTAAGTATGGTATTCCGCTGGGGCCAGGTGCTGACTTTGCTCATGCTTTTTTGACGACTTCTTTCACCTTCTTCCATGTGATATCTCCACTCTGAAACTCTGTCGTTGGTCTTTCTGGTGTTTCTAAGTAGTCAAAAACTGGGAGTGGATCTTCTCTGTTCTTATCATTATGGACCGTTGCTAGATGTTCTTCAACTTTCCTTTGACTACATGTGAGTTTCCCGCTTTTTTCCTTCCCAAGTAAATCTGATGTATACTTAAATGGATGTGAGATGAATTGCTCTTTTTCTTTACGGCGCCTTTTACATTTCCTACGTTGTTGTTCCGCTTGTCTCAGCTTTTTTAGTTTCTTTCTCAATTGTTGGCGTAGGTCATCCAATGCTCCTTTTTCCTCCGCTTTTGCTTGTTTCCATCTTTTTGAGAGCGCCTTCAGTTCTCTTCTCACCTCTTCTTTCCTCCTATCTCTTCGGTTCTCGTGTTTGTTACTATTCACAGATGGTGTCCTCTCAATCACTCCAAATCTTTCCTTTGATACTGTATACACTATCTTCGTGAGGGTATTTATTTTCTCGGTCACTTTGCCTTTCATTGATGTGTCCAAGATTCCTACTAGATCATCTTCCAGATGTTTCCAATCTAATTCCTTGCTACTTGCTGGCCATTTAATCCTGTCTTTTCGCTGTTCTACTTCGCCTGCTCTGTCTTCAACAGCATGGTGGTCCTGAACACTGTGGTTTGCATCCGGGTTCTTGACCTCCTCCGCCTGACCAAAGACTGGGGCTGTGCGTTGCTGCTGCTTTTCGTTTTTATATACCCTTCCTTGGTGTATTCTCAAACCCTTTTCATTTTTCAACACTTTGCCACACTTGCATACTCGTTGTTCTTGGTTCGTGTTTCTCTCCGGAAGCGTGATCGTCTCCATTTGTTCCGTCCGTTCCGACGCCTCATCCTTCCCCCCTCTCGGGTCGCCGTGGGGATATTTTCTCTTATGTCTCTTTGTAGCGATTAATAACTTCACATGCGGGGGTGCCGACCCTTCATGCTGCTTTGTTTGGTCTCTGCCAATGTCACCCGTCTTACCAGGTCGTAGCTCGTCTTACCGAGTTGAAGCCGGCCTTTCCCGGCGGTCACTGGGTTGTATCCAGGTGTGGTAACTATAGCTTACAGGTTTGTTTCTTGTTTCCTGCATTTCATCTCTCTTTGTCATCAGTGATGCACCGCCTTTTGTTGGTTGTTGGTTTCGCCCGTTTCATCATCAGACCATTTAGGCGGCCGGACCACGGTAGTTGATCATTCCACCGTCTTAGAGAGATGAGGCACAATCATGATGGTAACCATTGCTTGTCGTGTCGTTTCAGCCAGATCCAATTTGACGTCTTTTCTGCTGTGTTTTGACATTCTTTACTTATACGTAACCCATTCAACAGCTGTCCCCCTCTCTCCACACTCACAGTTATTCATTTTTCCCCACAGGGGGCATATATGCGATCGACCACGTGTCGGTCGGTCTGTCAGCAAGAGCTTGTTAACACTTAAAAACTCCTGCAAAAAATTTCATGAAACTCGGTATGTGGCTTTTTAATATTTTCTGACTTCTTTATTAAAATACTAGATTATGCGGATGCATCGGATCAATGGTGGGTAGATCGGGGCTTCCTTATTATTTAGTAACTCCACATAAGAAATCGTTATGCGTACACCCTGCAGGAGTTGAACCTACAATGACACTAACAAAAAGGTGATAATATATGCACAGATTTAATAATATATGCACACATAATATGTCAACATAGGGAGACCTTTTGAATATGTTAAAAGACACTAAAGGTGTCACTTAGAGAGACCATAGATAAAAATAGTAAATAGGGAGACCAAAGTATGGTCTCCCAAATTTGCATTTTTGGGTTATATATCAATGATTATTATATATGATGCGCATTTGATCCCCCTATTTACTATATTACCAAAGTTTGATGTGCCACCACCGGAGAGCGCAGTAACTCGAAGAGCGAAGTTGAGCGAAGTTGATAATATATACACACATTTGATAGTACAATAAAACCCCGGATATAGACACCCCTCTATTATGGATACCCCTGAATTATGTACAGCATTTTTCACTCTGTTTTAAAACGCCATAGAGTTCTGTTATATCCAGACCCCTCCACTGTGGACACCCCTCTATTCAAAATTAGGGACACTATTTTTATCCCGTAAGTACGGTTACACATTTTAAAAAATCCCTTTATTGTGGACAGTCAAATTGCTGTCCATATTTTGTACGTTATATAAACAACCTCTATCAGCTTGTTACTCGGTAGTGTTTGTTATCCCCTGTGGAACGGAGGGATATAGTTTTGAACTTTTCGGTCTGTCCGTCTGTCTGTCACGCTTCAGTCTCACGCGCCTACAGGCCACATTAGTACATGCATTCGTTTCAAATTTTGTACACGTCTTCTCTAAACCCTTCCGCAGTGCACTGACTAAGAATATTTTTGTTGGATCGGAAAAAAAATGACAAAATGGCGGACTTTTGAAAATCGGCACTGGACTTAGCGTATATACGGCAGTCTCACCCGCCTACAGACCACATTAATAGATGAATTCGTTTCATATTTTGTACACGGCTTCTCTGGAACCTTCCGCAGTGCAATGGTCAAGAATTTTCCGGATTGGGCAAAATGGCGGACTTTTGAAAATTGGCACTGGACGTATATACGGCAGTCTCACGCGCCTACAGGCCACAAAAATGGATGGATTCGTTTCAAATTCTGCACACAAGTTCCCTGAGACCTTCCGCAGTGCAGTGATTAAGCATTTTCCGGCTGGGACTTGACAAAATGGCGGATTTTTTCAAAATCGGCGCTGTACTTAGCGTACCTACGACATTCTCACGCGCCTACTGGTTAATGGATTGATTCGTCGAAATGTTAGACACTGCGTCTGCCTATCCTTCCACTTTTAAATTTTGCGTAGTCAACACGCAACAGCCTTACACAAACCATATCCCCCACGGGGGATAGACGTACTCCTCGAGACTTAGTCAAGTTTTTTACGCTATTGTTATCTATGGGTACTGAGTACAGTGCATATAAAGACAATAGGGCTATTACAAAAGATGTGTGCTTAAGGGAGAAGCTAAATACGACTGAACTCTATTGACATGTGCTCTGTCTTTTAAAATGCGAATAAATAAAACAATTAATTCATTGTGTTATACTCAGTTAAGGTGCTATACAACGTGTTAAGTCTGAATATCGGTGATGTGAAAAGAAAACGGAACGACCTCTCGCTATCTGATAAAGTTAAAATAATCAAAGCTAGTGATGGAAAAAGTGTAAGAAAAATAGGCGGAGAGTTTAGTTGTAGTTGTCAGATAGAACAGGACCTCGAAATTGGGGACACCCCGCCATTAGGGGCAAAATTATTCAGTTACTTTTTGTCGCTAATAGCGGGGTTTCACTGTATATGCACACAGAATATGCCAGCATAAGGAGACATTTTGTATATGTTAAAAGACACTAAAGGTGTCACTTAAGAGAGACCATAGATAAAAAATAGCAAATAGGGAGACCAAAGTACACACACAGACGAAGCTGACCCTCCAGCTTCCGATATCGAAAAGTTAACCGTCAACAACTTTTTTATTTTCAGTTTTTCTAGTAAATTTTGCATTAATAAATTTAGTTTTTGATTTTTTTAATTGTCAAAAAACTAAAAGCAGACAAATAAATCAAATAATGACCGATTTCTGAACGAAATCAAAACCACCGTCAACTTGGAGCTCGGATTTTGCTCAAGTTATCTGCCAATACGCGACATGAGCGGAGCCTCTTTTATTTCGCTTTGCTTCATTTAAATATAAGTATAAACGTTGTAAAATGTAAACAAACGCACGTGATTAACACTGTGCTTTTGTTATTATTCCTACGCACCGTCAAGACAAGACGAGAAGATAATTGTTACGTGTAAAAAGCAGGTCCGATACATAACCTTATCAACATATATTACTCGATAAAACTTAGTCAAAGTCAAATGGCGAGCGGCGCACTTTGGTTATGATAATTAGGGTTGACCTCACCATTATAAAAGTTTTATTTCCTATTGTAAGCATAAAATAGAAAAAAACGCCCATGTCATGGTTGATGACTTTGTTCACGCTTTCAAATGATATATGAAGAAAAAATCTACGTGTCAAATTGTAGAAATTATTGTGGCGAAACTTCGAGTGAAATACAAGATAAACATTAAAATTGGAAAATTTGAAAAACTGTCTTATAGAAATAAAAATATCGAAGAAATTAACAAACAGGTCACGTTGTGTCACAGTTTTATCTCATCTTTCTAGTGAGATATGAATAGAATTTCTACGGGGTTAATTATAGAAAATATTGTAGCGAAACTTTGTCAGTGGTACAGTTTAAATATGACTAGTCCGCTTGTATTTATGTTAAACAAATGTTTAATAGATGAAAATGGCTTTGATAACAATTGAGCCATATCACTACAATGGAGATGATGTCTTAGTTGGGAAATGTCAAGATGATGGTCTCATTATGTTCATTCAAAATTACTTGGTCAGATATTGCAATTTGATTGGGCCGCTAGCAAAAGCTTTACGTGGTCCTGCAGTGGTAGTGAATCATCATCGCCAGCCTCAGCGCAAGCATCATGACGAGAAGAGAACTGTTAAGTGTAAAAAGCAACTGACGACAAAAATGTGTGAAGTCAGAAGTCATCTGGCGACACAGTTTCTCAATCGGCGACAAAACCTTATGTCGTCAGTTACTTACGCCATTTTTTTGCATATATGTTATTGTTTATTTTGAATAATAAATTTTAAAAATAAACAAATGTGTGTAAAGCAACTATGAAACAATAAAATTACTCAAAGCTTACAGTTTGTTTATTTTAGTGCACTTGTACATAGAAGCAAACAACAAGAAAATAGTACAATTAGGCACTTATTTATTAAACAAGTGTGTAAGTAGTTCAGTGAAGATAAAAAACTGCCAGCTGACAACAAAAATGTGTGATAAATTTAAGTCAGAAGTCATCTGACGACACCATTTCTCAACTGGCAACAAAACCTTATGTCGTTAGTTACTTACACCATCTTTTTGCATATAAAAATGTGATTGACTCCAGAAAGAAAAACAATTACATTAAAGCTCTCGATAGTTTTTAGACAATTTTGGGAAAACAAATTTGGACAATAGCTCTTTGAAAATGGGGAAAAAAGAATTGAACTTTATAAAAACGTCGCCATTAGCGCAATGTCGTTATACCCTGATGTACTTATAGGCGTGGTCTACTGGAATTATATGTCTTCCCCTAAGGGAGACATATATAGCATTTGGTGTGTCCGTCCGCCCGTCTGTCCGCAGTGAGTTCTTATAAAATTAATGAGTCGGTTTTTCTCAAAACATACATATTGGGGTATATGTCTAGATGATGCCCGTAGTATTTTTTTTTCGTTTCCTCAAAAATTCTATTTTTGGCAAATTTTTGAACATAGGGGGGGTTTCGTGCATTTTTTTCACTTTGGCAGGCTATCTCTCCAAAACGGTTTGTTGTTGGATTACGCTGAAACGTGGCAAGAACAACACACATATAGTGCAAATATTTACTGTGAAGTTTTTCTTCATTTTCGTTGAAAATGTATTTTTGGCGAATTTTTAAATTTTTGATTTTGAACTTTTTTGGGCCATATTGTTGCGATATCTCCCAAACGGTTTGTTGGATTAGACTGAAACTTGGCAAGAAGAACTCACAAAACGTGTAAATGTTTACTGCGAAGTTTTTTTTCAGTTCCGTTGAAAATGTATTTTTTGCGAATTTTTCAATTTTGGATTTTTAACTTTTTTGACCATATTGTTGCAATATCTCCGAAACAGTTTGTTGGATTAGGCTGAAACGTGGCAAGAATAACCCACATATAGTGAAAATGTTTACTGCGAAGTTTTTTCATTTTCGTTGAAAATGTATTTTTGGCGATTTTTTTAATTTTTTAATTTTAACTTTTTGGGCCATATTGTTGGCATATCTCCGAAACAGTTTGTTGGATTAGGCTGAAACTTGGCAGGAAGAACTCACAAAACGTTAAAATGTTTACTGCGAAGTTTTTTTTTATTTCCGTTGAAAATGTATTTTTGGCGAATTTTTCAATTTTTGATTTTAAAATTTTTGGCCATAATTGTTGCGATGTCTCCGAAACAGTTTGTTGGATTAGGCTGAAACATGGCAAGAAGAACCCATATGTAGTGGAAATGTTTACTGCGAAGTTTTTCCACGTGACTGATTGGGGGCGGGGGAGACATATCCGTTTTTGTTTTAACAAAAACACTGGCCAATCTAGTTAGTTACCAAATGCACTAAAGTAATTTACTACTTGTATTACTGCCGCTAGCGAATTAAAATACAAAACCGAGTAATGAACCAAATGTGTTTTTCTGTGGTTGTTTGTCGGTCTTATGACGCAATATTATATATCAATGTAGAATTCTGTATTTTACCGCTTTTATAAAAACTTACACTCCCATTAGCAGCCATCGAAATATTAGCTAAGTTAAATACTAATTTTTCATATTGAAAGCATGGTATTAAAAATCCCACATACGGAAAATAAATGGATATAGTTGCACAATATTTTTTTCTTAGATGAAATGTAATAGTATGGTATTGCAGTTCAAAATAAATATATATAAAATATATAAAATTAAGAAAATTCTCGGGATTTTAGGTATGCTTTGTATTTACTTATTGAATGGCCTGTGACGGCGTCGCAAACAGTCGAAACACATATGTTGCGGAAGAATTTGCAGGAGTACAAATTTCTGACTGTTTCGAATAAAAAAAGAGTTCGGGCATATAAATTTATGTATGATGCTGGATACTAATATGTAGCAATATATGGATACTTACTTGCCACCACCTCTTTTCTATAAATTTTGTGTTTTAGCAGAAATGTGATGGAATATAATTCTTTTTATATGCTATAGTAACGTATTGCTTGAAACATTTTGCACTATTTTATTAGTGGATGTGCATACAACGACCGTGAAGAGTCTGCTTGTAAACATGGCGGTACAGAGCTGCTAACATTAATTAGGCCCCAACCCAAATACCATGGTCTATTCTGATCAGAAAACGTCGTTGGAATTGGAAAGACCCCCAGGAAGACAAAAAACAACATACCTGTCAACAATAAAACGCGATCTACAAAATAAAGGAATCTACTCAATCTTACAAGCCAAAATATTAGCACAAAACCGTACCAGGTGGAGAGAATCTGTATAGAAACGTATAGAGCTTTGCTCTGAAACTGTAAACCGACGACGACGACCAACCCTTCGGATTGGGGCCCAATAGGTTTGGGGTGTCCGTCCGTCTGTCCGCCATCGCTTTATACCCCTATGAATTTTTTTGGGGGGGGGCGGTTGGAGCCTGCGTGTGTTTCACAAATACTTACTTGTTTCTTATACGTATGTATCGAGCGATTTACGAGATAATAAGCCAATTCGCACGTTTAACTTTTGCCGAAAAGTTTTTGCGTTTCGGCTGAATTCAGGTGGGATAAGGATATAAAGAAATGATAGGAAAAAAAACGGCAAAAATCAACAAAATTCCATTTTGCCAGAAATATAGTCACATGTTGGTTATTAAAGGCACTGAATAATATGTAAAATAGTTTTTAAAAGATCATGTGATGGCTTTATAAATTCGAAAGTGTGTATGTTGAAAGAAAATTAGGATTTTTCCCTTATCATTTCTTTATAATTTATCCCCCAACATTTTCAGTCGAAACAACACCTTCACCGGAAAAATCCGAAAGTGCGAATTGGCTGCAAAATACAGAGCTGCTATAAGTAAACCGTCAGTATACGCATGTCAAGTAAGATTTGTGTTCATGTGTAACCATTATAGCTCTTAGCAGTCATTTTGAAAAGCGAGTTGATAGTCTTACAGTTTGCACTTAAAATTTATATTTCGGGATGATAGAATAAAGTGGCGAGTTACAGCTGGAAAATCATGCCCCAAAAAATACACCGGCCTTGCATTTTCGTAAATCATGACATTTTACTTCACAAAACTTGTGTAAAATTCTGAATTTGCTACATATAACAGCATCTCCGGATCGCGTCCAAAAGATGAGAGTTATTGCGCTAAAACCATTGAAAAGTGGCGAACGGTCCTAGGTTACTGGTAGTTTTATTGCGACCACAACAGCAGATTGGAATAGCGTATTCCAGTAGCGTATTCCAAAAACATAGCCCAGCTTCAGAGCACGTTGAGGAATTTAACAATTACATTAGAAGTTCAGTCGTCTAGGATCCTTGGCGCGTGTGCGGTGTAGTAACACCGTGAGATGTCACACCTTCAATATTTCGAAGATTGCAAATCTGAAACCTATAAAAAAACTTGTGCTGAAACGGTAGATAAACAGTAAAACAGCAATATATTTCGTTCTTTTTTGCCGGAAAAGCCTGGAAGAACCTGTGTTGTTAGCCCAAGCTTTGCCATTGACTGAAAGTATGTCATTTTCTGCCGCATATTGTTATAATCTCCTAGGTACAAAGCCAGGATTGCCATGATGTTGAAAGGGTTGCAGCGATGTGCCAATTGCAAGGAGCCACGTTCAAATGCGGATTGCTCCTTTATCAACTTTAGAAGGTAAATAAAATTGCGATTCGGCGATAGATATTAAAGTTTTTATTCATGGAAATACTGATTCTGGCAGGGTTTAGATGTCGTAGAACCTGGTGACTGACCAGTACTACTACTTGAGTTATAACATAGAGCACAAAAGTTTTGAATAAACCAATTCGTACTTTCATACTTTTTAAAATCCTCGAGGTGAGGAAGAATCCATGAGAGGAAGAAAAGAAGTGAATGTGACCCAGATAGGCCAAAAGCCAACTTCAGTTGCTGCATGCAAATTTACGTTCACGGTGCACTATCAGCAACTTGTTTTTCATAATATTCCAAATTGATATTGCCCATATCCATTAACTAGAAGATTGGAACTACAAAGCATATGTTTTTGTTATTGTTGATATTAGTTAATTTCCCTACATGTTACAGATATGACGCTGTGGCCCACTCAAATGTAGGAGAAATAGTACTCGTACTGATTAAAAGGTTGTCACTCGCTTCATTTAATATGTTTAAAATTATCGAACGTTTATTGGATATATTTTTTGCAGGATAACCTGTCGAATCTGGCATATACGCGACCCGAGGATTTACAAGAATAAAAACCAGACTCCGCAGAATACAAGTGACAAGAAAGCTTCAATAGATGGTGTCATGTCCTCAGGAGAAGCTACAGATGTAGTTTCCCATTTGCTTGTGCTAGTATTGAATGTTGTTAACAGGTGTGGGATTTTATATTTTTGTCTTGGTTAAAGTGTTCAAAATGTTAGAATTAATGATTGACACGAGTCCTTATTTCAGTATACCTAATAGGAATTTAAATTGTGACGAAGGATATGGACTTGACGTGGCTTGTCGTGTAATATTTTATTTTTGAAGCATATAGAGATGTATGGTATTGTACATTCATTTGTTTTAGAATTACTTTAAAAGCGGTACGATAATGAAGTACATGAATTGATATATAAGAGATTTAAATGAGCATATTTCGTAATTTCAGTGATGGCTTCTTCCTTAAGCACAAGAAAGCAAATGATGGCGTCATTGCCAGACTAGAAACGCCAGAAAATACCGATGTCTATGACAAGTGCGACTTGGGCATCTTCAATGCACACCAACTGTGTACCCAATGTGGAAGAAGCCTCCATTCAAACTGCTGCATTTTTCGAAGGTATCTGAAGTGACAAAATACTGAGAAGAGTGCGTGAACAAAACAGGTCTTTTCTGACTTCTTTACTAAAATACTACATTATGCGGATGCATCAGATCAATGGTGGGCAGATCGGGCGTGCTTATTAAAGAAGAACTACTTGAGAGCTGAGCAGAGCGCTCCTTCCAGCAAAGCGAAATAAACAAATGATTGCGACGGAGGTGCAGGAAGTGAAACAATAGCCAGTGCTAGAAGATATGTTGAGAAAGCGATCTAGCGGCTCAAATGTTTTATTGAGGAGTGAGGGGTATTGATGGGATAGTCATATATTTTATCATTATATTACTAAAGTTTGATGTGCCACCACCGGAGAGCGCAGTAACTGCGCATAAAAAATCGTTATGCCTGCACCCCGAAGGAGTTGATCCTACAATGACACTAACAAAAAAGTTTATAATATATACACACATTTGATAATATATGCACACAGAATAAGCCAACAATGGAAGACCTTTTGAACATGTTAAAGTTGTATTTTTGGGTTATATGTCATTGATTATTATATATGATGCACACTTGGTCCCCCTATTTACAATATTACTAAAGTTTGGTGTGCCACCACCGGAGAGCGCAGTAACCGTTATGCGTGCACCCTGTAGGAGTTGAACCCACAATGACACTAAAAATATCATATGATAATATATGCACACATTTGATAATATATGCACACAGAATATGCCAACATAGGGAGACCTTTTGTATATGCTAAAAGACACTAAAGGTGTCACTTAGAGAGACCATAGATAAAAAAAAGTAAATAGGGAGACCAAAGCATGGTCTCCCAAAGTTGTATTTTTGGGTTATATATCATTGATTATTATATATGATGCACACTTGGTCCCTCTATTTACTATTTTCATGCATGCTCTCTGTAAAATAATAATTTAAAATCCTTTACTATCATCTCAGTTACACTAACTTACTGGTAGTAAAAGAAAAAAGTAATAATAGAAATGAAACAAAAACAACAAAACGCGATTTTAGTTCTAAAAATGTAAAGATTTAAAAAAAATTATTTTGATACAATAAAGTTTGTCATTTTTTAGTAGTTCTTCAAAGAAATAGTTGTGTAGTAATCTCAAAGTAAATTTACATTGAGAAATGAAATGACGCGATGGATCTCCCATTGTTTTCCTGTGTATGTGCCTGTACATTTTGTTATTTGTTATGTGATGCTTGGGCGGAAAACGATTTAAATAAGCTATATGGCATCAACTTGATGTTTACTCAATAAAGATTGAAAAGCCAAAAAAATGCTTGTTTGTATTTATTTTCTCCTTCCCCGTTCCTTGGGTGCAGAAAATATATTAAAGCTCCCCCATTTCCCTCCCTCCCAAAAAGGATGGCAAATTGTAGTCACTTCGAAATTAAGATTTCCAAGTCTGGCCTTCAATGCGGCCGTAGGTGATATACATTCATAAGTTACTATATCGTTTCATGTGTAAACATCCGGTGGCCTTGAGGGGTCATCTGGGGTAGTATCTCGGAAAAATATCAGAAACGGAAAAATGAACCATCACTGTTTAATATGGTATGACAGCCTGTCTCAAAAACCAGGTTCACATGCTGTTGTGGCATAGTTCGATACTTGTCTTGCTGTGCTTCGCCCGGAGATTGCCAGTTCATTGCATAAAAATTGTTAGGCAAGCAACCTGTGGCAGTCGAACCCAAAAAATCATACATGCAAAGAAAAATTCTCATCTCTGCCCTTGTTCTTATTCTGTGTTAATAAGTGTTTGAATAAACACTTAAGGAAATGTTTTATTTTGTAAAATAGATGTTTTGATACGGGATGAAATTAACTTTTCGGGAGTGGCGGTCGTGAGGTACAGTTGACGACAGTTACATTCTCTTGTATCTGTGGCCGTATTCACGAACATCTGAGTTTATTTACTTAGATATTAAACTTAGATCTCAAGATTAAGCTTACGTAAGTTTACTTACTTACGCCATATTCATCGCGTAAGTTTATCAACTTACATTCTAAGTCAATATTGCAAAATTTTCATAAATAGTGCGACTAATCGTAATCGTATAAACTGGTTGTCAATGTAAATATCGAAGTCTTTTAGATGTTTCGGGGCGTTAAAGCTTCTTCTTGTTTCCTACTCCAAATTTTCGAGATTTTCCACCAAAAAATGAATATCTTCTCTTGAAAATCCATATCGAGTTAAAAGTTCACCGTCATTGTAAACTTCAAACGGATTACTCCTATCTCGAAACACTTTCCCTCATAAAAACCCTTTCATATTCTTCATTTACTCTCAATAAATTGATTGTTGCCAAGGTAAACAAAGCACTCTAGGTATTTAAATATCGCGTGGGATTGAACTGAGAAATCTAAGTGTAGTCCGAAGTAAACTTAGAATTTTGAACTGAAACTTGAGTGGAAACTTAAACTTACATTTTGTGAATACCGCTAAGTTAAACCAACGGGAAAGTTAACTCTTACATTTCTGCACTTAGATTGACTCTAAGTTTAAACTTACACTTTCGCGAATGCCACCACTGGTTTACGGGTGAATATACCAGATTGGCTATGGTTACGGCCTGTCCCGAAACAATAATTATTGCCAATATCTACAGGCAATAACCGAATTGTGTCAGTGTAATTGCGGACAATTTGGTGCCATAATTATTGGTTTTAACTTAGTCCTAGATGACTCTTGCGGTCTTCCTATGACAGCAAGAGCGATAGTTCCTATAATAGACCGTGTCGTTGATGTCAATTTTGCTAATCTCGGCGTATGACTCAGGCCACTGGCGTTATTTTAGAAAGAGTGCATCACACAAATGACCCAATTATACAACGCACAATTTCTATGGTTAAACAACAATTTTGTACTGCGAAAAATGTTTTCTTGGGATCAGGATATAAAATCTCCCGTTATCTCCCACAGCAACAATAAGTCAATTCGCACTTTGTCTTTTGCCGAAACGTTTTTGCGTTTAGGCCGAATTAATTGGGATAAGGATATAAAGAAATGATAGAAAAAACGGCAAAAATAAAAAAAATTCAATTTTGTCAGCAACATGTTCTCATATTGGTTATTAAAGGGACTGAATAATATGTAAAATACTTTTTAGAAGATCATATGATGGCTTTATAAATTTGAAAGTGTGCATGTTGAAAGAAAATTAGAATTTTGATATTGTCCCTTATCATTTCTTTATAATTTATCTCCCAACATTTGCAGTCAAAACAACACCTTCACCGGAAAGATCCAAAAGTGCGAATTGGCTTATGGCTCTACAATAAGCCAATTCGCACTTTGACTTTTTCAGAAAAGTTTTTACGCTTCGGCTGAATTCAGGTGGGATAAGGATATAAAGAAATGATAGAAAACAAAACGAAAAAAAAATCAACCAAATTCCATTTTGCCAGAAACATATTCACATGTTGGTTATTAAAGGGACTGAATAATATGTAAAATAGCTTTTAAAAGATCATGTGATGGCTTCATAAATTTAAAAGCGTGCATGTTGAAAGTAAATTAGAAACTTGATGTTTTTTCCTTATCATTTCTTTATAATTTATCCCAAAAATATTTGCAGCCGAAACAACACCTCCACCGGAAAGACCCGAAAATGCGAACTGGCTTATTACAGGAACTGTGACAATTTCTGTCCTAGGAAGATTGATCAAGTCATCTCGCAGACACCTTCATGCAATGAGCCAAGTCACACTTTGGGTGTTTCGAATAATTTGCGAAAGAAATTTGATTTTCGACTGCGATGGAACCAAAAAAATGAAAGAAATGACAGAGAAATATGGAAGAAATATCGCAAAAACAGCTTATACTCGAAACATAAAAGAAATTGAAACTTATAATACATTTTTAAAAAGCACAGAAGTTGTTAAAAATCTGACTGCTCTTTGGTGCAAAGGGAATTTGACATTTAGGTGAAATGTCTCTATCATTTCTTTCATTTTTTACCCGGTTACTTTTATTCGAAACGCAGAACTTTGCACATTTTTATTAGGAGCACCCTAAGTGTGATTTGGCTTGTGAGTAACTTGGGGCGTAATGAGCGATATTTGGAGTTTATAGCAGTTTTATACCAATACAAATTCTTCGATATTTAAGCTAAGTAGTAAAACTTTTCTAAACGGTAAAAATTATACAAAGAGCTAGCTTTCTAGCATGTGACAAATAGGCCAAAATATATGCGATCGGCCTACAACAAGAAAAATACTGTTATATTTGGTATTAAAACAACGAGAAACTGCGTTTTGCCCCCACACAAGCACTGGCACTTTTTGATCACGTGACGAAAATGTTAATTCTTATTCGTAGATGCAAAGTTGTGACGTGAACTTGTTGTCAAGAATAGAAAGGGTCCACTGGGACTAGTTTTACCATTGGTAACTGTACAGAAGTGGGCGATAATGTAGGTTTTGTGCTAAAACATAAGATAAGAGCTTACTTTGCACGACAGTAATATGTCAAGTAGTCTTCAGGCTGCATGTAATAGTTTCAAGTATTTTGTTATTTGGTTTAACTCCTTTCTTTCAAGTTATTTTCATTAGTTACTTCTCTTCGTCTCTGGCGGGTAGATGTAAACAATACAAACAAATTACCTGAAGTTTGTAACCACATCTCTCGCGGAAATAGATGAAACTGTGAAATTGTTTTTATTCCGAATAACTCCCCTCTAAAACTTGTATAAAGTGCCAGTAAATCATTAAATTACAAAATTTAAAAAAAGAGATTTAGCGAGTCCACTGACTCTGCTAAAAGTGATCATTTGGAGAACCGGGTTCATATACAAAATTAAGGAGACAGTCTCTTTTAGTGGGTGTGTTTCTGGCAAAAAAGTTGGTCGAATAAAGGAGACCTCGACTTTTTGTTTATTCGTTATTGTTGTGTTTTTTTCAAAACAACCATAACAGATAATAATAATAATATTAATTTAAGATATCTATGCGATAACAAAAGAAAAAATGCGGAAGAGAAAGGATATACATTTGGTCTCCCCATCTATTATTTATAAGCATGGTCTCCCCAGGTCGCAAGGTAGGTGTATATATATATATATATATATATATATATATATATATATATATATATATATATATATATATATATATATATATATATATATATATATATATATATATATATATATGGCCCAATGCTTGAGGAGACCTCACGTGCTGATTTATAAGGTTTAGAGAGACCAGAACCAGGTCTCCTTATTTAGAAGGCCTCCAGAAAACTCAGAAGTAGCCAATTCTTCTTACATTTTTAAGACGGACACTAAACTTAAGCATAATGTGTATAAGACATTACCAAAATGAAAAATTATGACTGAAAGACAAATTCGAAAAGTCGCCCTAAAGTCTAGCCCTTGTATATTTCACAACCATATCAAATACCACTCAGGGAGACCATTTGTAATTGTCATTTTTGAACAAAATCGGCTGTATATGGGCAAACTAAAATTTTCCCCATGTTTAGAGAAGTCTACTCTATCACATGGCAAAGTTTCATGAAGGATAGACAAAAAAATCCTTTTTCTTAATTCTTGGCCTGTAAATTCAACCTTCCTGAAAAATAGCACGTGCTTCGATTTGATTTGTCGAAAATCAAAACAAAAATACAAAATCAAAACAAAAAAATTCTGAAGGCACATGCGCCAAATATCTGTCGAAATTTGAATTGCATATCTCACTCATTACAACAGGTCATAAATCATTATTCCTCATATTAAACAAGCGTATTGTCCCATTTTATTTACTATCTTTAATAAATGGCTATCTTAGTTGTGTAATGTGAAATAAGTGAAAATACCATATTATCGCTCACAACACGGTAAGCACTATGAGGCAAAAACTGCTCATTTTTATTTGTTCTGCCTATTTTGGCAACAGCTGGCACATGACAGTTTGTGCTGTTTTAGGTTCGACTTCTACAGAGTGCTGGCACAACGATGTTTTGTGCAATAAATGGACGCTGTCCGGTGGTGGCACAACAATAAGCCAATTCGCACTTTCGGATCTTACCGATTATAATGACATCTTAAGGGAAAAACATCAAAATTCTAATTTTCTTTCAACATGCACACTTTCAAATTTATAAAGATATCATATGATCTTTTAAAAACTGTTTTACATATTATTTAGTCCCATTAATAACCAACATGTGAATATGTTTTTGGCAAAATAGAATTTTGTTGATTTTTGCCGTTTTTCTTCTATTATTTCTTTATATGATCCTTATCCCAACTAAATCCAGCTGAAACGCAAAAAGTTTCCGGCAAAAGTCGAAGTGCGATTTGGCTTATATAAGTACTCTCATGCAAAACCACAATAACCGTTAAATTTTTGGGTCAATGGTCATTGCTTATTGCTGTTTGCTATTGTGGATTCGACTCCCACAGAGTATTTGCATAACAATTTATTATGCAATAAACTTGTACTCACCGGTGGTAGCACAGCCAGATGAGCATGAAACTAGAACAAGTAAGAAATAAAACTGGTTGGGACCCCCACCCGAACAAATCCTCACAGCATATAATTATTTTCAACAGAAGCTGTATGTTGATACTGTGTTAGATGGATAAGAGGTCTGAAATTGTTACAAAAAGAGTGTTTTGAAAAATTTTATACATGAAGTTTCACCTGTAGTTTAGATCATGACAGAAAAAAAAGAACGAAATGATTATAACTACAGTAGCCTCCATTTAAGTCAAAATCGGTTTAGTCAAATTTTTGCTTTACTCAAATTAATTTGAGTAAAGTCCCGATATATTTTACTTATGTAAGTCTTTTAAATTCACCGCTTAAGTCAAATTTTTTAACTCAAAGTAATTTTTTTGGACCCTCAAATTTTTTTTTGCAAGAAAATCCTTTATTTTCACCAAAATAACACGGAAACTCATGGCTCAGTTGTTTGCATATGCCAACCCCCTTTGTGTAGAATTAGTGTGACTTTGCCTCTACACATTATGACGGTGTTGCTAGAAGTAAACGGTGGCGTAAAATCATTCAGAAGGTCTCTGTTAATAAAATATAAAAAAGATTTTTAACTCTGTTATAAATAGTAAGTATTAATATGATAAATTATTTGTGTCACAGCCGAATATTATTCATCATATGAAACAATCGCCATACCATAAACACAACAAACACTTTGCGAAACCATGATAGTCACGTGACCACTCGACAGGGTCAATCTCGGATAACTCAAATTTCGGTTAACTCAAAGTATTTTGCTTGGTCCCGACCACTTTCTCTTATCGAGAGTTTACTGTAATTGATGTACAACTATAAATAACTATAGATAAACTGCTTTAATATCTCAAGCAAACGGTTTTTACACTTGAACCAAACAGTCACACCTAAATCGCTGTACTACCACCGGAGAGTGCTTGTTCGTTGCATAAGAAATCGTTATGCCAGCACCCTGTGGGAGTCGAACCCACAACAGCAAAAAGCGATAAGTTTATAATAATATAAAACTTTTTTCTTGTATTCTTTTAACTACATATCTTTAATGGCATGTTTGGCAATTTTCCCAAGTATTATGCATATTATGTATTATAATTTTGAGCCCATAATCAAGCTTCCATTTTTTACCCATAATATTGAACTTAACAATTTTATTCTTAATTAAAGTAACTTGGCAAAAAACAAATAAACAGTCATGAGTAGAGTTAGATATGGTAGTGAAAAATGGATATCCCTACAGGATAATGAAAGTTAAAAGTCGAACACATTAATTTTGTTATTATTATGCATTGTTTCCGATCGTCCTGCTGTTGCTCGAAATGGAAATTTTAAGAATTCTTCCGACCCCCCCCCCCAATCCCTCCACTCCCCTCTTCCCGCCTCTTTTTTTTCTTTATTACTACTCTTTACAACAATGACAAGCAAGAACTTATAATTGATTTCAGTGTCCGGTCATCCTGGCCAAACTTTTTAATGGCTTAACAGCACATATAGAGCGGTAAAAGGGCATAAAATTTTTAATAGTGTTCGCCTGTAACTGGGTTTGGTTTGCTTCAAGACATGCCACAACAGGCCAATTCGCACTTTAACTTTTGCCGAAAAGTTTCTGCGTTTCGGCCGAATTCATTTGGGATAGGATCATATAAAGAAATGATAGAAGAAAAAAACCGGCAAAAATCAACAAAATCCCATTTTGTCAGAAACATATTCACATGGTTGTTAAAGTGACTGAATAATATGTAAAATAGTTTTTAAAAGATCATGCGATGGCTTTATAAATTTGAAAGTGTGCATGTTGAAAGACAATTAGAATTTTGATATTTTTCCCTTATCATTTCTTTATAATCTATCAAAAAAAATTGCAGTCGAAAAAACACCTCCACCGGAAAGACCCGAAAGTGTGATTTGGCTTATGCATTGCGGCTTCGGAACTCTGAAGTGGTTTATACTGACCTTTAGTTACTTCTATTCATCAAGATTCTTGTGAAATATGCATAAACATGCTATATACAACAAAATATATCGTAACATTCATATCCTAAACGATAACACTGAAATATGTACTGTGAAATAACAAATCAAACATACAAATGACACGGAATTATTTGACAGCGATTTGTTTATATGAGTGATAATATGGTAAAATTACAACTTGTTTTTTTTCCAATATTACAAGGAGGGTGTTCAGTACTTCATTTTGTTACCATTTTCTAATTATTTCTCTAATGCCAATTTTATTCGCTTCCCACGAAAGCTCACTCGAAGATACCGCGAGAAGTCTCGAGAGTGTGATTTGGCTTATTTTGCCGCGTGTTTCGAAAAAACTAAAAAGACCTCCAGGAATACAAAAAACAACGTACCTGTCCACGATAAAACACGATCTACAAAATAAATACTCAATTTTACAAGCCAAAAAAATTAGCACATAACCGAATTAGGTGGAGAGACTTGTAAAGAAACGCACAGAGCTTTGCTATGTAAAGTATCGACGACCGCGTGTTTCAGTAAGTATAAGTTATACTATTAAAAATTTCCGGGTCATTTTTTTTCTATTCATGTCTTTATATCCTTATCCCAACTGAATGAAGTCGAAACGCAAAACTTATGAGCAAAAGTGTAAAGTGCCAATTGGCGTATTGGTTGATCAACATCATTTGTTCATCATAATCAGTAAATATCTATGTTCTAACCCCTTTTTTTTAGCATAGATAAATAAGCCAAATCACACTTTGAGTGTTTCGAGTAAAATGCGCAAGAATTTCGACTGCCAAGAACGGGGCAAAAATACATGTAACTTAGGTTAAATCCGCCTGTGCCTGTAGTGTCGCCCCCTCCCAAAAACAACAATTATCCCGGAAACGATATTTTTTGCCGAACCTCCCGACAACTGCCACTGGTTCTCTAATGCAAAATACTGAACTGCTATAAGTAAACCGTCAGTACACAATATGAAATCAGGTTTATGCTCACAAGTAATCCTTATAGCTCTTAGCGAATTGATAGTCTTACAGTTTCCACTTAAAATTTATATTTCCGGATGATAGAATAAAGTGGCGAGTTACAGCTCAAAAATCCTGCCCGAAAAAATACATCGGCCTTGCATTTTCGTAAATCATAACATTTTACTTCGTACATAACAGAAAGCTTGTGTAAAATCCTATATTTGCTACACGCAAAAGCATATCACGATCGCGTCTAAAATACGAAAGTTATTGCGCAAAAACCATTGAAAAGTGGCAGACGGTCCTAGGTTACTGGTAGAAAAATAAGTTTCGCATTTGTTAAAATCTTAAATAAGTTTTTAAAATAGCATTCGGGTTGTTAATAACCCGACCGGTATTTGGTGCAAGAGAAATTTTTGACATTTAGGCGAAATTTCTCTATCATTTCTGTCATTTTTACGGGATTATTTTTATTCGAAACGCAGAATTTTTGCGCATTTAATGGGAACGCCTAAACTGTGATTTGGCTTATTTTGACGTAGTATTTTGACTTTGTCCGATATTGAGTTGTCATGCTAGTGAAAAGCCTGTCACCGCATGTATCTAGCTCCAAGTCAGCTCTTCCTTATTTATACTTGATATATTTCTTTGGAGCTACGCATGTGTCAAGTATGACAGAAAAAAGTGTTGTTGATTATTTAATGTGAAGAATTGAAGCAGTCTAAATATGATAAATTCCCGGGAGATTCGAGAGGTATGGGAACTTGCTACTTTAGCTGCAGCCTCGCAGACTCGCAGTGTGGTACTCTTGACTACGGAAAACAAATGCAACCTTAGCGAATCAGGTCCAAGGAACGTCATCAATAAATAGGTTTTGTAATGAAAGTGAGGGTTATTCGACAGAATCACGAGACATGTAAAGTTATGTGAAGGATGTAAATATAAACACCTGTGAAGAAGATATCAGCACCTGGGGGTGTGTTCCTGGTAGCCGTGGAGGCAATCCCTTGGGAGTCTTGATGTAGTTTCCTGTCTGGAATCCGTCCGCCTGTTCGTGATGACACGTCAAATGCATTAAACCAGTAACAACGCGTCCCATATCGCAGTGCGCTATTGGTTTTGAACAGTTCCTGGCCAAGCGGAGTGATCGTTACAAGTTAGCGTGCTACGAGCCTGCGTGTCAAGGTACTTTGCGTGTCTGGGACGCTGTGTGCGTTCTTCTCTGGTGAATCAGCATTTCACGGTACTATACTACATCCTTGTCACCGTGAAGTTTCGCATCCAAGTATTATATTTGCTGTATTTATTTATGTATTTATTAACATTTGACAAGCTTTTGGTTTGCAAGGGTTATATGAATTTGTGCGAGCAAAATTCGTCTTTTTTATTATTGACAGTTTTTTGCGATTTTTTGTGTCTTCTTCTTCTCCGACACTGTGGGCCTACGACCATGAAACTTAGGACTTATGAAGAGCTTGATCTGAACATGTGAATGTCACTTTTTATTTTCGTCTTTGATATCGTTTTCTTTGTTAAAACGCCATGTGATAAGAGTGTATTTTTTGCAAGTAAATGCGAGCTCTCACTGCGTAAATAGATAACACGGCATATACCTGACCAGCCAATAAAACTTTGAGTCCACAACAACCAAACACTACTCGGCTTATAAGACGTATTCAAGCTGTGTTGTTTGCAATATATTATTCAAGAAATAACCAACTGAAGGGAGTATTTTTGCGTTTTAATTTTTGTCAAGTGTTTAACATTTCGCTAGCGGAATGAGCTTTTAGTTTATTTATGTATTTGTTTATTTATCTACAATGTACTGTGGGCAGGCCTGTGATATGTGATATAAGTGGTTGGATTATGTTATATTTATTGGTGTTTATATTATAATGAAATTCTCGTTGTTTAAATATCTGCCTTTTTATTGTGTTTCTTGGACTACAGGCCACTCATTTCCTCATCTGGCCCAAACTCTAAATAACATCGTGACATCGTGGCGAGCCTGCCAGGATGAGCAAAATTTAAGCCGTAGTCCGGAAATATAGTGGGATTTTCTTTCGGTACAGGCAGTGGTATATTTTTGGCATATATTTTGAGATATATCTGTTATATCTTATATATTGGGAGATATATCTCTGTGATATCTGTTGAGGAAAGTGATTTAATTTAGTGTCTCCCTGTCACCCCCTCCTTTTCCCCTCCTTTATCCTCCTCTTATCCCCTATCCGAAACACACGAAAACAGTTAAATGTGACCAGAGTGGCTTTTGCTGAGGTTTATGTGCATTGTTTTAAAGCAGGCCTCAAACCTGGCAGTGACCTATTTAGCAATATAGTGTGAACACGGCTCTGCGCTGATAATCGATCAATGTGTGAGAAGCAGGAGGCATTGCAAAGTGAAGGCGTGTTGTTTCGATTCGAGAAGCCTGTGGCTTTCAGTGACGGTTATTAAATGAGAGCTGCGTTTCCCTTCAGTCAGTGTGTTTAGGGGTCGATTCACAGCAAAGGTGTATCCCAGTGTAGGGTAGATATGTTAGGTCGCCTTGTTTTATGAGAAAAAAACAAGACAGTTGCTTGGTGATGCGTTAGGTGTGGTGGAGTCCGGTAAATTGTTTTTTTTTTTTGCATTAAACTAAAGCGGCACGTGGCCGTATCCCCTTCTTAAAAATACATTTAGAGGTTACTACCTGTTGATCAAATTTAATTACATGTTGACCTGAGGGTCAGTGTGAACCCCCCTCCCTAGTTATTGTTATTTTTTAATGTAAGCTAAAGTTATTTCAGTTATTTAAATGAATTGAGTGAAGCAATGGGCTGATATACAAGAGGCGTTGCCAAGTAAGATCAATCCGTGAAACCTGTGGTTTTAAGGAGCGACCGATTGGAAGCTGCGTCTATCCTCAGTCAATGTGTAAAGCTGTGTTCATGCAGTGCTGGGTTGACTCCATTAAAAAAATGAAACAAAAAAAATTCAAAAGTTACTGCCTGTTGATCAAACGTAACTGAATTTTTACCGTAAGGTCAGTCGTAAACCTCCTCCCCTCGTTATCGTTTTTTTTTTGGGGGGGGGGCGTGAGCTAGTGATTTCAGTGAACAGATAGTGAAATATACGCTGAAGTGAGGCGGCATTATTATTTTTTCTTTTGTTTCTGTGAAGTGTGGAAGTGAAGTGAAACGGAATCAGTAGCAGGTTGTTTTACGGTAAAGTGTACGTGTGCGAGTACTTTCATGATAACGGTGCCACCGAAATAAATGTGTGCTTTTTCTTACTTTACCATTGTTAGGATTTAAAAGTGAGATCAATGCGAGAATTTAAATCATTATTTATCATAATTAATAACCAGATGCATTGAAAAGGCTTAAAGTGGAGGAATATACGTGCTCTATAAAAAAAAAACCATAACCCCTTTGTTTAAATATTTGGTCACTTGACTTTGGCCACGTATCATTTAAAGGCCAGAATGTAAACAAACATTGACAGGTGGATGCGGAAGCTAACTTTTCTGCACTTTTATGAACAAATAAAAGATATACAACTCACTAAAAATTGTGCCTGTTTTACAAAAGGGTGTATGGGCATGAAAATTGGAAGAAACCTACTTTGTCAAGAAAACATCAATGCGAAAGGTCTATCTATGTTGGCATATTCTGAGTATGGTCTCCCAAAGTCGTATTTTAGGGTTATACACGAGCAAAAATAACCGATGAACATTTGGTCCCCCTGTTTACTTATTTTCATATTAGGTCTCTCTTAGTGGTATCTTTGTATCTTTTCAAGGGAAATTTTTGTCATATTCACTTTGCTTTATCACAATGGGTTCTTGAGGTCCGTTAGAAGCTTATTTTCGATCTTTACTGGATTGTTCTCGTTCAGCCAAGAAACGGAATACTGAAATTTGCCTTTCAGGGTTACGAGGCGGTGAACTTTACCTTGTTTCTACTCTTTCCATGCCATTCCCCTCTCTACACAAACTTAAAGATATGGCGTTGTCGCTTTTTTGGAAATAAACCATGTCAATGTCGCTGCGAAGAATCACTTTTTCATTCTTTTGCCTTTGCTTTGCGTGCTGTGACCTCTCAGATTGGGGCTTTCACGATGTTAATATTGTCAATAAACACATCAGCACATTTTTACCCAATTTGCATTGGAAACAAACGTTTTGAGTCTTAAATACTGCGACCGGGGTTTAAGAGAGACTCCAAACTGCTCAGAACGACAAAATAACAACATCTGTAAACTCTCTGTTGAATGTTGACAAAAAAGAAAAGATCGCACACAAAATGTACCAATATTACGGAGTCTTCCTGGCCTTACGAGTCGAGTATTAATTTCAGTTTATGTTGATATTGATTGTTACGGTGCAGTTGTGACACTGATTTGATACTACACCAGCAGTCTCGAACAAAATTTTGTGCTAGGTAGCACAACAAATGTACTCCTCTCAAAAACCACTAAAACCGGAAGTTTCAAAGCGAAATTGCAACCACCCTCCCCACCTCAATGAGTTCTTTCATATCATATATAAAACTTGTAAATCAAGAGCCTAGTTCCTGAGATATCCCCTGTACTTAAAACAAGCAAATTTTTAAATGTAAAATCTATCAAAAACATTTCAAACAAACTCGAAACCAATCTCATGGTGTTCCCCACGACAAGATCTCGCTAGATCCAAAGCTGCTCGTCGTGATCCTATCGCGCTTTGTAATAAATCCATCACATCACTAGTTTCACACAAAGTTTGCTCGTGCCAAAAGCTCATTCTCTACTTAATACATAAGAAAGGGAAGAGACTGCTCTCGGTATTCTGACAACGCACACATATTTAAGATATTAGAATTAAACACAGTGGTGCGTAAACTACATGAAACACACACTCTATCATATTTCAACCTCTATACCACATCACCCAGTAATACAATAACACAATTGGGCTCCAAGTGTCATTCTGGCGAACATCAAGTTACTTAAACAGAAACATAAGTTATCGAAAGAACATATGGATTGAGTTACCCTATTGTTACAGAACTGACACAATATTACCTTAACGGGGTGAGAGAGACGTTAAACTACTCAGTCAATCAAGCAATCATGACGCTGATGTATATTTCTCATCGATTTTCTATCGTCCTTCACTATCAAATGACTGATTTTTAACATTTTTTTTTTTAATTATTATTTTTAGAACATGAGTACCCATCCTAAAGTACGCTACATCATGTATATAAATGAAAAAAAAAAAAACAATTTTTAGGCCACCTTATACTTTTGCCAGTCTTTTGGCCTTGAAATCCAAACTTATGTCTGTGGCTATAAGAAAGGAATTTTGTTTTTCTGCGAAGTAGATTTTCTGAAAGCTTTAGGATGGGTGAACAACAGATTTTACGTGTGGTATCACTCATTTTGAAAAGTTGCCATATAATTAAGGAGATTAAGACTTGGTTTTTAAAACCTAAAATTTATTGCACTAACACGAACGAATGCTAACGTGTTCCTTAACATGTATGTGTTTTTTTATTTAAAATCTTTTCTGTTGCAAGATCTCGCAAGTTAAGACTCAGCTAAGTCTGTAAGACTGTACTACAGTTCCATTGTTAAAAATCAGTTGTAGAAAGTTGTTTACGCAGCTTCTAAAAATAGATTTTTGTAATTTGCAAAAAAAAAAAAAACTTAGTGAAAGAAAACATGATTGAAGATACCTTGGACTTCTTTGTGTATCAAAATCAGCTTGTTGTATGTTATGATGACTGTTACTTTTGTGACAAAATAATATGGCTATTGGTTGAAACAAGAAATGTTTTCGTAGCTATCGTTAGGACGTACGCAAAAAATTTGCCAATTTTCTAAACCTTTCCCAGGTACGCCAAAAGTTACGTTAATATGGGGTTGAACATCAGCTCACGCGTTGGCCTAGACACACCCCACCCTCTTTAAATACATCTGAAATGTATGATCCCTTAGGCATATAATTAAAGTAATGTCATTACACGTATCTGGGTTGAAGTATTACTATTTTATCGTTCCAGAAGTTGGACGAAATGGCGTTTCGGACTCGGGCTCAGTGTATTTATTATTATTTATGAAGTACCTGTGCTTTTATCTTCACATAGGTCTCCTTTTATTCTTCGTAATAACAAATATGTATATACTTTCACAAGACACTAGAACGTGCCACTTTGAGAGACGTTTGCTAATTTATAAGTGTTGGTAAGACCTAAAATTTTGGTAGACCTAAATTATGTCAACTTCGATGAGGAGGTGAGATAAGATTAAAAAAATGTTATCTTAAAATATTAAATTAGACAAATTGATCGTGTATTTTTCTGCATAATTTTCAGCTTCTTGCTGCCAGAGAAAAGTCTGCTGGAAATGTGCAGGTAAGCTGAATACTGCTATTCAGAAATTGATCGTCGTTTACAGCTGCATATAGGCGGGTATATTTACTTAACTTTTGATTGGTTTTATTAATTTAATGGGTTCATTATAGGGATTAACAGTAAGACAAACATCTAGTTAAATATTTCATGAAACAGGTTACTCTATAAATTTTGAACAGCTTTCAAGTTTTGAAAGGGCAATCTGCATCTTACTTTTATT
The DNA here is from genome assembly GCA_949752745.1 of Protula sp. h YS-2021. NCBI lineage: Eukaryota > Metazoa > Annelida > Polychaeta > Sabellida > Serpulidae > Protula > Protula sp. h YS-2021. Next base: position 24,676,741 of record OX457027.1, on the reverse strand, counting down.
GTACTCTGCCTATTTCTACCCTTTCAAGAGAACTCCGATGGAAGATGCACGGTTCTACTGCCAGCTCGGGATAGATAGAGACGGCTTTCAAATTAAATTCATAAACTCGAAAATAGGTAAGTCTGAAACAATTTCAACATTGGTAAATGCGAAAATGACTAACATGAAGGTTATGGTTCCCCGGTTAGTCGAGCTGTCTTGTTTGATTTTGACTTAAATGAAAAGGCCCTGCACATTATCAAGCGTCATTCAGGGGAATGATACTAAATTTTTAAAAAGGAAGAAAATAGAAAGAAATGTTGGATTTTGTGAAGTAAAATAAATGTTTTTAAAGGGCATGGGAATTGTCAATGAGAGTAAATTGAGAAACTAGTTATAGTAAACGTGTTGCTTTGTACGATAACAAAATGTAAGACATTCTAAATTGCGATGTATTTATATCAGAAAAAGGTGTTTTTGCAATGAAGAACTTACTTAAGGGAGATTTTCTTTTGCAATACCGTGGCGAATACCTCAATAGTCGCCAGTATCGCGACAGAGAACGCCAATACACAATAGACGGACAGTCTGGGTCCTATATATTTGAATTTCATCATGGCGGAGAGAAACGATAGTTTGTATTCATATACCTCTAATTAAGTTGTTTAGTTAGGTTAGCTCTGATGACGACCAGTTTTTTGTCCACTACTGACATATAATAGCATAAGTAGCATAATTGCAATGATATGCTTTGAACCAAAGACGCTTTTCATCTAGCAAGTAAGCAGAATCATCTCATCATCATCATCATCATCATCATCATCATCATCATCATCATCATCATCAAATGTGAAATGCCAATGATTACGTGCCTTTAATTGAAGTTTTATGTAGTGTGTGCGCGAGAGGAACTGTTGAAATAAACTTGAAATAAATCAGTTATATGATTTGCACGAAATACTGCAATGTTAGATGAAAAACAAGTACAGGTGCGGGGGGGGGGGAGGTCAGAATTTCACATGGGGTCAAAATTTCATAATGCAATTCGCACCGGGGGTCAATATTTCATCTCACACCGGGATGTCCGCGGGATGGGTATGCCTCGGAACCCATGACAGCTCTAGTAAATAGAGCGCACGTGGACATGACCTCACTCCTTGTAGAGGACATGCAGGCTCACACGGCCACACCCCCTATCGAGGAGGCGCACGTGGACAATGGTACTTCAACTGTCCAGAAGGCGTACTTTGATAATATCGTGCTCAAGACCTTTCACGGACTCAGTTCAATCACTCGTATTGGCACTGATGATAAATTTGTCACCAGTGTTCCATCAAAGTTGATTCCAGCAACGATTACAAAAGCAGAGGACGCTGAAACTGTGAGTCTCCTTAAGTGTTAAAAAATTTTATGTATACAGTCCACGTTATCTTTTCAAAGGTGCAACAAAAGGGAGCGCACATTCGGATAATGCTTTGATTTTATTACTGCCTGTAGTCGTTTAGCGCTAAGGTATTAGTATAGACTCCCTGATCTTTGAACTGGTATCCCTTAAGCTAGTTAACAAGGTTAAGTAACACTTGGTTAACAATTCTTACTTTACAGGCGTTTTTCAGGCTCATGAAAATCCTTTTTGAATCTTAATTGACTAGACATTCTTTTTAATTTGCTTCAGGAGAGCAATACGACAGACCATGAACGACTTATGCGGTGGAGCACACCAGAGCGCGAAAACACATGACCGCCACCATTAACTGTTATTCCATTGCAGCCAATGAGTAAGTTATGATATCAATAAACAATAAAACTTTATGCAATGGACACCTCTGGGACCTGGTAATTCTGTTTATTACATAAAGGTGTTCATAATGAGAAGTGAATTTCATCATAACAGTTCAAAATTCCGAGGAAATAGTGTTGACTAAGTGCAGTTGTTTGCTAACGGAGATGTTACTGTAATGTAATTTATTTTTATTGTTCGTTTCTTTCATTATTTTTGTTGAAATGCTGAAATAAAGAGATTTCCCGACATGTATTTTTCAGGTCCAGTACTCCCTGAAGAGCCTGAAGAACCTTTATTTATATCCGATCTGAACGCTGGAATTAAACAGCTAGGGGCCAGCTCGCATGCGTTGATTGACGAGAATGACGTTCAGTGGTATCCCCCCCGTGGCTTTTTATCCCAAGTAGAACGGAGGGATATAGTTTTGAACTTTTCGGTCTATCCGTCCGTCCGTCCGTCTTTTACGCTTCAGGCTCACGCGCCTACAGGCCACAATAATAGCTGGATTCCTTTCAAATTTTGTACACGGCTTCTCTGCACCCTTCTGCAGTGCACTAACCAAGAATTTTGGGACTTAAATTGACAAATTGGCTAATGTTTCAAAATCGGCGCTGTACTTAGAGTACCTATGGCAGTCTCACGTCCCTACTGGTTATTGGATTGACTCATTTAAATGTTAGACACTATGTCTACCCTTCCCCCACTTTTAAATTTTGTGCAGTCAACATACAGCAGCCTTACACACACCATGGGGGATAGACCTACTCCTCGAGACGTCGTCAGGTTAATATAAATTTTAAAAATGTATGACTAAATAGTTGGACGTTTTACCAGCCTCAGTGCAATGTTGTCACTCATTGAGGTAAAAAGAAAAGAAGATTTTTAATTCATTTACATCTTTACAGGTAATGGTTGTATAATTTTTGCATAGATTGAATTTCCAATTAGATAGACAAAATCTCTAGCTCATGCATATTTACACTGGTGTCATCATATACACTCTTCATGCTTATTGACGACGTGCACATAGATATAGCTTTGCTAGCAGCTGCTCAATCCGAAGAAAAAGAAAATGGAGGTGCCGACTCCATCGAAGAAATCGCCAATGCTTCAGGTAGGTTGCTTTTACTGTATGCAGTAATGAAGCATTTTTTATCTGCTTATAATTTTATCTGTAATTACAGCATCAATTGAAATGTGAAATATTTAAATTTACCATAGATATACTAAGCTCAATGTGTTAAAAAAATATGATTCGATTCTTGTGGTACAGATTCTTTGCTGCAAATTGCAGTGGTAGCGGCTGATCTTCGGAGCTTGGTTAGGGGCGACACACAAGCAGAACCACAACGTGAAGGTAAGTCTACTTGCATGATCTTGTACTACATTCACATACTCCGTATGGCGTTTGCATCAATGCGAGAAAAACTTAAACTATATATACACCAAATTGACGACTTTTAGAGACCAAACATTGAGATAGGAAAATAGTAGGACCAAATACGCATCCATTGTTTTTTTTAATTCAAAACTCAAATGTCACTTCTCTTTCTGTATCTTGAAAACATTGTCTCCTTAAGGGAGCTGTCTGCCCGTTTTTCCACGTCTCCCGCGTCTTCCCGCGTCTGCTGTGGTGTTATGTGTATGTGTAAAGAGACAGAGCAAACGTGAAAGTGAGGGGAAAAAAGACAACCCGTTTGAAAGAGAGAGAGAAAAAAGAAATTGGGCGAAAAAAAGAGTGGCTCCTTGGTTGCGTTTGCCGTCGTGTGTTTCGAGAGAGAGTGAAAGTGAAAGCAAAAAAAAAAGACTGCTCGTTTGGTCATTTAGTTGGTTGCGTGTGAAGACAGAGCTCTCAGTCAGTATGTATGACGTCATTGCTGGGTCAAAATACCTAATAGGCGAGCTCTAAACATGTCTCTATGAGTCCTCTGCTTTAAAAAACAGTTGGAGAGCTTACAGGGAGCTGTCTGCCCATTTTTCCACGTCTCCCGCGTCTTCCCGTGTCTTTCTGTGGTGTTATATGTGTGTGTAAAGAGGCAGAGCAGAAGAGAAAGTGAGGGGAAAAAGACGACCCGTTTGAAAGAGAGAAAGAGAAACTGGGCGAAAAAAGAGTGGCTCCTTGGTTGCGTTTGCCGTCGTGTGTTTCGAGAGAGATAGTGAAAGTGAAAGCAAAAAAAAAAAAAAAAAAAGACTGCCCGTTCGGTCAATTAGTTGGTTGCTTGCGTGTAGAGAGAGAGCTCCCTGGGGTTAAAAATAGCTTGGCTTAAGGAAACATTGGTTGGTCATTTTAGTTGCTTTTACGGAGACCCATTAGTGATGGTAGGTGTGAAAAGAGAGAAAGCAAAAAAAGATTGCCCGTTTGTCCGGCTGTCCATTTGTCCGGCTGTCCATTTGCTTTTACGGAGATCCATTAGTGATGGCATATGCGTGTGGAGAAAGAGAGAGTTAAAAAATGATTGCCCGTTTGCCCCGTCTGTCTTAGGTGTTATATGTACATAGAGAGAGTGATAGAGCAAACGCTAAATGAGCCGTACGTGGTTGGTATATGTAGGTAGAGAGAGCGAGAAAATCGAACCAAAAAATAGACTGCCCGTTCGGTCATTTAGGTGTGTATGTGTGCCGTGGTGTGATGTGTGTGGAGAGAGAGTGACAGAGCAAACGAGAAAGTGAGGAAATAAGAGTGGCTGCTTGGTTTGCCGTGGTGTGTGTGTGTGTATGAAGAGAGAGAAATAGTTGTTGCTTCCTCGCCTGCTTGTCAATGTGTGCAGTGATGCGTGAAGAGAGAGCTGTCTGGGCTAAAAATAGCTTGGCTTAAGGAAACTCTGTCATTGGTTGCTTAGTTCTAATTGATTTTCCGATGGCCCAGTTGTCCGTGTTACGGTAACACATATAGTCCGGCTGCCCATTTGTCCGCTGCCCGTTTGAATGGCTGCCCACTATCCCTATCACGTCATGATGACGTTCATATGACGTTCATATGACGTCCATATGACGTCACTGTTTAACTAGCCCCATGGGGCTTCTAAAACAATGACGTCACTGTTTTAGAAGCCCCATTATATGTGTGTTAGATGGTAAATTGAAACGCTACAAAACGAATGTGCACAAGCGTTTGCAAGAAGTGAAATCCAACATGCATGAGAATAAACTTGATAGCCAATTTGCAAACGAAAAGCGAAAAGAAGGCATCAAGAAGCACAATCTAAGAGTACTCAGTGAATTGTCTTTTGATCAAGCTGACCTGATGCGCGAGCGAAGAAAAAATTCCACACAAGATGTGATAAAAATGTGTTGCGAATGCAATAAGTGTATTGGAAGTTCAACGTTTTACAAGCATCAGTGCAAGTCAAAACCGACTGCGATAAGACCATCCGCGCTTGTGACTAATTTACATCACGACCAGGAGTTCAAGGAAAGAATCCTCGACAAATTTCAAAAGGATGAAACGGGAATGTTGTGCAGAAGTAATAGCTTTCTGAAGGAAATGGGTTATCGCATTTTCAACAAAAAGCGCTATTCAAAATCCAAAGCAGCCAAATGCAGGAAGAATTCAATGACCGAAATGCGCCAGCTTGCGAATCTCTTCCTGGAATACAAGAAAGTACCTGGAGCTCCTCAAAATGCTTCCATTGAAGACATGTTCCGCAAAGGTAGAGAAAACATGAACATTCTGTATGAAGCCATAAAAAGAAGGGGGCAAAGTTCTTCCTCAGCTAAAACGAAGCACGGGCTTTTGAAGAACATCAAGGCAGTGCTCAGGAGATCGGCGAAATATCTCGAGGCCATTTATAACGAAAGATCCGAAAATGACAAAGTATTAGATGTGCAAGGGTTCAGAAGGAAATTGCATTTTCGAGATCCCGAAGTATTCGCTGAAGCGGAATACCTCGCAACCGAGCGCACTTTTGAAAGGCGAAGGCCTAATGAGCTACCATATGACAAAATGGTCCAGCGCTTGCATACGTTTGTGAATGATCGAGTGAGTGCCATTGTGAACGACTTTGGTGTCGAAAAATATGCCTTGCTCAGGAATCTCGTCGTTTGTCGACTCACTCTGTACAACGCGCGTCGCGGTGAGGAAGGTGCGAGGATGCTGATCACGGAATGGGAGGATGCCAAAAATAAAGTCTGGGTTAGTGATGAGGCCATAGATTCGGTTGTAGACCCAGCAGAAAAATTCTTGGCAAATCAGTATCTATTGGCCTACTTGCATGGTAAAGGGAAAAAATTCGTTCCTATACTGATACCCAAAAATGTCGTTGGCGCATTGGACATCTTGGTCAAGTATCGAAAAGCGTACGGAATCAAAGAAAATAACAATTTCGTGTTCGCTTCAACAGGCTCATACAATCACTGTTCTGGGTGGCATGCAATGAATCAAGTTACAAAGATTCCAATCACGCTTAACGCGACTATGAATCGTCATAGGATTTCGACGATTTATTCATCTTAGGATATGACTCCCCCTGATGCCAAAATATACTTTAATCACTTGAGCCACTCCGATATGACGGCCAGTGAGAACTACAGATGTCCGCCAGGTTTAAAAGAGACATTGGTGATGGGCCGACTTTTGCAGAGGTTTGACGAAGGTAAACACTTTCGTTTTATCTTTATTGTCAAAATAGGGATTTCAAAATATCTTAAATAAGAGCCATGTTCCATTAAAAAATTAAAATCAGTAATATCATATATAACAGCGATTTTTTCAATGATCTAAAACAATATCCAACGGCTGTAGAACCTGGATTTTTCTACTTAACTAACTTCTCCAATGCAAGTTGATTGTTGAGTTTATTTTAACGACGACCGTGAAAAGGATAACATTGTATCTTGTGGAGTCATGTCGCGTTTGTAAATTGCGTTGAAAATTCACCGATTAGATAGATTTCCAAAATTACTGTAATCCTGTAATGTTGTTAAAAGGTAAAAGTAGGCCCGGTATGCACGGCAGCGTTGCCACTTGTAGCGCGTCAGCTGCTGCTACTGCTTCAACCGGTGCTAAACCAAAGAAACCTAGGTGCGGTCTCTTAGGTGTGTGTGTGTTTTTAATATAAATCTCGGGTATACATTGGTCATTCGATAGACTTTGTGAAACTTCAGATAGGTTTTTTCATTTATTGTATTAATTTTTTAAATTGCCTCTCAATATGCTTTACCTATTGATTTAATAAATTAATTTATGTTTTCTTATAAGTTAAAGTGTTGATGTTGTCACTGGCATATTTTCGCAGTGATGAAACCTAACTATTCACCGGTGCTATAGGGGCACTAGGCAGTAAACACCTTGGTACTTGAGCAAATTGAAAAGCTTAATGCACAAACTAAATTACAATTAGGCTTAAATAATTCCCATGAACAGATGCAAGAACACTGGAAAAGCCGTGTGCAGCAACAGCCCAAAAACAACCTCGACGTACTTGTGAGGTGTTAAGAACCAGGAATTCATCTGATAGTGATGATGATCAGGCCCCTTTAATTAGATATGTGAAAGGGTGTGAGAGAGCCCATAGCGACTCTGATTCAGACTCAGATTGGAGTGAATCGCTAGTTTCCGACGGGCCTAAGAAAGATTTCTCAGGGAAGTCACACCGAAAACGGACACGAGGCTGCCTGGATACTGATAGTATGAAAAATCGGCAATATCCTGGAATGCTCCCGTTTATCTCTTTAAACGCATCAAAACGTCTTATAGGAGGAACGTTCCAGGACATATCCGTTTAAGCTTATAGACGTTTGATTTACATAAGCAATGAAGCCTGCAGTTTTATCAAATGACAACTATGCATATGTCCACCATAGAGCCGAGCAGCTGTAAAAATCATGTGCTGTTGGGTAAAATCAAATAAAAGCATATAATTCCGCAAAAATAATAGCAAATGCACCTCTTCTTGTAAGCGGTCCTTCTGCTTGATGATCATGAAATTGGGATAGGGGCCATTCATGTAGTGCGTACGCAGGGAGGGGGTCGCAGCCAAAACATACGCACTGCGCACAGGTTGGAAGGGGGGTCAAGCCACCAGCGTGCCTACACAATTTTCAATATACATATGAATATTGCATTTTACTAAGCGTATGTGGGTACAGGGGAAGGGAGTATGGTCCAAAGCGTACGCACTGCGTACAAGGGGTATGATTAGCTAGATTGGCTAAAAAGATGACAGTGTCACTATGGTATATAATAAATCTGAATTAATTTAGGCGAATATGAGCCAATGCTTGAAGAGGAAGAAGAGAGTTCTATCGCTAGAAAGCGTGTTGAGAAAACAAAAGGTATCGAAACATTGATTTATTCATTTGAAGCTTCAGTTGCAAAGTATTTGTAAGGATTTTCGCCAGCTAAAAGAGAAATTGTCGCCACAATATGATCCCCAGTGTCTGGGTAAACATTAAAATAAACAACCCCGACATGTTAGATAAGCGGTTTCTTAATTTGTTTATTTCTTTTAACATACAGAAACTGTTGGAATCTCTTCGTGAAGCAGTTAATTGTGCAAATATTTTCAGATGTCGAGTTTTGGTGGGCCAGTTGGTACAATTTTGGCTTCGACGTTATAATTAAGTCACTGTTTCAAGTCGTTCAAGAATACTTTTACAGCAGTTTAGGGTTTTGAAAATCAACAACTTTTTCTGGTATGTTGTTTTATTTTATTTTATCTAGATGAAAACATTTCTTGGCATACTCAACGGTTTGCTTGTGAACGAGTGTGACATTGTTCCTTCCTAATGTAGAGCCCCAAAGTAATTATGACAACTGTAAAATACAAGATAATATGTAAGTTCTCCTGATGTACCATTAATGAGTATGGCATATCTCAGTCACATCAACAGTGTATAAATTTCATAGTATTCATGCATTTCTGTTTTATCTGTGTTTACTTTTGTGTGTTATTTCAGTAAGGGGCTATCCATATATTACGTACGTGAAGAGAGGGGGTCTAGCCCTGTGCGTACGCTAATGTTGATCTCCATATTTACGTCACATTTTTAGCCCTCAGCCAATAGGGCTGAAGGCTATTTTTATCGGTCTGTCCGTCCACTTTTTTGTCTGACAATATCTCGAAAACTCTTCATCAGATCTTCACCAAACCCTACAGGAAGAAAGTATATAGGGTCTATATGTGCAACGAGTGGTTCGATTTGTCACGTGACCGTTGCACTTTAAACTTTTTCTTGTCCGGGCAATATCTCAAAAATGTAACCCGCCCACAGTGATGTAACTGCTATTGGCTGAGGGCTCTGCATCTGAGATGCCTATGTTTTTACGTACGGGGGTAGGGGTGTCAAAAGTTGGCAAATATAAGAGGCCTTCCATTTAGTACGTACGCAAAAATTTACCCGTTTTTATCCCCCTTCCCTCAACGCATCAATTGTGACGCCATTTTGAAGTTTAATATTAGCGTACGCACACTATAAGACTTCCTTCCCCCTCTTTGCTTACTAAATAGATTTCTCCTGAATAGAGCGCTTCCAAACATTTTAATTGTTAAAGAGTGTTAGGTGAACGAGGGATTGTTCTTGTCTCACTACCTGACACCAGTTGCTTTTTACATTATTTTGACCTGCTGTCTGGTGACTGAGTAAACATCCAAAACATTCTGTTGACACAGCCAGGTCATGAGAATTGCTTTATTAGCCCTCTGCCACGTAGTACGCTGCAAGTTACTACAGCTGTATTGGATTTGGATTCGTCCATCTGTCAACATTTGGAATGGGGAGTCGTTTCTGCTACTAATCACGAGAACTACAAAGGGGATTCCATTCCAACTTTGCATAAGGATAGAACATATGTTGTGGTTGTGCACCTGGGTATCTTCCGCGAAAAGAATGCGTTTTTGGGAATGCGTAAAAAAATCATACTTTTTGCATAAGTGTATTACAATCTTAGGATTGGACTCCCGCGGGAGACTCACAGGGATGCATAAGGAGTTTTTGTCCATCAACAGTACCTTCGAGGGCTTTTGTTAGAAGATACCGGCTGAAGAGCTGCGAAAACATAGCTCCGACTTTTCATTTATTTAGCCAAAATTAAGGTCGAAACTTAGCCATTTTATTTGAAAGTAATGCATGCATACAAACTTGACTTATTAACTATGTCACACTGTGTTTATGCTATAAAACGTGCGAAGAGCGAGAGGATTTGCAGAGTTCGTGTGCTTTTGTTGTTTTTAATATTTATTGCTTATGTGCCTGTATTAGGGTTAGGGTTAAAGATAAATAACAACCAATGTGTCATTGCTTCATTGTTGAAAACTGTCTGTGTGAAAAACAAATAAAAACAGTACATCACATTTCACTTCTTGTGTAATTAACACTCCCAAACACAGGCATCGGAGATGCAGAGCTATCAGCCAATAGCCTTTACATCACTGTGATCCATTTACTCTTTTGAAATACTGCCCGGACAAAAACAATATACAAGGTGCAACTTTTGGAGCGACGGCCCTTGCACATCTACACTATATATACTTTCTTCCTATAAGTATGGTTAAGATCCGATGAATAGTTGAGATAACCCCCGGACAAGAAAAGTTTAAAGTGCGACTTGCGGACAGATGAATGAACGTGGGACAAATTGAATCCTCCGTTGCACATCTGCACTATATATACTTAATTCCTGCAAGGTTTTGTGAAGCTCCAACAAATAGTTTGAGATATCGACCGGACAAAAAAAGTTTACGGACAGACAGACAGATGGACAGACGGACGGACAGACCGATAGCAATGCTCAGCCAATATTGGCTGAAAGCTAAAAATGGTGATGGCTTGATCAGTTCGACATCAGGGGGTAGCACCCAGTCCATTTCAATAAATATATGGCGTCTGGCATCCAGTCAACAATTTTACTTCACTGTAATATCACTGTTACTTAATACCAACCACACACTGATGTCATTGTATGATGTCACTGAGCCAAATTGTCATAATGTACCATTGGGTAGAGAAAAACACAAGGTCACAGCACTGATAACTCCTGATGGTCGCGCAATACACGCTCGTCATTTCATCCCGTACTCATGACATGTCTTCGGCACCCTCATGTTGCGATGAAGTAACTTGACGTTGTTCTTTGTCAGGCATTGCCGCCGTCTCTGGGCCGGGCTGTTTAACCTCGAAATTGGACCTAGAAAATGGAAATAAACAGCCTGCAACCCCAGGAAGGTAGAAGGCCTTCCAGAGGCTGCAGTGAATAAAGACAAGGTCACACGCAGCAGCTGTTTAACGCCATCCAACTTGTACTCGTCTCTGCCTTACTCGAAACTCTACTACAAAGCTGCTTCAAGCAAGAACAACTGGTCCACACCAAGACCTTCGTCCGATGACTTCCAACTCTCGGTATCTCTAAGGATTTTGATTGATTGATTGATTGATTGATTTGTTTAACGACACCGGCAACCCGTTAGGGTCATATTGTGTCGGTTCTGTTACTAAAGGAAGACTCAGTTGAAACTAAAATCAATTAAAATAGACGTTTGTTGTGGTGGAGGTTGCGTCCGCTTCATGGAAATGCAGAAAAGCGCCCGTTGGTGCAGTCGTTTCCTTTCAGGTGTTAAGAAGTGGTGAACAGTCGAGTGAACTCATCGGGAAACTGTTGACGTGTCGCATTGGATATACTGCGTGACAGGCCGGTGCCGATTGGTTTAGAATTTGGAGGGATCGTAGTGTAGTGAACACGTTGGTACTAGTTTCAAGTTCGTTTGAAGTCCTTTCGATAGATTTTGTGCCATTTTAAAATTTACTTATATATCAAGTATATCGGGTATCTTCGGAAGTCGACGACGAAATTTTAAGCTTCACAGAGCGTTGCGTAAAGCGCGTCAAGATTGTGCATATGGCAATGTTTTTGTGTTTGGAACTTTTCATTTTGTCGGTTTTTCAGACGAGGGAAATTTTTGTGCTATCTATCACAAACTTTTCATGTAGTTTTCAAGTATTTAAAAATTCCGCAGATTAGAACCGATAGTGCCACTTTGTAAAGGACTTTGTGATCATTTTGAAAACATCACTTTTTGGTCGCCACGTTACTTGTAAGGTATGTTTTTGGGCAGCTACTTTTTCATTGGTTCATGGTTTAGGCGGGAAGCTCTTTGATTGGCTGCATTTTTAATTAGCGGCGACTGTTCTTCCTGCAACTATATAAGGAACGTGCTGCTGCGCCACCAGCAGTCGATTTTACGAGGGCATAGAGGCCACGCATTAGGTGTGATACCTAATGGTGCACGGGGTGTTGTGCTTGTGGTGCTGGTGCAGGGAGAGTTGTTGTTACGGATAAAATGTAAATAAGGAAAATAGAAACGGATATTCAAGAGAGAGATTAGTTTACTGGGATATAAAGGAATGAAACGGAATTTAAGAAAGTATAATATACTGTAATCAGTTTTGTGTTCGTTCATCGTGATACACCTTCGTAAAAGTCAATGACACACAACGCTTGGGCCCGAAGGTATACGCGGATAACAGTAAAATTGATTGATTTATATGTAAAAGCATAAGTATTATGTTACTGTGATATTAATTTGTTTATATGTCCAATTAATCGACAAATGGAATGAGCGATTGTTTATCTGATTGACTGGTTCGTTGATTAATCTATTGATTGCAGATGGATGACTACTGTGAGGTGCTGCTTTATGATGGACAGAAAGTTGACCGTTGCCTCAGTGAGGTGCTGATTGAAAAGGGAATCTTATTGAGCGTGGAAGTCCAAGGAAGAGCAAAAAACTTGAATCCAGGATGCCCACACAGATGGAGCTAAACAACGATCGCTCACAAATTCATAGACGCCATCAAGACGAATCTTGACCCCGAAGCCTTATCTGTCATTCACAGAAAGTGGAAAGAAACGGGATTTGGTCGATTCGGCCCAAAACCAGTTCGGCCCAAGTTGAAAAATGTATGCGACAACGCCAGAGTAAGTTATTTATTGTTATTTACAGAAAGTGGAAAGTTGCAAAGGCACGGGCGTCGCCTTCTTACACAGGTGGAACTGAACAACGACAGGTCCCAGATTCATTGACGCCATCAAGAGGAATCTCAATTTCAAATACAAACAAACTTATCACATTTTATATATAGATATTCATATAGATATAACGTGTAGGGTATATATAAGACATAATATAGCTACATTTTAGGACAAGGAGTTCGTGTGATTGACTCGTCTGGTGGACACGTCAAAGGAAGCGGAAAGCCAGTTCATACACGAAGTACTTCTCCGTGAAAAGCTTGCTAAGAAACCAGAGCCTTTTGCAGCGGGTTCCTAGCAACTCGGACAAATAAGCGACCTCTATGGACCATAAAAACTGCATGGAAGTACAGGTGACCGTTATTTAGGTCAATGGCCATTTATAGAAACACTCTTTCTCGTATCTGTTATTTTCAAAATCAGTTCAAGGGGGACCGTGCGACCGGCTCGCATCCAGCAGCATTGGCGCAAAGCGAACTAAACAACGACGAATTACAGAAAGGGAAAAACTCACAAGCCCAAGGAAGAGCAAACTACTTGACTCCTGGATGACTCCTGGATGTGGTAAAATGGGATTTAGACACTTCGGTCCAAACCACTTCGGTCCACTTTGGACGCATCGGCCCAGTTTTTTTATTTTACCATTTCGGCCCATAACCAGTTCGGCCGACCTGTGACACTTCTGCCCAACATTTTTCGGGGATACTTTGATACTATTCCGGTATCTTTTAAGCAATTAGCATTAGTCAACGTGTCAACACACCACATCCAAACTGTTACCCTTTAATAATTTTACCCTTCATATAAGTAATAAATTCAAATATATAGGATCCAGACTTCCGTCCATTGTGTATTGGCGTTCTCTGTTGCGATATTGGCGACTATTGAGGTATTCGCCACGGTATTGCAAAGGAAAATCCCCAATAAGGACTTTCTTTGTTGCAAAAACACCTTTTCCTGACATAAAAACATCGCAATTGAGAGTGTCTTACATTTTGTTATCGTACAAAGCAACACGTTTACTATAACTAGTTTCTCAATTTACTCTCATTGACAATTCCCATGCCCTTTAAAAACGTTTATTTTACTTCATGAAATCCAACTTTTCTTTCTATTTGCTTCCTTTTAAAAAATTTAGTATCATTCCACTTTTCCGATTTAAGAGAGATTTATCTCCGGCTTTTGAAATACAGTTCACATTATGTGTAAGTGAAGTGTCCATTAATCGGTAAAATTCTTTATTACAGATTGATTTATATGTAAAATCATACGTATTAGGTGCGTTATAAATAACGTTTATAATAATAATAAAAGAGGTAGTTGCAAGGCCATGGATATATATCCACTACGTAGATCAAACGACCTCGCACGCGCGACCGGCTCGCATCCAGCAGTATTGACGCAAAGCGAACTAACTAACGATGAATTACAGAAAGGGAAAATTTCACAAGCCCAAGGAAGAGCAAACTACTTGACTCCAGGATGTCTACACAAGTAGAGCTGAACAACTTCTCCCCACTTCTCTGCCAGGCTATTGCATGTGGGTTTCGGTGGTTCCCTGTTCTGGTCGGTGGCATCGAGCTGGGGTATGTTTACTAGTTGTTTAGCTCGGGAGTTTGGAAGTCTGTATTTTGTTCTTAGTATCTGATAGATTAACCCTGACGTGTGACTTTCGTGGTCCGCGTAACTTAGGGTTTAATTTGCAACGCTAATTGTAAAATATTGTTCGTTCTCATGGAGGAATAAATAAATTAGATAACGGTTATCTTCTTCGTTTATGCCGTAAGGCGACTAGTTGGATTCGTAGCCCACATCTACTGCACTCTCACAATTTCCAATAACCTTCGGTTGGCGATAAAGTAATGATCAACCGCAAGGTTACAACCTTATGTAATTAACGGATACTTAAGAGGCGAAAAAGGTACAGATATAGCACAACATTTTTCTTATGTATTCTAGATCATAGTGTTAGAAAATATTTTAGGGTTCGAATCGAGGATTTGTCACAATGAAGGTTTATAAACAGAGTACCGATTCACACCTTGCTCGTTCAAGTGGAGCTGAACAATGATAGCTCCCAGATTCATTGACGCTGTAACTGGTGAGCTCTTATAAAGTGATTAACATTATCCAATAAAACTGCGATCCGGACAATCCGGGTACTTAGTTCGGCAGCCATATTGGCAGCCATATTGAATCTTATTGAATCTTCCTACATCTTATCCGATGTAGGAAAAATCGGATATGTTATGTAATTAACGAATACTTCAGAGGCGAAAAAGGTACAGATATAACCCAACATTTTCCCTCTGTTATAAAATATTTTAGGGTTCGAATCGATTTGTCACAATGAAGGTTTATAAATAGAGTACTGATTCACGTTCAAGTGGAGCTGAACAACGATTGATCACAGATTCACTGACGCCACCAAGAAGAATCTTGACCCCGAAGCCTTATCTGTTATTTACAGAAAGTGGAAAGAAACATGTGTGCGAAGACGCCAGAGCAAGTTGCAAGCACATGGACGTTGACCTACTCTACAGATGGAACTGAAAAACAACTGAGACATACCGACGCCATCACAAAGCCGCCCTTCAAGCTCAGGGGCTACACCCAACCCTGCAGCGGTATTAAAAACTGTACTCACCTTAAGGAGCTGTGTGCTGCCGCGCTGCTACGGCTGTCACTGCCTTCATTAGGGAAACGCTGCACCAGCCTGCGCACCCACTCACATCTCTATCTGAAATGTGACGTGAAACGTATGATATATAATATCCTAAAAACATTTATTCAACACTATCTTGAATCTTCATTAGCTCTGTTTTTTATCCTTATTCCGTAAAATATATATACCACTCTTGCTTGTGTAAATACTTACATAAATGATGAATACGACCGTGCCGTCTTCGACATTGCGACCGATACCAACGTCTGTGTCGGCAACCTCTCTCTAATCAGTAACATAATGATGGTGGTATATTTAGGTGGTGGAAATATGGTATATATATATGGTGGCAAAGCCAATTTGGACTTCAGGGTTCGAAATTAACGGTGGCGTGGTGGCGATTTTCCACCCAGCTTTGACATTTTGCCACCAGAAAAAAATCATAGTGGTGAAATTTTGCCACAAGAAAACCTGAGGAAAACATAGTTCACAAATTTAAACAATTTTCTTTTCATAAATAACATTATTAACTGGCAATCTTTCAAGTTGTTAGATTAACCCTGTACCAGTTTATTGATAATAAACAATGGAGCGCTTATTTGACTTGTTGTTTTAATGTTGCTGCAAGTTGGCCACTTTCTCCATGGGTCACCTCAATTTCGTCACCAGAACAAAACGTTGGCGGCGACTATCGCCACCATGTCAAAAGACCGAAGTTCAAATCCTGAACTTCTAGTCCAAATAATCAGCTACACGCGGAAGATTTTCAATGGTTTGTGCAGGGTAAAAACAAAGATTTTTGGTAACAGTGATAGTGACGTGTGGGTAAAAACAAACATTCGAAAAAAAACCAAAGTGCAATTTAGCTCATAGGTGTTTCCAGCTTTACCCGATTGCCAAAAAGCGGCGAAACGGGTGTGTCATCGACAAACTTCGAGAAAATATACAAAAATCCCCAAATTTAAGGGGACCGCCGCCTTGAGTCGCACGCCTTGCTGGAACACATCGGGCCTCCGATTTTGTTATTTTTGAATATAAAACGCAAAATCAATTGAAATATCTTTTCTTTAAATATAAATTTGCGATTGTACCATAAATTGTGGAAAAATTTTAACGTTGGCAATTGGGTGCTACAAAGTCACAGAGAGACATACGATGTTATAGAAGTCAGAGCTGACTTGGAGCTATCATGCCGTCACTAATCATAATCCCAAACCTCATACACAGTCTTAATTCCCTTATCCCAAAAGTAATTGACAATTGCGGCTCGAGATAAAACATAAGCATTGATATCGAAACATAAACAAATGCAAAATGTTATCGAAAAGAGCTAAGCAATTAAACTTATGAAATATTAGACCTTTTAAAAATCAATGGCAAAATGGTACGGGGGTGGCGGCAAAATAGCTAGTGGCAAATAACCCAATTCGCACTTTCGGATCTTTCTCATGGATGTGTTGTTTCGACTGCAAGTGGTAAAGTGACCGGTTGCCCTTTGATGCAAGAGAAATTTGATATTTAGGCGAAATTTCTCTATCATTTCTTTCATTTTTTACCCGGTTATTTTTAACCGAGTCTTGGTCTTGGTTATATTTAACCGGATCCGCTTGGTCTCCATAAATGGGTCTTCATAGCATAGTAGAACAAGAATGCTTAAAGCAGCTATCTTTTTTGAAGAAAAAAATACCTGTTATCTGTGATTTTTCAATAACACTCATATTGCTGCTAGAACAAACAAACCGTATGACGCGAATTCTGTGACCTAGATTTTAATTCATGTGACCCAGAATTGAGGGCAGATGCCAATCGAAACAGACAGAAATTTGAACTTTTTTCCGCATCATATCTGTTTCGACTGTTTGCGACTTGCAATAGCAGTATTAAGTTTTAATATATTGCTACAGGGAACAGGACTTCTCCCCCCCCCAGCCGATTCCCATAGACAATTTCTCCCTGAACAATTTCCCCGTAGGGCAATTCCCCCGAGGCCTATCCCCCCTAATTTATTTTTATTTTTCTTATTTTTTCTTTTCTTCGTATTTCTCTCTCTCTCTCTCTCTCTCTCTCTCACTCTCTCTCTCTCTCTCTCTCTCTCTCTCTCTCTCTCTTCTTTTTTTAAAAGGTCGTGCAATTGTCCTTTCAACATTGTCGCAATTGCAATTAATATGCCTTATCCAGACCAATGAACTTTGAGTTGGCCAAATCAGGGCCAACAAAAACGAAATAAAGCTGGAAATTCCGGAGTCGTTGGTTTTTACGTGGTTGGATCTGTAGTAATGTTCGTGGTGCACGTGGTCGTATTATGGGTGGCCACTTGCCCGAGCCACTACTTCGCCAGACGCCGACTCTGTGCAGTGCATTCGTCAGATAGTCCGCGACTTGGAAAACCGACGGATTGTTGACTTGCGGATGTGGAGTTGCCCACAACATCAGGTTTTAAGTGGCAGAGAAGGCTTTAGTTCCAGACAGAAGAATTTTGCATTTTTGATTTTAAGGTATTTTACAAATATAAAAATGACAGATACCTGGTTGTTTTATTTTTGTTTTGGCATTCAGTTTAAAATAAATGTATATAAAATAAAGAAAATTCTCGGGGATTTTAGGTATGCTTGTATTTCCACTCTTTGAATGAACTGCGACGGCGTCGCAGGTCAACATTCAATATGCAATACACAAGTGTACCTAAAATCTGGTGTCCAAAGGTAAAACTAGTAAAGGTAAAACTAGTAACTGCAATATTGTCAAAATTATGTTTATATTTTCAAAGTCGTTACTAGCTAATGTACAAAATAATTTACTATACCCCATTGCAAATAAGCCTTCATATAAAGTCGTTTTATAATTGTAAAACCTAGTAGCTGCAACTCATTTATAACCTTACCTTATGTATTGATATTAATTTACTCAAAACGGTAAAATGTTGGTTACTTGGTTTTATCTATAGACACCAGGCTTGTATGCATTGTAAAAATGTGTTCGATCGTTCTTTTGCATATCATGCCTTATGCTCCCTTTAGCAGCCATCTAAATATTAGCTAAGTTAAATGCTCATTTTTCATACGGAGACCATAGTATTTAAAACCATCATACGGAGACCAAGTGGACATAGTTGTACAATGTTTTTTCTTAAATGAAATGTAATGCAGTTTAAATATATATATATATATATATATATATATATATATATATATATATATATATATATATATATATATATATATATATATATATATATATATATATATATAATTATAAAATAAAGAAAATTCTCAGGGATTTTAGGTATGCTTGTGTCATACTCTTTGAATGGCCTGCGACGGCGTAGCAAACATTCGAAACACATATCTTGCGGAAGAAGTTGCGGAAGTACATATTTCTGACTGTTTAGAATAAAAAGAGTTCGAGCGTATGAATATGTGTATGATGCTGGATAAATTTGTATGTATGGATACTTATTTGCAACCTCTTTTCCATAATTTTTGTGTCTTAGCAGAAATGTGATGGGATATAATTCTCTTCATATGCCACAGATTCTGGTAGTAACGTATTGCTAGAAACATTTTGCACTAATTTATTAATGGATGTGCACTACAACGAACGCGAAGAGTCTGCTTGTAAACATAGAGCTAAACATACATATGTATCCAGCAGGTTACGAGATAATTATATATCTCAGAATATCGTTTTGTATTTCCGCTGTGTCGGGACCAAGAGTTTGCTACACACCAGATAAATGTAAAAATGTTTATGGTTTCATGTAATACCAGGTTTCGCGTTGTCCAATTTGTCCCTTATTGTTCTTTGTCCATTTTTTTTAACGAAATGACTCACTTTTTCGGAACCCACGGAGTTTTTCTGGACCCAACTGAGTCACACTTTCCTTTTTTTACTCACTTTCCTGAGAACCCAGCGCAAACCCTGAATAATCTATGTATCTCCAGAGAAATCTGAAATCCATAAAAAAACTTGTGCTGAAACGGTACAAGGCCCAAACCGTACAATGGGATGGAGGGTAGAATGAGACATTTGACGCAGATAGGCTGAAACCTGCTTTACTCATTTTACTATTGGTTATCCTTAGATCCACATACTTGAGAAAGTGTATCTCATAATATTGTAACATAAAATCATTTGTTGTTCAAGAGAAAAGTTAATAAAACCAGCCACATTGATCAGCTGTTTATTTGTTGACGTCGCCATCTTGGTCCTGGGATATCGGTTGTAACGCTGTTTGTGATTGGTTCATGTTCAGGCCGACATTTTATGTCCCAAACTTGTCTGTTGTTTACCTTAGAAACACAATTTATACTTTTGTGTATTTTAATGTCCGTATACTGGGAAGTTGCTGTGTTTTGTATTAGCAATGTTTGATTAGACCTATTCTGTCGATGGTACATATTTGTTCACGTGTAAGTTGAGAGATATTTCCCTAAAATCATTAAAAACCCATAACTGTGTCCCAATTACTGTCTCGTCCTTGTGGATAAACATTTAAACATAAATATATTTCGTTTTTTTGCCCCAAACGCCTGGGAAAATCCTGTGTTGCTAACCCGAGCTTTGTCATCGACGGGAAGTTGGTCAGTTTCTACTCCATATTGTTTTATGCTCTTAGGTACAGAGCCAGGTTTGCCGTGATTTAAAAGGGTTGAAGCCATGTGTCAATTTCATGGATCCACGTTCGAATGCAGAATGTCCCTTTATTAACTTTAGAAGGTAAAAAGAAATGCATTTCGGCTGTTTTTATTCATGGAAATACTGATGCCCTGGCCCGGTTTAGATGCCGTAGAGCCTGGTGACTGACTAGTGCTACTACTTGTTCCATGATACAGTGATATAACATAGGGCACAAAAGTTTTGAATAAACCAATTCGTACTTTCATACTTTCAGGGATGGCCAATTTAAAATCCACGAGGTGGGGTGAATACATGAGAGGAAGAAAAGAAGTGAATTTGATCTAGATAGGCCAAAAGCCAACTTCAGTTGCTGCATGCAAATTTACGTTCACGGTTTACTACCAGCAACTTGTTTTTCATAATATTCCACTAGCTAGCCAGGTTAAAACTACAGAGCACATGTATTTGCTGTTGTTGATGTTGGTTGAGGTCCCTACATGCTACAGATATGACGTTGTTGCCCGCACAAACGAAGGGGCAATAGTACTTGTACTAATTAAAAGGTTGTCACTCGCTTCATTTTTATATGTTAAAAATAATCGAACGTTTATTGGACATATTTTTTGCAGAATAGCTTCAGTCGGACCTGGCATATACGTTGCCGGAGGTTTTACTAGAATAAAAAACCAGACTCCGCAGCATACAGGTTCTGAGAAAGCTTCAACAGATGTTGTCATGTCCTCAGGAGAAGCTTCAGATATACTTTCCCATTTGCTTGTGCCAGTATTGAATCTTGTGAACAGGTATGGAATAGTATATCTTTGCCAAGATTAATGTGGCTTGTCATGTAATATTTTATTTTCGAAGTATATAGAGATGTTTGGTATTGTACTTTCATTTGTTTTAGAATTACTTTAAAAGCGGTATGATAATGAAGCACATGAATTGATATATAAGAGATTTAAATGAGCATATTCAGGGCTTTACGTTAACTTTTTTCGGCAACTTCCCGGTGGGGCAAGTAGATTTTAAATCTACCTGCCCCAACAGTACTCTTACCTGCCCTACCTTTTAAATCTCTTCTGTTGGTCACCCCTTCTCCTCGCCCCTTCCCCCACTCCCCCCTCCGCGACACTCTTAAACATTCCACTTATGCAGCATGCATCAATGTATAGACGTTGTGTATCAAATATAACAGTTCCTGAGTAAATGTCAAAACGCAGATGCCCTAAAAAAGTCTTACATCTTAAGTATGTTCTTCGGCCCGGCGGCAGCTGGTAAAGGTTTTGGTTTTTTTTCTTGCGCTGGCCTCCCATGAATAGCGCTATAGTGTTGTATGTGCTTGATAACCTTCATTTGATATCAGAAATAAATCCGACAGCAGTTCCGTTTCTAAGCTGGCGCACCAGTCGCTTTTAACAAGTTTCACCGCAGAGAAATCTCGCTCACATATCGCGGTTGATATGGGTTGATACATTCTAATTTTTTTTAATGTTCTGCAATTCGTTCGCGTGTTGTTGAAAAGTGGTAGCATGAAAGTCGGCGCATTTAAATTCCGGGACTTGCTTAGCCCGAATGCCTAACACTTTGAACGTAGTATACCCATGAAAAGGATCCTCTTTGTCAAACTTTCTAAGCAGTGGTTTAAAATGATTTGTCAAATTGAGAGCAATTCTAAATTTGCTGTGCCGTATTGGGTCAGGTTTTCTCTATCATCAGGCTTTCTCTATCATCAGGCCACTCAAGTGGGTCAAAAATACAGCGGGACAACCTGTGTTTGTTTGAGACCAGGGTTGGTTTTCTTCCGGGAAGAAAGGTATTCCTTCCCTTCCCTGGGAAGAAATAGGGAAAAAATTGGGAAGAAACGGGAAGAAATACCTTTCTTCCCGGAAGAAAAGGAAGAAAGTGGGAAGAAAATGGGAAGAAACCTCAAGAAAACATCTATGCAATGTACTATCTATTTACTGATTTTACAGAACCAGTATTTTGTGTTTTCTATTGCACTATCAAGCAAACAAAAAACGAAAAAAGAAACAACTAAAAAAACACATGGTAACACCAAAACACAATGAAGAAATAATGATCTTATACCATGTGCTTTGCAAATGTGCTGGTTTCTCCCTTTTCTTATCACCCCCTTTTAATCTTAACACTTAATCCCCCCATTTAAGGTAAACACAGTCTTTTGTTTTCACTGGCACATTAAGAGCAAACAAAATGATACACTAATTTCTCATATACAAAGTCAAAGTTTAAACACTTGACCAAAAGTACTCAGGCTATTTCAGCGTATCCAGCTTTTCAACACACATTGAAACACGAGTCTAAATTCTATAATTGCCATTGGCCAGTTCATGTGTGGATTCGTGACCCCTTTGTTTTCTTTAAATGGAAGAAAAAGATGTGGATTCGCGTCCCTTTCCAAATCGCGGCGCTCAGAATTACACATGTTTTCGGAGTACATAAAAAGCGGAGATGATGGCAACCAAGACCCTTTATCTAATTCTATTAATTATATTTATTATATAGAAGTTTGATATGGGAATTCGCACCTATTTAAGGATTACTCCGAGCGCAGCTTAAGCAAATGAAAGAAATTCCAAATATTACACCTTTTAAGATTTCTTCCATTTCTTCCCTGAAAAGGGAAGAAAGAAAGTATTTCTTCCCTATGGAGAAAAACCCGGAAAAAACCATGGTTTTTATCCCCCATGGAAGAAACATGCCAACTCTGTTTGAGACAAAGTGACTCTTAATATTTGAATGTCTAAAAGATTCAGTTCCAAGAACAAAGCTAGATTTTACTGAAGCTCCATGTCCATGTTTGATACATGTGTCACGATAAAGTTTTCCGTCTTTCTCAAACAGTCCAGGAAAATCAACTTTCCATCTTTCCACGAGGTGTCGGGACCGCTTGACATCGTGTTAAACGTATTTGCTAGCTTTGGTATCCGATGTTTCTTCTTCAGCACCTTGTTCGGAATATGTTTTCTCCTTTTCAGTCTTTGAAATAACTTTAAATCCATATTTATCTAAAGACATTTTTAAGTTCTTAACTTTGATAATTTTTCATATTATTCTGCAATTATTGTATCACAAGTGACGCGACGCTATATCTGGTGCATATCTAGACACAGTCCATCATCAACATAGAAACTGGCAACGTGCGAGTGGCTAGTATGTAGGTCAGGTGCAGCTAGCGGACACTAATCAATAACTACAGTCGCGTTCTTCACAAGTATGTTGTTAAGGTATTATGTCACGCAACGCCCCCCTCCCCCCCCCCCCCAACGGATCTACCTGCCAGGTGGGGCAGCTAACCGGACGAGTCTGCCTGTCGAGCGAGTCGTTAATGTAAAGCCCTGATATTAAGGCATCTTTTCCGTTTCTTAACTTCAGGGATCGCTTCTTCCTTAAGCGCAAGAAAGCAAATGGTGATGGCGTCATTGCCAGACTGGAAACGCAAGGAAAGACAGATGTGTGCGACAAGTGCGACCTGGGGATCTTCAATGCACTCCAACTGTGTACACAATGTGGAAGAAGCCTGTGCAGCTTTGAGGACACCTGCAAGTCTGCGACCGGCCATCGTACCGAACATGTCGTTGAACCGGCAGTGGTACACAGTTCACTAACAGGTAAAGAACGCATGAAAAAATTTTGTGCCAGAATCTTTCAGGGCAGCGCGGTATAACCGGTACATCGGAATATAACACCGTAAAACTTTCAGCATGTTATAATCTGGGAATTTGCTCCCATCAGAAACCAAAAAACACGGCTAACTCGAAAATACGATTTGCTCGATAAAATTGGAAATACCTGGCGATTTCGAGTAAACGGGGTTTACTCGAATGTTTTTAGTAAGCATCCCGTTTCCAGCAAATTATGTATAATGGGATAATGATTTCATAAATTCAATTATTTACAGCTTGTGAAGGCTTCATTGACAATGCGATAGATGTTGCACAAAAGTGGGGTGTTTTGGAGAAGCAGATAAGTGGGTCGGGCAGTTGAAGCCAATACTGCTTGAGGAAATGCGTGATCGGTATCCCGACTGTGAGATTGGCGTCAGTGGTGAAACACTGGTCACCATCACCAATTCTCCTAACAGCGCTCCGTTGTTTGAACATCTATCTGCAGAAGGTATTTACACGAACTTTGCATTGACTGATATGATTTATAAGAGTTTCATCTATGTTACATAAATACAAGTAATGGTGTTATTGTTAAATATATATATATGCATATTGTAAAATTGTAGTCTTTTTATACGACGTTTGCTGTTTGCATTTTTTACATTTTTGTAGTATGTATTGATCTGGTTATTGAAATTAGAAGCGAAATTTGTATAATATTTAGCATGGTTTCATTTGTATATGAGTGGTGGATCAGGTAATAAAGAAAAACTATTATTAGGCCCCAACCCTTCGGACTGAGGCCTATAGGTTTGGGGTGTCCGTCCGTCTGTCCGTCATCGCTTTATAGCCCTATGAATTTGGGGGGCGGTTGGGGCCTGCTTGTGTTTCACAAATACTTACTTGTTTATGTTGTTAAAGGATATCCTTTCATCGTCGAATGCCACAAGGAGGCAAACGATGACTTTTGGCGACCTGAGTCAGTTGCAGAGAAATGCGGCGACGTTGAAGCCACAGTTAGAGTTATGGGGAATAAGAAGTCGAAGCGTATGCTGTTATCGGACTTCTTTAGGTAAATATTATAATTGCATATAGCAGTTAATAAGTTTTGATTACAGTACGTGATGTAAACACAGTAAAAGACATACTTAAATTTTCATTTATTGAAAATTGGATTGAAGGATATGGCGATAATACGTATAGTAGCAATAGCAAAGAAATTGTTGTCAATTATATCGACACGAAACGCAATAAATTATGTTGTTATACATAAAAGACATGTGTTGTGTTACAGAGGATTAGATGAAAGTGGAGCCGAAAAGGTCAAGATATGTGACTATCCAGAAACAGACCCCTGCCTCCAACTTTCTCTTCCAAGTCTTGTGGAAGAGTTCACAAAAATCCTGCCATTCAAGCGATTCTTGGCTCCAGAAGGCCCAATGAATATGGAACGTACGTAATAAAAGCATTATGAAGGAGAAAAGAGTGAAAGTAAATATTATATTTTCATGTAGGCATGTAATGTTAACATGGCAGTGTTCAGAAGAAAAAAAGTTGGGTCCTCATCATTTTGTCACTGACATTAACACATTTCAACGTTCCAGGTATCTGCATGCCACTCGGCCACGTACTATCCGAACGTCGGCCCAAAGTTATTCTGCGGGCATGGATCGCTGACCGAAGAGGACCCCACAAACCTCCACTCAGACCTTGCTGATGCTGCCAACCTTTGTGTCTTTGCACAAGAGTTGCCTCAAAAGGTTTGATGGCAAGAAGAAAAGGGCGGCAGCCAAGTGGCATATCTTTCAAAGGCACGACTACGACATCGTAGTCAGGTGAGTGGATTCTTAAGTTTCCATTTACCTGGTGACTGGAAAGGGAGGGAATTAGTTGCCCCACACAATGAAACAGGTATATATTTTGAAACTGTCTGCGATGTTTAACTGTTTGTATCTATATAAGTTTTTGTCTACTACTTTATCACAGCAATAGACCTGAAAAAAGCCAATTGTTTTCTTCAGATAAACAGTATATTCGTTAATTCGAATTCATTTGTATAAATTTGTGCTAAGAACTGTCGGGACGCAGCATGTTCGTATTAAATTCATTGAACTGTGATTTATTAAATTCTTTGAGGCAGATATTTGCAAAGGAAGAAGGGCGTCAGCTACGACCCAATCCAACAGCGTGAATGCTACTTGTCTGCAGAAGACATGGCACGCTTAAATGAAGATTATGGCCTAGAGCCCTTGACAATTGTTCAATGTGTTGGGGATTTGGTAGTTGTACCAGGAAACCTTCCCCATCAGGTATGATACGCATAGTAGGCCATTATTTATAGCTAAAAAGGAGTCAATTTTATTGTCAATGATGTAAAGTTATAATGAATGAAAAGTTTAATAAAAAAATAAAATTTTGTAAGAGTAAATCGAAATGAATGAGAAGTTAATTATGTCTTCATTTTCTGTAAAAATGTATTTTTGGCGATTTTTTCAATTTTTTGGGCTTGCCAATGTTGTACTTTTAAGCAAGGAATTTTTTCCTCATGACTGATTGGGGGCGGGGGAGACATATCCTTTTTTGTTTTAACAAAAACACTGGACAGTCTAGTTAATTTAGAAATTAGAGAAAATTTGTGTACAATATTGTAGACAGTACAGGCAAGAAATTCATGCATTGATACTTATGGTACACACAGCGGCCACGAGTTGTTAGTGGATGTTGCGAAAGGAAATATAGTATCCTATTTTCTGTTATAGGTCAACAACTTAAGTGCTACAATTAAGTTAGCCATTGATTTTGTGAGCCCATTCAATGCCAATGAGTATCTGAGGAATTTGAGACGAATCAAGAAAGAAACTCACCGAGAAGATTATATTGGCATTTAGCGGTTTCTATATTACGGCCTGTTGAGAGCACTTAAGACTTTGTCCGCAAACAAGTTGCCGAAAACAAGACAGAGGTTTGTACATAAAATAATACTATTATTACATATGTAGATAAATTACACAGTTCAAATGTCCATGAAATGAAATTGGTTGGATAGTGACAATAGTTTTGCTATAATTAACTTTCAAAATGATACCGGGAGTCTCCAAAAAGAAGTCCAGGGCTTATAAACGGAAACTCGACATTTTGAGGTTCTCATATTGAAACCAAATAGATGCACCTATGCCGCGAGTACTACTCTGGAAGTGCAGGCGTTAGTAGGGGTTGCTTAGTGTGAACTAGGCTTGATAAGGGAACTGCCTTGTGCCTCGTGGGATTAAGCGTAACAGTGTCGCCAGTAAATATTCGAACGTATTTTAGACTGTGAGGGAGGTGGGCTTTTATTTGGAATGAAAGGGAAGTGTTTATAAATATATTTGCATATTTATAGATTGCCGAACTCAAAAAGGAAAAGGAGGAGATGACTCATGAACTTTTGTCTCTCCGAGTTGCGAATGAAAACCTTAAACGACAGCTCTCTCTCTTCAAGCATGTAAACTTGAGAAGGTGGAGATTGAGAGAGAGAGTAATTTCAACGTGAAATGAGGGAAATGACAGGGCAAGTTGCCTCTCTAAGGTAACATTGAAAATATATATATAGCGTAATGCTTAAGGAGACCTCACGTATTGATTTGTAAGGTTTAGAGAGACCGAAAAAATATATATACAGACGAAACCGGTTAATCGCATAGCCAATTTGCCAGGCCCTGTTATGCGTTTATCCGATATATGCATTCATTCGGAGTACTCTTGTCTATTTTTTTCAGCGGTTGTTATTAGACGTGCACCCCCACCCCTCCTCCCCGCATTTCATTTTTGGCAGCGCATTTAAATGATGACTTTGCACTCATGGTTATGTGAGGCAACGTGGGGATTAAGGGTTTCAGGCCATTATTTTGTGAGAGCTCAGGCAGCGCGGGGATTAGAGTTGCAGGCCATTATCTAGCGTCAGCTAAGGCAGTGCGGATATTAACGATAAAGGTCATTATCTAGTGAGAGCTGAGAGAGTGTGGTGATTAAGAGTTCGAGACTCACTGTTAACAACCGCAAGTGGGGTTGGTACATGTACACAATGGGTCAAGCAAACAGAAGACAACGCATTAGATAAATAAACGAGGAGCAGCTCACTCCCTTAGTTTGGTATGCTTGGATAGTCACCCAGAATTATGCAATTAACCGGTGTGCTTCCCATTTTATCCAGTTTATGCGATTAAGCGGTATTCAATTATCCGGTTAAATTTCCAACAGATAGCATTGGAAATGGTTTGGGATTTGCGAATAATATGCAGTTAACCGATTTATGCGTTTAACCGGTATGCGATTAAGTGATTTCATCTGTATACATATATATACTTAGTGAAGTGGCAGAAAGTGCAACCGTTTTTTTGTTAAGTTCTTAAAGTGCGATTTAAGATTCGCGGTAGTACAATGATTATTGGACTGTTGAGAGAAATATTTACATGTAAGATAAAATTGCAGGTTAATCCAGGAGAGACAAACAACGGAGCCTTTGACAGCCAGGGTGACGATTTGTTCAACTGGTCCAACTGCCGACATTTCATCCACGTGCAGTGTTACTAGAGGAAGGGCAAGCACAACCTCGACTGTCACAGTGAAATCTGGTGATGTACAAGCACCTGAGCAGTTGCACATCGAACAAAATCTAAACCTTGACGATGTCTCCAAAGAACAGACAATTAAAAGAACTCTACAGGACTTTGCTTATAAATGCACCAGATGCAGGACACAGGCATTTTTGACCAGCGCAGAGTTGCAAGAGCATATGCAAGTGCATGCTCTTATCTGTGACATGTGTGGAAAAACTTATTCTAGGGCTTTTGACCTAAAAAGACACTTGCGAGACGTCCACAATGCGTGAACGTATAATGTGGCACTGCAGTCTCTGGCACACATGACCTCACACCACAGTTATACGTGTCATTTTGCAACTCTTCAGATGTAGATCATCATCGTTTGGTCTGTCTGTATTTTTGACTCACGAATACGGTTTGTTAGCCCCAAACCGGGGGCTTTAAACCCGGGAGGGGAGGCATTAAGAGCCAGGGTTACGATTTGTTTAACTGGTGCATCTGCCGACATTTCATCCATGTGCAGTGTTACTAGCGGAAGTGCAAGCACAACCTCGGCTGTCACAGCGATATCTGGTGATGTACAAACACCTGAGCAGTTGCACATCGAACCAGAGCTAAACCTTGACGACGTCCCCCAAGAACAGACAATTAAGAAAACCAAACAGGACTTTGCTTATAAATGCTCCAGATGCAGGACACGGGAATCTATGACCAGCGCAGAGTTGCAAGAGCATATGCAAGTGCTTGCTGTTATCTGTGACATGTGTGGAAAAACTTATTCCAGGGTTTTTGACCTAAAAAGACACTTGCGAGACGTCCACAATGCGTGAACGTATGTGACACTGCAGTCTCTGGTACACATGGTCTCAAACCACAAACTGTTATACGTATCACTTTGCAACTCTTCAGATGTAGATCATCATCGTCTGGTCTGTATTTTTGACTCACGAATACAGTTTGCTAACCCCCAGCCGGGGGCTTTAGACCCAGGAAGGGAGGTATTAGATTGGGTGTTCTCCGTCTTGTCTGTCCGTCTGTCGGTCACTTTTTTATGCCTTTTTTTGTCGACAGCATATCTCTCCAACTATGATGCGGATTGCTTTGAGGTTTCACTTAGTAAAAATGTAGATCATGCAGATGTGAAGCAATGGCGTTTTATTTTTGAACTCGACTTAAAATTGAAAGCTTACAGTGGGAGTTGGTTGTCAGTTCCTGGCTGGGACTGTGCCTTCCACGATGGCTTGTTATATCTCATTTTTGTTGTTAATCTAAGACCAACGACATAGGTAGTGACCAAATAAAAATGTTCTCCCTTTGCATAAATTTTATGCAGTCTCCCTATGTCGTATATCATGGTATTATATGAAGAAAATGCGGTAACCGATACCGCAATATCGTCGGAATTGCGAAGTCTAGGTACTACATGACTTCAATCATAAGTAGGTCCTTATGTCTCCCCGACCAAGGGGAGACATATAGTGTTTCTACGTTGTGTGTTTGTGTGTGTGTGTGTGTGAGGTCGTGTATCCCGCGAACTTGGCAGTGTGTTAGTGTTTTTCGTCAATTTTAGACCTTCGAAGTGGGCCTTTTTTGCAAAGTGGGCTTCTCGAGCCGGAAGCCCACTAGGTTTACACTTTTTTTTGGCTTGAATGTGCAAAGTAGACATTAATTCCATATTCGGCTTGGGCCCACTTTGCATAAAATCTGGTTTTCACTTAAATTTCAGTGTGTTTGGTGTGTTTCACTGAAACTGTAGGGCGTACTTCAATAGAAAAGTGTGTGAACGGTTTGTACATATTAATGATGTTTTCTGACAATTTCTGGCCAATCAGGTGGCCTCAGCGTGGTTTTTACATGTTTGCTTGATCAATCGCATGGCGGCAAATTAAAAGCACGTGTAGGGTATACCTCAAGATGGCGGGGATGTGAACTTGGTATGGCGGGAGGCTGATATTTTCAGACCTCTAAAAATCGCTGCACAGTTTTCGTTATAACGGAAAGCTACATAAACTATCATTGTTTCTTCTTAAAAGTCACTTTACTATAGGAAAAAGTTTATAAACTATGTCAGGTAAAGAAATACAGTGCAGTTTTGAAGGCTGACACCCCGCTATCATCGGAAGAAACCATGGCACTCTGCTTCCGTATTATCACAATTTTAAGTTCAATAGCAAAGCTATTATGAACAATTCTTGTGTGATTAATTTTATATACTGTTATGAAAAGTTTTGTTTTCCTTTTGGTTGGGTTATTCATTTTATTGAAAAATTGCGGCCTGTTTTTAAGTGCGTAATCTTCTGGCGTACGTTGTCATTGTGTACTGGCTGAAATGGGCCCATTGGTGTGCATGGTTTGCGGTTTCTTCATAATTTTACACGCACCGACCTGTCATACTCTTCAACAGCTGTCCCCCTCACAGTTATTCATTTTTCCCCACAGGGGGAACATATCCGATCGACCGCATGTCGGTCGGTCTGTCGGTCTGTCATCAAGAGCTTGTTAACACGATAACTTAAAAACTCCTGCAAGGATTTTCATGACACTTGATATGTGGCTTCTATGGGAGCAAATACAGGTTGGTATTGTAAATGGGCCAGGTCCATCTAAGGAAAATGGACCAGCTGGACTTGGAAAATTTCAGCTCTTGATTGACTATTGTGTGACCTTGTTAACACGA
The DNA here is from genome assembly GCA_949752745.1 of Protula sp. h YS-2021. Classification (NCBI taxonomy): domain Eukaryota; kingdom Metazoa; phylum Annelida; class Polychaeta; order Sabellida; family Serpulidae; genus Protula; species Protula sp. h YS-2021. The sequence continues at coordinate 24,645,842 of OX457027.1, read as the reverse complement.
TACCTTAAAAACTGCTGCAAGGATTTTCATGAAACTTGGCATATAGCTTCTATGGCAACAAACACAGATCGGCATTGCAAATGGGCCATGTTCGTTTAATCAAAATGAATCAGCTGAAAAATTTCAGCTCTTGGTTGACTTGTTAACACGATATTTCAAGAACAACTGCAATGATTTTAATGAAACTTGGTGTGTATATTCTGTGCGCACTACCAAGGATCAGTATTGTCAATGGATTAGGTTGGCCCAAGGAAAATGAGCCAAATGCACTTCGAAATTTATGAAATTCTGGAAATTATTCAGCATTGGAATGAGTTTGTTAACGCGATATCTCAAGAACAACTGCAAGGATTTTAATGAAACTTGGTGTGTATTTTCTGTGGGCTCTAACAAGGATCGGTATTGGCAATGGGTTAGGTTTGCCTAAGGAAAAAAGAGCCAGATGCACTTTGCAATTTACCAAAGCCTGGAAATTATTCAACATCGGAATGAGATTGTTAAAACGATATCTCAAGAACAACTGCAAGGATTTAAATAAAACCTGGTATGTAGCTTCTATGGGAACAAACAGAGATCGGCATTGTAAATGGGCCAGGTTCGTCCAAATAAAATGCACCAACTGGACTTGGAAAATTTCAGCTCTTGATTGACTTTTGAGGGCCTGATGGGGGGCCTGTGGGGAATATGTGGGCTGTGCACACTGCTCTAGTTAAAATAGATACTTAATATCATTTGCATATCTCGTGTGTTTTAGCTGTGTTCGACATGCGAACTTAGCATGACAGAGGAATATATGAAAACACACAAATCACCATACCTGAAGACACATATACAGCATTAGACTATTTTACCTCGGTTAAAGAACTCTGGAGATAAAATATGTCCCATTCACAGGTGTTCCTATGGATTTGGTACATGTTTATGTCCACCTCCATTCAAACTGCTGCCTTTTCCGAGGGTATATGAAGTGACAAAATACTGAGAAGAGTGCGTGAACAGAACTTTTCAATATTTTCTGACTTCTTTATTAAAATACTAGATTATGCGGATGCATCGGATCAATGATGGGCAGATCGGGGCTTCCTTATTATTTAGTAACTCCACATAAGAAATCGCTATGCGTACACCCTGCAGGAGTTGAACCTACAATGATACTAACAAAAAGGTGATAATATGCACACATTTAATAATATATGCACACAGGATATGCCAACATAGGGAGACCTTTTGAATATGTTAAAAGACACTAAAGGTGTCACTTAGAAAAGCGATAGATAAAAATAGTAAATAGGGAGACCAAAGTATGGTCTCCCAAATTTGCATTTTTGGGTTATATATCAATGATTATTATATATGATGCGCATTTGATCCCCGTATTTACTATATTACCAAAGTTTTATGTGCCACCATCGGAGAGCGCAGTAACTCCGAATAAGAAATCGTTATGCGTGCACCCTGCAGGAATTGAACCTACAATGACACTACCAAGGAAGTTGATAATATATACACACATTTGATAGTACAATAAAACCCCGGATATAGACACCCCTCTATTATGGACACCCCTGAATTATGTACAGCATTTTTCATTCTGTTTTAAAACGCCATAGAGTTCTGTTATATCTAGACCCCTCCATTGTGGACACCCCTCTATTCAGAATTAGGGACACTTTTTTATCCCGTAAGTACGGTTACACATTTTAAAAAAAAACCTTTATTGTGGACAGTCAAATTACTGTCCATATTTTGTACGTTATATAAACAACCCCTATCAGCTTGTTACTCGGTAGTGTTTGTTATCCCCTGTGGAACGGAGGGATATAGTTCTGAACTTTTCGGTCTGTCCGTCTGTCTGTCCGTCTGTCACGCTTCAGTCTCACGCGCCTACAGGCCACATTAGTACATGCATTCGTTTCAAATTTTGTACACGGCTTCTCTCAACTCTTCCAGTGCACTGACTAAGAATTTTTTGGATCGGTAAAAATGACAAAATGGCGGACTTTTGAAAATCGGCACTGGACTTATCGTTTATACGGCAGTCTCACCCGCCTACAGGCGACATTAATTGATGAATTCGTTTCATATTTTGTACACGGCTTCTTTGGAACCTTCCGCAGTGCAAAAATCAAGAATTTTCCGGATTGGGCAAAATGGCGGACTTTTGAAAATTGGCACTGGACTTAGCGTATATACGGCAGTCTCACGCGCCTACTGGTTAATGGATTGATTCGTCTAAATGTTAGACACTGCGTCTGCCTATCCTTCCACTTTTAAATTTTGCGTAGTCAACACGCAACAGCCTTACACAAACCATATCCCCCACGGGGAATAGACGTACTCCTCGAGACTTAGTCAAGTTTTTTACGCTATTGTTATTTATGGGTATTGAGTACATTATATTGAACAGAGTGCATGTAAAGACAATAGGGCTATTACAAAAGATGTGTGCTTAAGGGAGAAGCTAAAGCTAAATACGACTGAACCCTATTGACATGTGCTCTGTCTTTTAAAATGCATATAAATAAAACAATTAATTCATTGTCTTATACTCAGTTAAGATGCTATACAACGTGTTAAGTCTGAATATCGGTGATGTGAAAAGAAAACGGAACGACCTCTCGCTATCTGATAAAGTTAAAATAATCAAAGCTAGTGATAGAAAAAGTGTAAGAAAAATAGGCGAAGATTTTAGTTGTAGTTGTCAGATAGAACAGGACCTCGAAATTAGGGACACCCCGCCATTAGGGGCAAAATTATTCAGTCACTTTTTGTGCCTAATAGCGGAGTTTCAGTGTATATGCACACAGAATATGCCAACATAAGGAGACCTTTTGTATATGTTAAAAGACACTAAAGGTGTCACTTAAGAGAGACCATAGATAAAAAATAGCAAATAGGGAGACCAAAGTACACACACAGACGCAGCTGACCCTCCAGCTTCCGATAGCGAAAAGTTAACCGTCAACAGGCGACGCGGTTTTTTTATTTTTTATTTTCAGTTTTTCTAATAAATTTTGCATTAATAAATTTAGCTTTTGATTTTTTAATTGTCAAAAAACTAAAAGCAGACAAATAAGTCAAATAATGACCGATTTCTGAACGAAATCAAAACCACCGTCAACTTGGAGTTCGGATTTTGCTCAAGTTATCCGCCAACACGCGACATGAGCGGAGCCTCTTTTGTTTCGCTTTGCTTCATTTAAATAAAAAAAAATAAACGTTGTAAAATGTAAACAAACGCACGTGATTAACACTGTGCTTTTGTTATTATTCCTACACGCCGTCAAGACAAGACGAAAAGATAATTGTTACGTGTAAAAAGCAGGTACGATACATAACCTTATCAACATATATTACTCAATAAAACTTAGTCAAAGTCAAATGGCGAGCGGCGCACTTTGGTTATGGTAATTAGGGTTGATCTCACCATTATAAAAGTTTTATTTCCTATTGTAAACAACAAATGGAAAAAAACGCCCATGTCATGGTTGATGACTTTTTAGCCTTTCAAATGATATATGAAGAAAAAATATACGTGTCAAATTCTAGAAATTATTGTGGTGAAAGTCGAGTGAAATACAAGATAAACATTAAAATTGGAAAATTTGAAAAAAACTGCCTTATAGAAATAAAAATATCAAAGAAATTAACAAACAGGTCACGTTGTGTCACACAGTTTTCTTTCATCTTTCTAGTGAGATATGAATGGAATTTCTACGTGGTTAATTATAGAAAATATTGTAGCGAAACTTTGTCAGTGGTACAGTTTAAATATGACTAGTGCGCTTGTATTTATGTTTAACAGATTTTAATAGATGAAAATGGCTTTGGTAACAATTGAGCCATATCACTACAACGGAGATGATGTCTTAGTTGGGAAATCTCAAGATGATTGTTTCATTATGTTCACTCAAAATTACTTGGTCAGATATCGCAACTTGATTGGGCCGCTTGCGCTAGCAAAAGCTTTACGTGGTCCTGCAGTGGTAGCGAACCATCATCGCCAGCCTCAGCGCAAGCATTATGACGAGAAGAGAATTATTACGTGTAAAAAGCAACTGACGACAAAAATGTGTGAAGTCAGAAGTCATCTGGCGACACAGTTTCTCAATCGGCGACAAAACCTTATGTCGTCAGTTACTTAAGCCATCTTTTTGCATATATTTTATTGTTTATTTTGAATAATAAATTTAAAAAATAAATAAATGTGTGTAAGGCAACTATGAAAAAATAAAATTACCTAAAGCTTACAGTTTGTTTATTTTAGTGCACTTGTACATAGAAGCAAAGAACAAGAAAATAGTACAATTAGGCACTTATTTATTAAACAAGTGTGTAAGTAGTTCAGTGAAGATAAAAAACTGCCAACTGACAGCAAAAATGTGTGAAAGACTTAAGTCAGAAGTCATCTAGCGACACCATTTCTCAACTGGCAACAAAACCACGCCTATATGTACATCAGGGTATAACGACATTGCGCTAATGGCGACGTTTTTATAAAGTCCAATTCTTTTTTTTTCCCATTTTTCAAAGTACTATTGTCCAATTTTTTTTCCCCAAAATTATCTAAAAAGTATCAAGAGCTTTAATGTAATTTTTGTTCTTTCTGGAGTCAATCACATTTTTAATTCTATATTTTACCGCTTTTATAAAAACTTATACTCCCATTAGCAGCCATCTAAATATTAGCTAAGTTAAATGCTAATTTTTCATATTGAAAGCATGGTATTAAAATCCCCCATACGGAAAACAAATGGAAATAGTTCCACAATATTTTTTTCTTAGATGAAATGTAATAGTATGGTATTGCAGTTCAAAATAAATATATATAAAATATATAAAATAAAGAAAATTCTCGGGATTTTAGGTATGCTTTGTATTTACTTATTGAATGGCCTGCGACGGCGTCGCAAACAGTCGAAACACATATGTTGCGGAAGAATTTGCGGGAGTACAAATTTCTGACTGTTTCGAATAAAAAAAGAGTTCGGGCGTATAAATTTATATATGATGCTGGATATAATATGTAGCAATATATGGATACTTACTTGCCACCACCTCTTTTCTATATTTTTTGTGTTTTAGCAGAAATATAATTCTTTTTATATGCTATATGCTATAGTAACGTATTGCTTGAAACATTTTGCACTATTTTATCAGTGGATGTGCACTACAACGACCGTGAAGAGTCTGCTTGTAAACATGGAGGTACAGAGCTGCTAACATTAATTTCTTATACGTATTGCTCTTATTTCTTCTCAGTAAAAATTGCTATCTGACCATAAAACTTGTGCGCCATAATTTATAATTGGGCCATTTATGTGATGCACCCTTTCTAAAATGACGCCGTTGGCCCCAGTCGTGCGCCGAGATTTGAAAATTGACATCAATGGCATTTCCTATTATAGGAACTATGACTCTTGCTGTCGTAGGAAGACAGCAAGAGTCATCTAGGGCTATAGATTATTCACCACCACGGAATTCAAAATTAGCACAAATGATTATTGCGGCCATCCCTTAAAAAAAGGACTAACCAACAAAGCAGTCATACGTACAGCGAAGCTCATAGCTTCAACTAGGAACTCAAGAAAAACACACAAACACGCTTATACGCATCTCCAAGTAAGAACTGACATCTATAAACATACCAGTAACCTAAGCCAAATCCGTCTGTACCTGTACCGTCGCCACCTCCAGAAAACAACAATTATCCCGGAAATGATTTTTCTGCCGAACTTCCCGGCAACTACCACTGGTTCTCGAATGCAAAATACTTAGCTGCTATAAGTAAACCGTCAGTATACGCATATCAAGTAAGATTTGTGTTCATGTGTAACCATTATAGCTCTTAACAGTCATTTTGAAAAGCGAGTTGATAGTCTTACAGTTTGCACTTAAAATTTATATTTCGGGATGATAGAATAAAGTGGCGAGTTACAGCTGGAAAATCCTGCCCGAAAAAAATACACCGGCCTTGCATTTTTGTAAATCATGTGTAAAATTCGTAAATCATGTGTAAAATTCTGAATTTGCTACATATAAGAGCATCTCCGGATCGCGCTAAAACCATTGAAAAGTGGCGAACGGTCCTAGGTTACTGGTAGTTTTATTGCGGCCACAATAGCAGATTGGAATAGTCTCCCCAGTAGCGTATTCCAAAAACATAGCCCAGCTTCAGAGCACGTTGAGGAATTTAACAATTACATTAGAAGTTCAGTCGTCTAGGATCCTTGGCGCGTGCGCGGTGTAGTAACGTCGTGAGATGTCACACCTTCAATATTGCGAAGATTGCGAATCTGAAATCTATAAAAAAACTTATGCTGAAACGGTAGATAAACAGTAAAACATCAATATATTTCGTTCTTTTATTCCGGAAAAGCCTGGAAAAAACCTGTGTTGTTAGCCCAAGCTTTGCCATTGACTGAAAGTGTGTCATTTTCTGCCGCATATTGTTATAATCTCCTAGGTACAGAGCCAGGATTGCCATGATTTTGAAAGGGTTGCAGCGATGTTCCAATTGCAAGGAGCCACGTTCAAATGCAGATTGCTCCTTTATCAACTTTAGAAGGTAAATAAAATTGCGATTCGGCGATAGATATTAAAGTTTTTATTCATGGAAATACTGATCCCTGGCAGGGTTTAGATGCCGTAGAACTTGGTGACTGACTAGTACTACTACTTGAGTGATAGTTATAACATAGATCACAAAAGTTTTGAATAAACCAATTCGTACTTTCATACTTTTCAAAGTCCACGAGGTGAGGAAGAATCCATGAGAGGAAGAAAAGAAGTGAATTTGACCCAGATAGGCCAAAAGCCAACTTCAGTTGCTGCATGCAAATTTACGTTCACGGTGCACTATCAGCAACTTGTTTTTCATAATATTCCAAAATAATATTGCCCATATCCACTAACTAGAAGATTGGAACTACAGAGCATATGTTTTTTATTATTGTTGATATTACTTAAGGTCCCTACATGTTACAGATATGACGCTGTGGCCCATTCAAATGTAGGGGAAATAGTACTCGTACTGATTAAAAGGTTGTCACTCGCTTCATTTAATATGTTGAAAATTATCGAACGTTTATTGGATATATTTTTTGCAGGATAAATTCAGTCGAACCTGGCATATACACGACCCGAGCATTTACAAGAATAAAAACCAGACTCCGCAGAATACCAGTGACAAGAAAGCTTCAATAGATGGTGTCATGTCCTCAGGAGAAGCTACAGATGTACTTTCCCATTTGCTTGTGCTAGTATTGAATGTTGTTAACAGGTGTGGGATATTATATCTTTGTCAAGGTTAAAGTGTTCAAAATGTTAGAATTAATGATTGACAAGAAACCTTATTTCAGTATACCTAATAGGGATTTAAATTGTGACGAAGGATATGGACTTGACGTAGCTTGTCATGTAATATTTAATTTTTGAAGCATATAGAGATACATTGTATTGTACTTTCATTTGTTTTAGAATTACTTTAAAAGCGGTACGATAATTAAGTACATGAATTGATATATAAGAGATTTAAATGAGCATATTTCGTAATTTCAGGGATGGCTTCTTCCTTAAGCATAAGAAAGCAAATGATGGCGTCATTGCCAGACTAGAAACGCCAGAAAATACCGATGTCTATGACAAGTGCAACTTGGGCATCTTCAATGCACACCAACTGTGTACCCAATGTGGAAGAAGCCTCCATTCAAACTGCTGCATTTTTCGAAGGTATCTGAAGTGACAAAATACTGAGAAGAGTGCGTGAACAAAACAGGTCTTTTCTGACTTCTTTATTAAAATACTACATTATGCGGATGCATCAGATCAATGGTGGGCAGATCGGGCTTGCTTATTAAAGAAGAACTACTTGAGAGCTGAGCAGAGCGCCCCCTCCAGCAAAGCGAAATCAACAAATGATTGCGACGGAGGTGCAGGAAGTGAAACAATAGCCAGTGCTAGACGATATGTTGAGAAAGCGATCGAGCGGCTCAAATGTTTTATTGAGGAGTGAGGGGTATTGATGGGATAGTGCATATATTTTATCACTATATTACTAAAGTTTGATGTGCCACCACCGGAGAGCGCAGTAACTGCGCATAAAAAATCGTTATGCCTGCACCCCGAAGGAGTTGATCCTACAATGACACTAACAAAAAAGTTTATAATATATACACACATTTGATAATATATGCACACAGAATATACCAATATACGTAGACCTTTTGAACATGTTAAAAGACACTAAAGGTGTCACTTAGAGAGACCATAGATGAAAAAATAGTATATAGGGAGACCAAGGTATGGTCTCCCAAAGTTGTATTTTTGGGTTGTATATCATTGATTATTATATATGATGCGCATTTGGTCCCCCTATTTACAATATTACTAAAGTTTGGTGTGCCACAACCGGAGAGCGCAGTAACTCCGCATAAGAAATCGTTATGCGTGCACCCTGTAGGAGTTGAACCTACAATGACACTAAAAAATATTATATGATAATATATGCACACATTTGATAATATATGCACACAGAATATGCCAACATAGGGAGAACTTTTGTATATGCTAAAAGACACTAAAGGTGTCACTTAGAGAGACCATAGATAAAAAATAGTAAATAGGGAGACCAAAGCATGGTCTCCCAAAGTTGTATTTTTGGGTTATATATAATTGATTATTATATATGATGCACACTTGGTCCCTCTATTTACTATTTTCATGCATGCTCTCTGTAAAATAATAATTTAAAATCCTTTACTATTATCTCAATTACACTAACTTACTGGTAGTAAAAGAAAAAGTAATAATAGAAATAAAACAAAAACAACAAAACGCGATTTTAGTTCTAAAAATTGTGAAGATTTAAAAAATATTATTTTGATACAATAAAGTTTGTCACTTTTTAGTAGTTCTTCAAAGAAATAGTCGTGTAGTAATCTCAAAGTAAATTTACATTGAGAAATGAAATGACGCGATGGATCCCCCGTTGTTTTCCTGTGTATGTGCCCGTACATTTTGTTATTTGGTATGTGATGCTTGGGCGGAAGACGATTTAAATAAGCTATATGGCATCAACTTGATGTTTATTCAACAAAGATTGAAAAGCCAAAAAAAGCTTGTTTGTATTTATTTTCCCCTTCTCCCCTTCCCCGTTCCTTGGGTGCAGAAAATATATTAAAGCTCCCCCATTTCCCTCCCTCCCAAAAAGGATGGCAAATTGTAGTTACTTCGAAATTAAGATTTCCAAGTCTGGCCTTCAATGCGGTCGTAGGTGATATACATTCATAAGTTACTATATCGTTTCATGTGTAAACATCCGGTGGCCTTGAGGGGTCAGCTGGGGTAGTATCTCGGGGAAATATCAGAAACGGAAAAATGAACCATCACTGTTTAATATGGTATGACAGCCTGTCTCAAAAACCAGTTTCACATGCTGTTGTGGCATAGTTCGGTACTTATCTTGCTGTGCTTCGCCCGGAGATTGCCAGTTCATTGCATAAAAATTGTTAGGCAAGCAACCTGTGGCAGTCGAACCCAAAAAAGCAAACATGCAAAGAAAAATTCTCATCTCTGCCCTTGTTCGTATTCTGTGTTAATAAGTGTTTGAATAAACACTTAAGGAAATGTTTTATTTTGTGAAATAGATGTTTTGATACGGGAATTAACTTTTCGGGAGTAGCGGTCGTGAGGTACAGTTGACGACAGGTACATTCTTTTGTATCTGTGGCCGTATTCACGAACATCTGAGTTTATTTACTTAGATATTAAAATTAGATCTCAAGATTAAACTTACGTAAGTTTACTTACTAACGCCATATTCATTGCGTAAGTTTATCAACTTACATTCTAAGTCAATATTGCAAAATTTTCATAAAGAGTGCGACTAATCGTAATCGTATAAACTGGTTGTCAATGTAAATATCGGAGGCCGATGACAACTTTTAGATGTTTCGGAGCGTTAAAGCTTCTTCTTGTTTCCTACTCCAATTTTTCGAGATTTTCCACCAAAAAATGAATATCTTCTCTTAAAAATCCATATCGAGTTAAAAGTTCATCGTCACTGTAAACTTCAAACGGACTACTCCTATTTCGAAACACTTTCCCTCCTAAAAACCCTTTCATATTCTTATATTATCTCAATAAATTGGCTGTTGCCAAGGTAAACAAAGCACTCCAGGTATTTAAATATCGCGTGGGATTGAACTTAGAAATCTAAGCGTAGTCCGAAGTAAACTTAGAATTTTGAACTTATACTTGAGTGGAAGCTTAAACTTACATTTTGTGAATACCGCTAAGTTAAAACAACGGGAAAGTTAACTCTTACATTTTTGCACTTAGATTGACTCTAAGTTTAAACTTACACTTTCGCCAATGCCGCCACTGGTTTACGGGTGAATATACCAGGTTGGCTATGGTTACGGCCTGTCCCTAAACAAAAGTTATTGCCAATATCTGCAGGCAATAACCGAATTGTGTCAGTGTAATTACGGACAATTTGGTGCCATGATTATTGGTTTTAACTTAGTCCTAGATGACTCTTGCGGTCTTCCTATGACAGCAAGAGTGATAGTTCCTATAATAGAACGTGTCGTTGATGTCAATTATTGCTAATCTCGGCGCATGACTCAGGCCACTGGCGTTATTTTAGAAAGAGTGCATCACACAAATGACCCAATTACAAATACAACGCACAATTTCTATGGTTAAACAGCAATTTTGTACTTAGAAAAATATGTTTTTTTGGGATCAGGATATAAAATCTCCCATTATCTCCCACAGCAACAATAAGTCAATTCGCACTTTGACTTTTGCCGAAACGTTCTTGCGTTTCGGCTGAATTTAGGTGGGATAAGGATATAAAGAAATGATAAAAAAAAAACGGCAAAAATCAACAAAATTCCATTTTGTCAGCAACATGTTCTCATATTGGTTATTAAAGGGAGTGAATAATATGTAAAATACTTTTTAAAAGATCATTTGATGGCTTTATAAATTTGAAAGTGTGCATATTGAAAGAAAATTAGAATTTTGATGTTTCTACTTATCATTTCTTTATAATTTATCTCCCAACATTTGCAGTCAAAACAACACCTCCACCGGAAAGATCCAAAAGTGCGAACTGGCTTATGGCTCTACAATAAGCCAATTCGCACTTTGACTTTTTCAGAAAAGTTTTTACGTTTCGGCTGAATTCAGGTGGGATAAGGATATAAAGAAATTATAGAAAAAAAAACCAAAAAAATCAACAAAATTCCATTTTGCCAGCAACATATTCACGTGTTGGTTATTAAAGGGACTGAATAATATGTAAAATAACTTTTAAAAGATCATATGATGAATTCATAAATTTGAAAGCGTGCATGTTGAAAGAAAATTAAAATTTTGATGTTTTCCTCTTATCATTTCTTTATAATTTATCCCAAAAATATTTGCAGCCGAAACAACACCTCCACCGGAAAGACCCGAAAATGCGAACTGGCTTATTACAGGAACTGTGACCATTTCTGTCCTAGGAAGATTGATCAAGTCATCTTGCAGACACCTTCATGCAATGAGCAAAGTCACACTTTGGTTGTTTCGAATAATTTGCGAAAGAAATTTGATTTTCGACTGCGATGGAACCAAAAAAATGAAGGAAATGACAGAAAAATATGGAAGAAATATCACAAAAACAGCTTATACTCGAAACATAAAAGAAGTTGAAACTTGAAACTATTTGTTAAAACTTATAATACATTAGTACAGGAGTTGTTAAAAACCTGACTGCTCTTTGGTACAAGGAAAATTTGACATTTAGGTGAAATCTCTCTATCATTTTTTTCATTTTTTACCCGGTTACTTTTATTCGAAACGCAGAGCTTTTGCACATTTTTATTGGGAGCGCCCTAAGTGTGATTTGGCTTGTGGGTAACTTGGGACATAATGAGCGATATTTGGAGTTTATAGCAGTTTTATACCAATACAAATTCTTCGATATTTAAGCTAAGTATTAACACTTTTCTAAACGGTAAAAATTATACAAAGAGCTAGCTTCCTAGCATGTGACAAATAGGCCAAAATATATGCAATCGGCCTACAACAAGAAAAATACAGTTGTATTTGGTATTAAAACAACGAGAAACTGCGTTTTGCCCCCACGCAAGCACTGGCACTTTTTTGATCACGTGACGAAAATGTTAATTCTTATTCGTAGATGTAAGGTTGTGACGTGAACTTGTTCTCAAGAATAGAAAGGGTCCACTGGGACTAGTTTTACCATTGGTAACTGTAAACAAGTGGGCGATAATATAGGTTTTGTGCTAAAACATAAGATAAGAGCTTACTTTGCACGACAGTAATATGTCAAGTAGTCTTCAGGCTGCATGTAATAGTTTCAAGTATTTTGTTATTTGGTTTAACTCCTTTCTTTCAAGTTATTTTCATTAGTTACTTCTCTTCGTCTCTGGTGGGTAGATGTAAACAATACAAACAAAATTACCTGAAGTTTGTAACCACATCTCTCGCGGAAATAGACGAAACTGTGAAATTGTTTTTATTCCGAATAACTCCCCTCTAAAACTTGTATAAAGTGCCAGTAAATTATTAAATTGCAAAATTTAAAAAAAAAAAGATTTAGCGAGTCCACTGACTAAAAATGATCATTTGGAGAACCGGGCTCATATACAAAATTAAGGAGACGGTCTCTTTTAGTGGGTGTGTTTCTGGCAAAAAAGTTGGTCGAATAAAGGAGACTTCGAATTTTTGTTTATTCGTTATTGTTGTGTTTTTTTTCAAAACAACCATAACAGATAATAACAATAATATTAATTTAAGATATCTATGCGATAACAAAACAAAAAAATGCGGAAGAGAAAGGATATACATTTGGTCTCCCCATCTATTATTTATAAGCATGGTCTCCCCAGGTCGCAAGGTAGGTGTATATATATATATATATATATATATATATATATATATATATATATATATATATATATATATATATATATATATATATATATATATATATATATATATATAAAACCAGTCATAGGGAGACCATGCCCGATATATAGCACTTAGGGAGAACATTTGTATATTTTTTACCTTTGAGTTTAGAAAGACAAAAATTACCAAAAATGTTCCTATACGTTGTAGATAATGTGTGTTATTTGTTCTTCTTGTCATATTAAGAAGCAAAAAATAAACAAAAAAGTTGGTCAACGTATTTTTTCTATATTTTCCATGGCATTTTAGGCGACCTGGCTAAAACCACGGAATTTCCCGGGTCTCCGTAAGTGTGTGGTTTAATGCTCTGTATATTTGGTCATATTAGTAGCATATTTAGCTACTAGTTCAGCACTGATTTCTGTTCATCACTGACGCCACTATGTCCACCATCGCTTCGAGGCCTCCATTACTTACTGTACGTGAGGGATGGTCAAGACAAGGCTGGGTGTTGCCTCTTCGAGATGTCGCTGCCAATGACTCGCTAGCTGCAGGCGCCTTTATCTTACTTTGGAGGTGATTGATAGAATATCTCTGTAAAGGTCTTCGTTTCGGGCATGGCCTTACCAAGTAAATTGAAGGCTGTTCGGAGCATCGTTGCGTAACAGCCGTCTAAATGCCTGACCAGCTGCTTGGTGAACGTCCAGACTTCAAAGGTGTCTAGCAATACCGATTCCACAGTCGAACAAAACATATTGGTCTTAAATTTCTCACTTGACTTCCATATCTTTGCAAGGCTCTTGCATGCTGTCCATGACAGAATCAAGTATGTAAACTCCTCTACTGACTCAAATATACATTTCTAAAGATGCACTAATTGCCCTAGACTTGCTGTGTCTTTCTCTACTCTTAGAAACAGTCTCTGTACCTGTTCATTTACTTCACTAGTAACCACTGTGCAATCTACAAAGTCAAGATCCTTGATATATCAAGAATTTTTTGCGTCGACTTTACCTCATTTTAAGGCGGAATCTTAGCTTTTCTTCATTACCTTCAATACCTCATTGCATAGCGTAATCTAACACACTGCGAAATAGAAAGGGAGCGAGTGTTTCAATTTGTAACATTTCAGATCTGTTCCTCCATCTGGTGACAGCACTTTAGCTTTGGTATTCCTATATATACTTTCGATAGCTTTTACAAGCCGTATGCTCTAAGCATTTTATAAACTGTGTGAATATTGTGAAATGCCTTCATGAAGTCGATAAACGCCATTATAGCCTGTATTTTTTGGCTTTAACACCGTATGCGTCGTAGTGCAAGTATCTGGCTTGCAGTCGATCCTTCAGGTCGAAATCCATTATGATTTATTCTTAGACGTGGATCTGAGGCTGGTCTCATCTCAGTTGATATCATTCTATTGTAGATTGTCTAAACTAGTGGGCTTAAGCATTATCCCTCTTTAGTTCCCTCCTTTTGAGAGGTTCCCTCGTTTTTTGGTGTCGGTTCTTCATTCACAGCTGACCACTGATCGGAGTTTCCTCCTACAAGCGCATGATCACAGAATTCCAGGATATCATCATCAAGGTCACACCTCTCTAAAACCTTGGGTGGTATATTGTCTACTTCACTAGCTTTACCTTCAGCTGTTAACATTTTGGATTTCCGATAGTTTTGTCGCGAAGGGACCATCATTGAGATTATATTGAGATTACAGAACAAATTCTCAATGGCTTTAATGTCATCTGTAATTTGGGGAGGTTTGTAGCAGTTCTTCTCTCGCTCGTCTTTGGTATCTCCTTGGAGCTGCCCCTCCTGCTCATATATAAAAATCGCATGTGTGTTACAAACAGTTTAGTCAGCCAATTTACAAACTGTTATTGTTGGTCACTTTGTAAACTCCTTTGTGAAGCCCAGTATGAAGAGAAAAATGATAATCCGGTCCAAACAGTAACTCTGACTACCCCAATGGTCATATTCTAGTTCACAAGTCTCACTGAATCGCCCAACGCACTCGTTCCTTCGTGTACTTAGAGAAAAATAGATATATGTCGGTGAAAAGCGCATTTCTTCATTTTGTCTGGGGCAAATGTGCGTATTAACCCACTGATGGTGCGACTGCCACGGGCGTGGATCGAACCGATGCAGTCGGTTTCTGACAGCCTGTGCATATATTCGTTTAGTATGTTGCCTTGGGGTTTACCGAGCAGTAACTGTTGCCAGGAGGAAGCGATATCTTCGATGTGAAAGGCGTAGCCACTGGGTCTTATGAGGGGTCGTTACAGGCGGCTTCCGGATCGCAATCAGTCCGCTTTCAATTCAGTGTTGTGTAAACATCCTCTGAAACACGTCATCGTTGATTTTTGTACGCCAATTTCCTGAACACATATCAGCCTACATATCCATTCCAGACTTCAGAGATCAGTAAATACAGCCACAGTTTGTCGAGCCTCTGTAAGCTTTTAAATGTCTGTAAGCTATTGAAATGATTACAAATACCACCGATGAAGCCCAACATAGAGTATTATAACAGCACGCTGTAGTGCAGAGTCCAGATAGCTCCGAGTCAAGGCATAGTATTCCATATGAAAAAGAACATTTGCAACTTTGTGCTGTATTTTATACATAAGAATATCTTTAGTTGTTTTTTAAATGTGACGTATTTACATACATCCACTAAAGCCTATTGGCTGAAACACCATTGACCTCCAACGCAACCCTTGTCTTTGGAACGCCGCGAAGGCAAAAGGCGGTATTAAATCATGCTTTGTAGCCAATGGGTATATAAAAAGAATCGTCGTCAAGCTCCGGAGTAAACGTATCGCTACAAAGTAGCGACAAATTTACAAATTGATTTTATGCTTTGCCTTTGAAGCTTAATTTATGTCATCTGAAAATTGTAGGTCAAGAATAAATGCTAGAGATCTTGAGGCTGTGTGTAACTGTGATCTGCTGGATGTGGCGGAATTAAAGTCCTACTTGTCTTCTCACATAGATTTAAGTAAGTATGTGATGAAAAACTTGGCAGTTAACCTCTTGCCTTTTGCTGAACCAATTATACTTTTGAACTGTTTATTCTTGAACTTAATTGTTATTTAAAAGTTATCTGCGACCAGAGTTAGTGAACTGTTTCAAGATGTTTTCAATATATTTTAAAGGGTTTCCAATTCTTAGGTATAAAGCTTTTCTCATGTTGAGTATTAGAAAGTGTAATTCACAGTTTTTTGTTATGCCATTTTTAATAAGGACTTCAAAAGCAAAAGAAAGTTCTATCAGATATATATACACTTTGAGTAATAGGTACATATTTTCCCATAGATTGGCCTTTTTTGCTTCAAGGCTTTTTGCAAAGGTGTTAATTTCAAATTTAAAATGTCCGGTCTGGTGAAAACGCCAATTTTTTCTTGACTCTTTGGTGTCAAAGTTTTTCCTACTTGACTATTTGTCCTATTTTCCTTGTTAATTTAGGGTGTTATTTGTTTTTAGCATTATATAAAACAGATATTAATTTCATGTGACAGAGGTGCCAGACAATGTCAACAACTCCAGTATTAAGCGGTTAGTGACTTATTTTAACGACTTAAGACAGTTTTCTTTGTAATCATCCAAGTGGCAAAACAACAGTGACTTTTCCTTTTCAAAGAAGTTGTTATTTGTGACGTTGTCAGCTTTAGAACGTCCAGAAATAAGGACGACTTTAGAGGGAACATAGGCAAAAGACTGTTAAGTTAGACATGTTAATAGTCATAAAATACAGTAAGATGGTATGTACTATATATTTAAGGTCATACATTTGCTTACATATCGCATGAGCTTCCGTATGGTTATTGACATGTAAAGCAATATTGCTTTATTAATGTAATTATTTATAGTCAAAGTTAGGCCAAAAGTAATTTTTCTTGAAATAATTAGATCATTATTACACCCTTTTTACATAAACATATGTAAAGAAAAGCTTCTGTTGTCAGCTGCAATTTTTATGTAAGTTATTCGTAATTTTTTGTTTTAGCTATCGTTATGTGCTGCCGTTGTTGCATGCGTATTACATATAAAAGCCGAGAAAAATAACAGATGGACCTCTTTCCCTGATCCTACATACCGTTTAAGTATAGAGTTCGAAGAGTGTAACAAAAAGACGTTTACTCCAAGCTTTTCATCCAACATGTATGTATCGGGTCCTCTTCTTAACTCCCTGTGACAATCAATTGAAGCTAAAGATATGCTTGCGACAAACTCAAAAACATGTTGGAATAAAACGCAAAAAGTTGCAATTTTTTATTGCGACTTACTGCATTTTATTGCATCTAGCTGCGATCCAATATTTCTGATGATAAGATTACACCTTGAGCAAACATTCACGCAAGCGATTTAATCCACCTGTGCATTCACTCCAATTGCATGTACTCTATGTAAACAAGTCAATGTTTCAGCTGTATGTGTGGGCGTGTAATATGTTGTATTTGTGTTTAAAATTTATTGTATATGTACATGTTCTCTTCTAATTTGAATTTTTATTCCTTTCTTTCTCATCTGTTCTTATTTACCATATTTAAGTGAAAAACGAATGAATTTACATGAATAATGTCTTTCGTTAAAAAACACATAAAAAATTTGCTTTCTGACCGAAGGGGTGGGGGGGGGGGGAGGAGGCGTAAAACACAACCTTGAACAGAACGCAAGAAATTCATTCATTGATGTATTCATTCATTTAATCTGATCCAAGGAGTGACTGATGCTTCAAACTAATTGCAATGCTTATTTCTGATTTCCGGTGTGATCGATGCATAAATGAACTGCCATCCTTAATCCGATCTCACGTGTGATCGCAATTGATAATTTTGAAATTGGGTTTAATTGCAAGGAAGGGTGGTAGAAATGGTTTGAAAGGAAAATAAATGGCCATGCACACTGTAAAACAACATGCAATATTTAAACACTGCTAGCATCATGCCATCCCACACAATACTTCCTGTATGCAAACAAAATGCGCATTACTGGGGGATTAGTTGATGCTGTAACAACAGTACACAATGCAAACATCAAAAGACAACGTGTTGCATAACACTCAGGCAAGTTACAATGTATGTACAATTGTTGCGATTAATTACGGCCTGCCAAATGCATTTTGCGACACGCAGGACGCGTTTTGTTTCATTTTTCTGAAAATTTATTTTTTGAAATTTATTACGACTTATTTTTGCGTTTTTCGCAAGCGTATCTGTAATTCTCACATAAGGAGCGCACACGGGACTGCTTATCGTGACATTTGACCTTCCATTTAACCACTGTGGCCATCTGTTTAGATATTTGGAACAGAAGGAGAGGAGGGGTCGTTAGTTAAGAAAACTTTTAAACTCAGATTAGTTTTGAAATGGGGCGGTCAATTTCCTTGTAAAGCCAAGGTCTTCCTTTCACGAAAAAGCTTTCTTTTTCAAGGCAAAGATTTCCCTTTTAAAGCCAAGGTTTCCCTATTAGACCCAATATCTCCCTCTGAAGGCCAAAGATTGCTCTTTTAAGGCCAAGGTCTCCCTTCAAAGCCAAAGTTTCCCTTTTCCGCCCGTGGTTTTAGATGTATTTATCCTCAAATTTAATGTATATGCATAAATTTAATCTTGATGAGTACATGGGGTCATAATAAGTACAAAGGTTATCAATGAACAACTTTATTTACAAACATCTTTATCGTGGATATGATATGAAAGGAACGAGTAAAGCCTAAAACTGAAAAAATCTGGGTTTAGTATACTTGTTAAGTCGACAATACAAAGTTTATCACGATGCGTTGTTACAATTGCCTTGTCTACCTTTGGCTTTGCCTAAGTTACTTTGTTCAGTACGATATGGAATTCTTTATTTGCCGTAGTAGTGTATTACAGAGGTGACACAGCAATAAAATATGACGTTGATAAAATCTCCGTATTTAAACAGATTACGCCAATACTGTTAAGAAAATCGAAAGTTTCGATTTCTTGTTGTACCTTATCAATTGGAATCTAATGTTGCTAGACCAATTCTTGTAGATTCTGACATGTGCTCAGACACGAGTGTATAAAATAAAAGAGGTACCAATCAAAATAATGTTAAATTCTAAGTAACCATAAAAAACGTCATTCTCCGCACTGTCTTCTGTTAACACACATGACGGCTTCACATGCGAGTTGTACATCAAGATCATGGTGTCCTGCTGTAGCACTCTCCTTTCCCTGACTTCACTAGAAGATTACTATTCTGGCATCTAAGCACATGCATTTCATCTATAGCTTCAAGCGAATCTTGGATTTTGTGAATCCAAGTGTACCATGAAATAACGCCTGCATTACACGGTTTCTACCGTTTTTTTAGTTTTTATTATCACCATAGTAAACAAAGATTGTCCACTGACAATGCCCCAGCTCACGAATGCTGATGTCGAGATTTGTGGTATATGACTTGTAACCAAAATTTCAAACCAGTAAAAACATGTACCTGACGTCAGTCAAGATTTTAATACAAAAATTGTTTATCGCCTATGTATCAGCCAATTTTTGGCGAATCGCCAAAATAGTAATAGCCATGTGGACACTTAAGCCCTCTACCATCCGCCAAAATTTTAGAACATTTCCATGAAAACCCTATGAGGAGAAATGTTTTAAATCCTGTTTTGGCCTATACTACAGCCAAAATTTTGACGAATTGCCAAAAACAAGTAAAGGTCAGGTAGATACACAAACCAAAATTTCAAGACATTCAGACTAAAACCCCAGGAGAAGATACCGTACGATTTTTCAACCTAAAATCATACATACGCACATTCTTTCAATGACTGCTAGAGCCCCTGCTTCTGTAAGAAGCTGGGGATAATAACAATGTATGTACACAATACCTACAGCTTTCTTCCATTTTATTCACAGAGAAATCGACATGGTTTGACAGATTCTTGTCACATTAAACTTGAATCTTTGATAACAAATATTTTAAAAATCTGAAAAATCCCACTTAACTACAAATTTAAACCTAACAATAGTATGTTAATATATTCCTATAAAAACATAAAAGTTAGTCCTTGATTATTAAAGCGATCATTGTCACTAAAACAATTAAGTCTCTGGAAATACCGACCGAGCTCCTGGGAACAATTCACTTATTATTTACAGAATGTGAGGTCTCGAATAAAACATAACGAAGCATCTGATAGTACAGATCGACGCATATAATGAACACACAAAAATCAACAAAACTTAAAAAACAACTATGCGCTGTTTTTTTTTATTCAGAATTTTAATCCGGAATGAACATTTACGCAGGAACTACTTCAGAATGATTAAAAAACTACAGAGGCCCTTGCACACCAGCCAAACATCTCAAACACCGTTACTAGTCAGCCATTGCCGCTTTTGTTTTTTGTAAACAAAAATATTTCCACAAACAAGCCTCCCCCTCCATACTTTTCCGCCGCTTGCCCCTCCTTCGGTTTTCAAAGTTTTACTTTGACAATCGGATCGGTTCGGTACACTTCAATTTGTTGGTTCGGTTCGGTTTTTTTCGGTACGATTTTGCAAAAATTGTTACAATTTGGCCGAAATAATAAATATTTGTATTTAGTTAAATATTTATCGTATAGCAGCCAATAATGCCTTTTAGTCATGTGATTTGAAACAAAAACACTAGTTTATAAAATTTATGCCGCTCAAATTGCTAAATTGGGAACGTTTTTGTTAAATAAAGCATCACTCCTCGATGACGAAGCGCCTCAAAAAGGTCTCTCCAAAGGAGGAGACCTAATAATGATTTCATTAATCATTTATTTTTGCTTATTTGACAAGGTGTTCATTTTTAACAACAAATGCCCCTGAATTATCATTAAATATTTTAAAAATCACAGAAACTACAATTAGGCATAAATATCTCAAAAAAAAAACCACTCACTATGCATTTCATTTCACATCACCGAACTAACAATTATTTAAAATAAGAATTCTGAAACAAATAAGAACCATCGTTTTTTTCCGCAAGCTTTTCCGGAATAGACCACGGAATATACCATAGATAATTCGAATGTCAAGGAAATCAATAATGCTTTACTTTTCTTATAACAACGGGTGAAAATAAGTTGAAAAATGTAAATTCTTATCTTTTAGTGAAAGAAAACTAAAAATATTGAAAAAATTGAATTTACATTGGCTATTTATTGACAGCCAATAATGCCTTTTATTAAAATATCGGTAGTTCAGTATTAAATAATCTATTGAAATTCAAAATTTAAAAAAAAAATATTCGTATTTTCATATTTTTTTATAAGGAAAGAAAATAAGTTCTTTATAATCTGCACCATAAAATGATGAAATAATGAAAAAAAAATCGATTTCTGTGACATTCGAATTATCGTAGTCTATTCCGGAAAAGTTTCTTATTTGCTTCAGAATTCTTATTTAAACTCGAGCCTCAGTAAGGCAGCATCACCCGTGAAGCAGTAAAGGTAAAATGCATGTAAAAGTTACCGGTAAAAATTAACGATTTTTGACAGCTTTCCTCACGTGAATTTTTGGCAGACTTTCAACTTCAATTTATATATTTATAATACACTTTGAATAATCTTTAAAACACATGTGCAAGGTTTCCTGAAACGCCACTGCATTTGAATTTTTGTCTTAAATAGGCATTAACTACAGAGCATACGTAAATCGCAACGTTAAAAAATAGTCCCATGTATTTCCAATGCAGAAATGTAAATAACACATAGTAACGGCCACACAAACATCGTGTCAGGGCTAAGTTCAAGCCATAATGCCACGTTGGGTATCTTCCATATATATATTTTCACCATGCAAGGCTTCAGGTTCCTATGACATACCCTTCTATGAGCAGTTGGTCGGACAAAACTATATACTTTTTGCGGACGGACAGACGAACCAGCTCATAACTACAACCCTCCATTTCACGGGGGATAAAAATACCGTGTTTAAAGTATAGCCTGTAACAATCATTACAGTTTTGCCCTAACTTAAGTTTCAGTGTATCAAAGAGCAGTCATTCAGTTTTGTTCTGATTTAAGAACATTTACAGAGTTTCTTAATTATAATGCCATACACAACGCCTTTACACATATTATAAGTACCTTTAAATCTTGACTTATACTTAGGAAACATAACGTTAATGTCGCTGAAGGAACAGTTCACATTAAAATATCGGGTGATAAGTTCTCAAAATTTACATATTTTTCTTTAAAAAGCGCGAAACAGTACTTTATTTTGTAGCGTCTACTATCAGTGAAAAAATTGAACTGCCAAAAAAAAAAAAAACTCGACAATACCGCAGTTTTTCTCTTACGGTTTTTTAACCGAACCGAACCGAAGAACCGCGGTCGGTTTTCGGTTAGGGTATGGACCGTAACACCCCTACTTGTTGATATCTTAATCCTTAATTTCTATTTAATGAGGGTTGCCATGCATTTTTCAAAGTGAATTTTCCGGTTTTTTTCTTCTTGACCATCGAATTAACGTGAGATTCTAGACTGAGAGAAAAGGCATTCAAAGTTCTCAAGACTAGTAAAATAAACCAGATTAGAAGATATAAAAACACAGTGACAACTAGAACAGTGGCTGTTTAGGTGTCAGTTTGTTTGTTGTATAAATATAACGAAAACGTCCTCACAGTATTAGTACTATAATAGGCCATGGTCGATCCAAGTTCACTGGGCGAGAAAACAGGATAATTGTTAAATATCCGAAAATGTACATTCAAAATTGTGGGCAATGGTACTGTGATCATCGACCTAAGCAAACATGTTGCATCTTTACTCCAACTTAAGAAAATACTTATATTTTGGCAAACAACACCTATGATTTCTTTAGGAGTTGCAGAGGTTGTGTGGCCTCTGCCATATTGTCAGCCATCTTGTACTTGACACTGCGGTGTTATGAGTCAACTACGGCTATCTTGTACAAGATGGCTGACAATATGGCAGCGGCCACACTGAAAACATACAATATGGCGATCGTTAATGACCTCATAGCCCGAGAACTACTTTTGCATAATTAAATCGTATATTCATACTCTCACAACATAACGCCTTGCTTTTTGGCCAAACATTTGCTTGGTTGTAACTACTTTTCTTCTGCGGTGCATAATTAACAGCGGTAAAAAGTTTTCGGCACGAGTGCTAACAGGGTCAGTTTGAAAACAAACTGACAAAAATATTTCAAATGACAAATCCTGAAAAACTTCGATAATCAAATTTCTTGACATTTTCCGGACTAAAACGAAATTTTTCAGACTCGAATTGTTTTCAGACTTTTTTCTGACCGTGACAACCGTGATGTGAGCCTAGGTACGTCTAAGTTTAACAATGTGGAGTGTGGTCGCCATAAAACTGGGCTTTACTCTTTTATGCGGGTCTGCAAGGTGATCCCCACAGAGGTCACACTTTAAGTCTTTTTTTATCGGGATCACGACAGGTAGGTTTTAATGTTCGTCTTTTTCTCCAAATCCGGAAAGTCGTTGCTAAAAATAGGTTCAACTAAACTTTTATCCGGATTTTGAAGGTGGTTGCTCCAGATAGGTTATAACGCAGTCTTTTTATCCTGTCTAGAAAGTGGTCGCTATATCACCAATTTGCTGTTTCACTGGCGATTTTTTTTTTTTGCTTGCCTTCATCCCTATCTAATGAAGAAAAGGCTGTGTACGCAACCCTTACCCGTTTTCCCTTGCATGGTATGAATTTGTACTCAGTGCACTTGCATCCATGATTTATATTTTGTATTCGCCTTTTCTCACTGATCGAAAAGAACAAGAAAGATATCCTTTAAAACTGTACTGTAGACGACTCAACTCGTTGGAGGCGCGGGGGGGGGGGGGGGGAGCAGACATTTTTGTGCTAAAATGATGAGCTGCTTCTCGCGACTCAAGATAGAAGATGGCCCCTTACTTACTTGGTAAATAATAAAACGCATCTCCATGAAGTGGATCAATGAATGAAGGTAGGAGAAAACCGCACAGAAAGTGCTATGTCATGCTATGCCCATCCAGCCGTGGTAACCTGTGCACTGGTTCAACAAAGGTACCGCCTACAACGCCCTACTAATCTCCCCCCCCCCCCCCCCCCCCCCCAGGGCTCAACAAACTCATAAAACCCCACCCGCTCAACTGGGAACGGTTTTGCATCGGACAACCGACAGATCTCCCCAAGGTATAATCCCATCATCTTGAAGCTGATTCGATTTATCATTCTCTTGCTATCGTATTTAGGTGTCCATAACAGGTTTTGACGTCATGACGTCAGCGGTTGCCCTATATACACCAAACACACCGTCAGACACATCCAAGGCATTATCTTAGTAAGTTTGAAGCTGCATCCGACTTTTCGTTCTGCAGTTACAATAATGATGCAACTGTCACATTTTGACGTCCTATGACGTCACGCGTTGCCCACTCATATGGCAATTACAATCCCAACCGGCGGACCACCCCAAGGCATAATCTCACCAAGTTTGACGCTGATGCCAGGTGTCGTTGGAGAGTTATCGTTTTAATAACAATAAGTGCCCACCATAGACGCACACACTACATACACATACACCCCCTAGCACCTCACATACACAACACATAAAGTGCAAAAACAAAACATCTTCCCTCTACGGGGGAAACGTAGTAAAGCCCTTATTGTAAATGATCTCTTCCGAATGCCTGCTAGCATATGTCACCTCTGTAAAACTGGTAAGGGTTACCCATTGAGTTCGGTCAGGGAACAGCGTCGACGACGCAGCTCCAGGAATGCAAGCAATAGTTATTGTTATTTCTTAATTTTAGAATTTCAAAAAGAAAACTCGAAAACTCTTCTGAAAGACTAAATAATTCGAATGTTGATTTAATCCTGAATTGAAATGATCAAAAAATGAGAAACCAGTTTAGAGGTTAATTTACCCGCATGCACTCTAAAGTGACAAGTCTTCTATAAAATTTTGCCTATTTGCAGAACTAATTATCTCTCAAAGTAAAGATCACGGTTGAATTCCCTGGAATATGGGCCCGCTTATATATCGTACAATCCACTCGAGTATATTCATTCAATAACAGTCATGATATGGCTTTTAATTAAAAATCCCATTCCATTTCTAAATGTTGTCACTATGTTAACAATATGCATTTGGACGTTTTTTCGTACAAGCTTTGGAAATTTACATTCATAAATATAGACTGCATATAAATAATGGTGTTCAGCTGAGTTACAATAGAAATGTACAATAGAAGGTATAACAGTCAGCAAAATGTACAACGCGGTAGGAGCGTGAAAGCTGGTCAGTATTTCTCTATAAATAAGACTACTGTTTGTTCACGTCAACTTATTTCTTGATTTTACGCGAATATTTCATTTCTTTTCGTTATTCCAAAGCACTGAATGTTCCACAGAGTAACCCAATCCCCACTCACAATTCCTGCCTCTTTTCACTCACTTTGTACAAAACAATTCAAGCACAATACATCAGTTTTAACAGTTTTTTTTTTAACACGTACGTCAAGTAATTCTATTCTTCCTTATAATATATATATATATATATATAAGTTAAAACCCGCACTGCTGTACCGGTGAAAAAGGGGGTTTTGACAAAACCACCATATGAGAGATGATGTGGGCCAAGTACGACCTGCTGAACAGCACACAATTCATTCACAAAGTTTAACTTTTTGCTTACATCACCGGTACCCGCATCACAACGTCTTAACACGCTTATTAATAAGCAGCGCAGTTTTCAAATTGAAATACACCTCAATATCTGCACACAACTTGTGACGTCACAGACTGCGGGGAGGGGGGGGGGCAATGAAGATGACGTCACAATGGCTTTTCTTCCAGCATAAGGATGGGTAATGATACTTGGTATCGGATTTGGGTATGCGTCAAAAGCCCGTGAACGAAACGCGTACTACCGATTTCATTGGTCTTTTCATCTTTTCAATGCTTTAAAGCAGTCTGCCTTGCTTGCGTCATACAGCAACATACGTCATGCAAACCATACAGGGTTTCGTCACAAGGCCTGCTACAGTTTGCGAAACGAAACGAAACACAAAATGGGGCCTCATTTTGGGGATTTTTTGTTTCTAAAGTTGTGAAGAAATAATTTGATTTTATAATTAGAGCAGAGTGCATGGCCCACATATTCCCCACTGGCCCCCCATCAGTTAAACACGGTCATCAATAGGCAATCAAGAGCTGAAATTTTCAAGCTGGTCCATTTTCCTTGGACAGACCTGGCCCATTTAGAATACTGATCTGTGTTTGTTCCCATAGAAGCTACATAACAAGTTTCATTAAAGTCCTTGCAGGAGTTTTTAAGTTATCGTGTTAACAAGCTCTTGATTACAGACCGACCGACAGACCGACACGCGGTCGATCGCATATATTCCCTGTGGGGAATAAATTATAAACCCGGCAAAAAAAGCTTCTAGCCACCTAATATTTTTGAGAAAAGAAAGGGTTTGAATTTTAAAAATGTGTAATATATATACATTTCCAAATACCACTGTATATGTGTGACAGAATACTGTGTTTAGCAATATTATTCGCCCATGCTCCAGTGAACACGATTCGTTTTTACAGAGGAGGGGTCTCTTTCAAAAATTGCACTATGGAAGATTCAATACCAAAGTGTCTATTGTTTCATGTGTACGCTTTGTGTTGTTGTGTGCAAAAAACCAAAATGTTTAATCCGATTCGCCATGCGGTGTTGAAAATCAGTGATAATGGGCAGATTATCTAATCTTGATCGGGCCCGCGCCATCGGGCTACTGGAGGAATACACCGAATGGACTGGCCGCCTTGCTCATGCGACTTATTTCCCAACGGGCACGTGTGGGATTACTTAGGAAGGGCACTACATCGCCGAGTAACGGCGGAGAAAATCTAAACGACATTAGGAGGTATCTTTTGGAAGAATGGGACAGAATGCCAGAACAGTACGTTAGAAAACTCGTGCATAGCATACGCAAGCGCTGTGCAGAATGCATAACATATAGAGGTGGCCACACCCATTACAGGGATTTTCAAAGTGCAATTTTTGAAAATGACCCCTGCTGTAGAAATTAAGAGTGATGGAATTTTTGTGAGAACATATCAGTTATAACTTTCAACTAAGCTTAGGATAAGAGATGCTGGAAGCAGACAAGAGCAGTCATTACCTTGTAAGTAGACAATATTTTGAAATATTCACAAATCAGTAAGTGGCTAGAAACTTTTTTTGCCGGGTTTATTTTAATGTTATTGTATATATCTGCATTTCCTTTCATGTCTTCGAATTTTAAAATGTAGCATTTAAACAAACAAATCTAACCTTGGGTGGTTGTTAAGTAAAAGAAAATTCCCGTTTCGTTTTGTTTCGCAAACTACAGGTTGTGTGTTTGTGTGTAAGTGTGTGTGGGGGTGCTCCCTGTATTTTGCCAAAGGAAACGAAACGAGAATTTTGAAAATCACCAAAAAAGTGCGAAATCAATGTATTTCGTATCATGTATTTGTGATAGAAGAAATGCCAAGAAGGCATGGGGACAAATATATCAAAATTACGGAGTTACAAGGATGCCTCGTATCTCGACAATAGTTAATTTTTCACAAACTCGGTCCCTGTTGGAGAGTCAACTCTGAAAGGTCTCACTACCGACAGATGTAAAATTCACGAAAGCAAGCCGGAAATGCCCGAAGATGAGGGTGATGCTTGGTTCGTTTCATTTGCTTGGAGGTGACGGTATTGACCGTAAACTGAAATAAGCACACTTCGTCACAAATCGTACTCTACGTTAAATATGTTTCAAGGTTTAAAGCATACGTTTTGTATTGGCACAAACTAAAAATAGAGTTGCATGAAACTTAACCAAATACGTGATCACTAATAAACAGGCTTCTTTTGTGAAAGCAATCAGTCAAAAACACTCTTACATTGTGTTGCATTATTAATTAATTAATTAATTAATTACACCACAGAAACGATCCGATTTCCAGCCAGGGCACTCGGCCATTGATCGGTACTTCGGATCAAGTCAGCTGCAAACTGTGCGCGCAGAATAAAAACACAAACTGTAACTGCAATTCTAGAGATTGAACAGTGATTCCTGAGGCACTTCAAAATTCTGCAAGGATTCTAACAGCTCTGTGTTTTCACCCAAGGCCGTTTTCACGTTCTCGATCTCGTACTTCAGTGACTTCATCCTACCAGCCAATCAAAAAACAGTGTCTCATTGAAAGAAACAGCCAATCACAGTGTCTTATTAAAAACAAAGTCAATCCTATTGAAATACATCCATTTCAAAACATTTCTTGTAAACAGAGCATGTTTACTCAACATCACTCATTTTTAAATCTTTTATACATATACCAGTGCGTAGTAAATACCACTTGCTGGATTCTTTATACATAATCTTATTATCAATATCAACACTGTCTTTACCATTTTTTAAAGGCAGGAAACACTTTAGTTTTTTATTGACATTTCTCAACAACCACTCAGCTTCCTAATAACAGCTCTAATTTCAGTCTTCCTTTCGGCGCCCGAAAACAGCATAACAGTTGCCTCGCAATTGTTGACTGATGTCTTCAAAAACCATTTTAAAACAATTGGTTGTTGACTGACCAATGAAATCCAGTTGTTGATCTCGGCACTATCAGAAGCAGTCTGAAACCCAGTCGCCACCCGGTCTGGTATAAATGATTTCAAAAGCTGCTTTAACAATGTTTCTTTCAGATAAACAAAGATAAAATAATGAACATACGCCTCGTTGAGCTGTCTGACTAGCGCCTTGGTGTAGGCTCCGCTGGGATTAACGCGGGCACTTGGGCTCATCACAGTGCGCTGAGGTGGGCGGTCCGGTATGCAGAGCGTCGGCTGTGATTCGTCATCCACGGTCACTATTGCGCTCTGATTGGCTGCTGTCGCCGAGTCTACTTTTGTGATCAGGTGGCGAAGCCTTTCTGTGTGCTGTTTTTGTGACTTAAAAAAGAATGTCCAAGGGCATTGTGACTGGTCGTGATCTAGTGAATCAAGTATCAATAAGCTTGTATTTTCACAAAAAAGTGGTAGTCATATTTCAAAAACGGGTCACTGAAAATTTGTCAAAGGCCGACATTTGCTGAATGTCTAGTGGGTTTCAGAAAAGTAAATTTCAAAAAAGCACTGACGTTTGACTTGGCCTAAAATGAAAGCAACAATATTACTTGCAGAAGAACAATCTCACCAATATTACTTGAAGAAGAACTACTTTAAAACTTTGATTCTTAAAACTTTCACAGGGCGACATGAGGCCAATTTTTGCAGATGCGCCAAAAAAGTAATTTAAAAAAAAACATCACATCAAGAGCATTATCAGGCACTGTAAACGGTCCTTGACAAAAATGAAGGTTTTTTTAAGGTTTTACTTTTGAGAATAAAGGTTTTTTTTAAAGGTTTTTCTAATGAAAATAATGGGGTTTTTTTTAAGTTTTTTTTTTTGCAAAAAGCACGGTATGTGTCCTCTAGCCAAAGGAGCGCTAAACTTTGCAATCAGATCGCTTCATTGGGCACCAAGTTACTCAACGTTAATAAATTTCTTAAATACAAGTACAAAACTTTTTATATCTGCTTTAATAACACATTTTGTTTTTTGTTTTTTTGTACATACCTGAAATAAAGCGTTACATGCACGCATAAATTAAGCAACTGAACATTTTCTTATATCAGTTAAAGAAAATTTGATAAGGCGTTTTTGAAAATCGAAAAAAATAAAGGTTTATTAAAGGTTTTAAAGGTTCTCTTTTACTAAAATAAAGGTATAAAATTTCGAATAAATCAAATCACCAGCAGGCAACACATTGTGGAAAACAGAGACTGAAAATGCCGCCAATTGGCCCGTTTTTTTTGGTGAATCGCATAAAAAGTAATTTTTCGAAATAGGACCATCTAGGGAATATTCATAGAAAATTCCTTTAAAGGAACCTGATCCAAATTGTGGGACAGGAAGCATTTCGAAAATAGGTTAAGAAAAAAAACTGGCGCCATTTAACCAATTTTTGTCGCACCGTTCCTACAAAGTTTTAAAGGAATCCGGTCCAATTGTGGGAGGTGAAGCACTTGTAACATTGGCTCACAAAAAAATCAAAATGGTGACATTTTGCCAATTTTGGCGTATCGGCAACAAAAGTAATTTTTCGAGAGACAACCACCCAGAGAATATTCGTACAAAATTTCAACGCAATCCAGTCAAAATTGCGGGAAAAGAAGTATGTTCAACACTGAGTCACAAAAAATTCCAAAATGGCGCAATTTGGCCAATTTTTGGCGAACCTCTTAAACAGTAATTTTTCACTAGAGGACTACCTAGGAAACATGAATGCAAAATTTGAAGGCAATCCGATCAAAATTGTGAAAAAAAACACTAGGAAAATTGGTTACCAAAACATTAAAATATGCCCCCCATTTGGTCAATTTGGGCGAATCGCCAAAGAATGTAAATTTTCAACACAGGCCTTCCTGTGGACATTTATGCAAAAGATTAAGACAATCCGATTAAAATTGTGGTAGAGCAAGCATTTTGAAAACCGGCAATCATAAAATAATAAATGCCCCCATTTGGTCAATTTTTGGTCGATCGCCAAAAAGAGTAATATTTCAAAAAGAGAACCACCTAGGGGACAATCATACAAATCAGAAAGGAATCAGAGAAAAAATGTGAGAGAAGAAGCATTTTGCGAATTGGCTACCGAAAAATTAAAAATGCTCCCCATTTGGTCACCAAAAAAGTAACTTTTCAAAAGAAGACAGCCCAGTGAACATGTACGCAAAATTTGAAGAGAATCCGATCAAAATTGTGGAAGAAAGACTTTGGAAAATTGTCTCTCAAAAATGTAAAAAATGTCCCCATTTGGCCAAATTCTGGCGGATCGCCACATTATTTCAATAGAGGCCTGCCCAATAAACATTCCCACTTAAATTAAAAGGAATCCGATATAAACTAGGTAAGTCCAGCTGTTCCATTTTCCTTGGACGAACCTGGCCCATTTTCAATACCGATCTGTGTTTGTTCCCATAGACCAAGTTTCATTAATATCCTTGCAGCAGTTTTTAAGTTATCGTGTTAACAAACTGTTGATGACAGACCGACCGACAGACCGACACACGGTCGGTCGCATATATTCCCCCTGTGGGGAATAAAAAATTATGCGCGTAGAAGCATTGTGAGAACTGGCGATCGAAAAATTAAAAATGCCCCCTACTTGGTTAAATGTTTGCTGGATCGCCACAGAAGTAATTTTTAAGAGGCCTACTTAAGGCAAATTCGCAAAAATTTGAAAGAAATCCTGGAGGAAGACAGAAGAAGTATTTTAAGTAAAAGTTTACACACACACATACACACACACACACCCAGACGACTATAGTCGGCTGGTCTAGAAGTGCAATTCTTGATTAACGAAACTATTAGTTTAGTAAAGCCAAAAATTCGCGAATCGATGTTTTTAACGCCCATATGTGTAACAAAAAAGCTAGTGTTGTGCGACATTAAGTTGACACGTTGTCTTTTATCATTCAATATTACGCAAAACATTTTTCTCATTTCTCTTGGTGAATCATTCGCCTTTCCCGGGGATTTTTTTGCTCTGCTTCCTGCTTCCAGGAAGCATTGATTTTGCCCAGGAAGCAGTGCTTTCAGCATCATTATTTTATATGTTGCATCCAATTATAAAATTATAAAATCAATATTCGATAAGCATATCAGTATGTTTGGTGAAATATTTACTAGTCGCATTAAAAG
This sequence comes from Protula sp. h YS-2021, assembly GCA_949752745.1. Lineage (NCBI taxonomy): Eukaryota > Metazoa > Annelida > Polychaeta > Sabellida > Serpulidae > Protula > Protula sp. h YS-2021. Next base: position 24,614,168 of record OX457027.1, on the reverse strand, counting down.
GTTGAATTGAAATTTGTGTATAGTGTTTGAGTTTAACTGTAGATTATCTTAATATTCTAAATATCGTTATTCCCACAATATAAGCCGCCCGGGACAAGAGCAGCACTCAATAACCCATCCAAGAAAAAAAAGAAAATGTTTCGTTGACCGGACTATAAACCGCACCCTGGTCGAATTTAAACCATAAAATCTTGATCATTTGGTACATTGGCTAGATATAAACTCACAGTTAGATCAACTGAGATACTCCTGCATTTATGTTTGTAAAGGACGAAGGAAAAAATGATAAATAAAAGCACTAAAAATAGTTTGTTTATTTTTGCTATTGTAAATACGGCTTCTTGAAGATTTTCTCAAAAGTGTCTGGACCATAATTAACCCTACCGGACTATAAGCCGCAGGAGGGGTTGTGTGTGTAAAATCGGATTATAAAACGTGGTTATAGTCCGAGAATTACCGTATACGTGAACTTTGCTGCCGGACGCATCGCCTGCGTCGTGGACGCATTGAAAGTCTCGTGGAAGCAATGCTTCGATCGTCACTGCGTCCACGGAAGCATTGGATAACAGAGCAAGAAAAATCCCTGCCTTCCCAAACCATATGAACTGGCCTTCCGCTTTGCGTTCACAATATGTTAATCCTGCTCTGGGACAATCTTTCACCATGTACAATGTTACTTACGCAGTGCATGCAATCCCCTCAACACATCCCTATCTGCCGTTACTCACACTGCCAACGACTTGGGACAAGCTCCTCTAGTGTAGTGCTAGCTGTAAAAGCTCCCCTCCCCTTAGCCTCCCTCCCCCACATCCTCCCAACCCGTCTGCCAAGCTCTAGTATTACTTACACTGTCGAGGACCTCTGACAAGCTCCTCTGGTGTTGCGCTAGTTCTGAAATCTTCCTCTCATAACTCTCCAGCGTTTTCTTCATCTCGCTCGCCGTTCTGCGTTCAGAAACATTTTAAATTAATGTATTAGAAATTCCTTGAAATTTATCATTTCCTTAAGCGGCGTTGATGAGACAATCTCATGCGTATCGAACACTTGATTGGGTTTGTTCTATTCAGTAACCCACGCACGTTCGATACATCTTCTGTACGATGTTGTTGTTGTTGTTGTTGTTGTTGTTTTGGTGTGTATGCTCGAACTGAACAAATGTCCAACTAGAGTGGTCAGTGCACACAAGCAGCAGTGTACCCGAACACGCCGGTTTGTTTTTGTAAACAAAAACAAATGTTTCCCCGACCACCCTCACCCCAAATCCTTTTCCACCGCTTCCCCTGCGTTCGGTTTACAAAGTTTTATTTTGACAACTTTGTGCTATCTATGATGGGTCCAGAAGTCGAGTTACGGAACACCTTTATCCCATTCCTGAACGGGGGCATTGGGATGGAGGCGACGTGACCTGACTTGTGGGTATCTTAATCCTTAGTTTCTATATGCGTCTTGGTTCAAGTTTAGCAATGTGGAATGTTTTCACTTTAAACTCGGCTTATACTTAAACACTTTTTTATCCTGGTCTGAAAGAGTGCCAGTGCAGAGGTTTCACTGCCAATCTTTTTTTTATCATGTCATCACGTGCAGCTTTTACTGTTCGTTTTTTATCCGATTATGGAAGATGTTCGCTAAAATCAGGTTCAACTGTACATTCCTTATCCGGGTCGAGGAGGTGAAAACTACAAACAGGTTTTATTGTACGTCTTTTTATACGGCTCTGGAATGTGGTCGCTGCATCAGCAACTCCCCATTTCATTGGTGATTTTTTTGTTTAGTCACCGTCCACCCCGTCCCCTCCGCCTCCTCCAGCTGATGTAGGTAAGACTCTGAACGCAACTATAACCCAGTTATCTCTTTCACGGTATGATAAAAACTTTCGAACATTCGTACATTCTCATCGGCCAACAAGTACAAGAAAGGCATCTTTCCTAACTACACAACAGATGACTCATCCGGGTGGAGCGGAGGGGGAGGTGGGCGTAGGGGGAATTTATGCCACAATGGTGAGCTGCTTGTCATAACAGAAGAAAGCCGATGACCCATTTAACAGTGAAAAATAATTCCAGGTACTGCAAGCAAACGCCCTGGTTATATAACCGTTCCCGTATGGAGAACACCTGGGCAGTGAAAACAACACAGCTATCAGCCCAGTAAAATCAATACCTTTTCCTGAGAAACTACTGTGTCACGCTATGCCCGGCCTGTCGCGATAAAATGTGCACAGGTTAAAACGGTCCCGCTTACCCGATCCCTAACCCCGCCGATCATCAAACCCTAAACCCCACTCGCTCGTCCGCTGACTCGGAACGGCTCTGCATCAATACACACCCCCCCCACACACACACACTCTCTCTGTCTCTTCGCCGAAATTCATAGCAGAAGCAGGTGAGTCTGCAATCACGTTTTGACGTCATAGAGCATTCAGCATTGTCCAATATGCCTCTACTACAGTAACAGCCCACAGTTCCACCCAAGGCATAATTCCACCACGTTGGAAGATGACCTGATCTGTCGTTCGAAAGTTGTCGAGTGAACAAAGTCAAGTGTCAACAACATGTTTTGACGTCATGCTTTGGGATATATATGCCAAATATAGTGTGAACCGTTACACCCACTTAATGCATTATCCTACCAAGTTTGAAGCTGGTCCGACGTTTCGTTCCACGGTTTTGACGTCATATGAGGTCACGCGTGATCTAATATGAGTAAAAAACAATAGCAACTGGTGGAACCGCCCAGGGCATAATCCAGTCAATTCTAAAGCTGATGCGACTTGTCGTTCAAGAGTTATTAGATTAACAAAGTCTACTGCCCACAACACCAACTGACGTCAATTGGTGTCATTCGTTGCACTATATAAGCCAAATACAATATGACCGGTCGGACCCACCCAAGGCACAGTTTTCACGTTCTGACGTCATATAACGTCATGAATTGCCCAATATGCGTCAAATACAATAGCAACCGGCGGATCCACCAATGGCATTATCCCAACAAGTTTGGAGCCAATCCGACTTGTCGTTCGACAGTTATCGTGTTGACATAATCTAGTGTCCAAAACACTTAATGACGGCATATGACGTCATATGTTGCGCTGTGTATACCAAACACAATAAGAACCGTCGGACCCAGCCAAGGCATTATCCTATCAAGTTTGAAGTTGACCCGACGTTTCGTTCTCGAGTTATCCTGTTAGTAAAATCAAGCGTCAACCACTGACTCACACACCACATACACACACAGAAAAATACTAAAACAAAATGTTTCACCTTTACGGAGGAAATATAATAACAAGAACACCTTCGGATAATACAGCAAAGCTCTCAGATCTTTAATTCAAACTCCATCCCTGTCGACGACAGACTTTAGGTTACACTCTGACAGTAGTAATTGTGAATATTTCCCAGTGAGAGAACACCAAAAACGCGACATAAAAAGAAAACTTGGGGCAGAGGCATTTTGCAGTTTGATCACACTAAAACTACTCTCAAAAGCCGATGGCAAAATGAAAGTAATTCTACTTGAAATACAGTTCGTGAAAACGAAACATATGTAACTCTGACAAGATAAAGTACAGTAGGGATTGGCTGTTTTTTTTTTTTTTTCGAGGCGCGAAATGCTTCGACGCCTACTGATGTCACTATTATACACTTTTCAGGGTATTTCGAAAAATAAATTCCGGGCTGCAATGACACGTGTGGTGATATTATTACGTTTCCTGTGCGTGCTACGGCGGGTAACTGACTTACTGGAACCACTGCGAGAAGCTGCGGTAGACCTTCTTCAGGTTGGGATCACAGTGACTTTGTAACACAGACATGGATTTGGTCACATATATATTCAGTTTACTCCTGCAAGAAAAAAAAATCACCATAATAAATAATAACATATGATAAACCTGTAAAAAAAAAAAGACGAAAAAAAGGGCCAAATTCTTAAATTGTTTATGAGCGTTTGCGGTAGATGTATCTTTATCGATTGGCTCCTTTAATCATAATGATTCGAACAAGCTGTAATCTTAGTTCACTTGGGGTGTGACGTCACAGGGGGGGGGGAGGGGGAGGGGGACGCACTTTTCAAACTTGTGGATCTGCTCCTCGTTGTAGGTGAGGCGTCTCGTCTGCTTGTTGCGCTTGAAGTCAGCCACAGTCTGTATCACGGCCTTGCAAAGCAGATCCATCCTCTCCTTGCTGACGTCACAATAAAAATAAATGTCGCATTATGACGTCATCGTTAAGAATCGACCAACAACCAAAATGAGACAATTAAAAAGTCACGTGACGACGTCACCGGTAAGAATCGATCAAACTGATCCAACTAAAAAAATTGTTACGTGATGACGTCACCGTTAAGAATCGACCACACTGACACCACTTGATGGACACTAAAGAACTCTTGAACGTTACTCGATTTGGTCCCGCCTATTTTTTTCATTAACTTAGTGATGTATAAACAACCATAAACAGCGCATGATTAAAGTCGAATTTTTTCGGAGACATAAAATTAAAAGAACACATTAACAAAACTCGTTTTACTCCAATACTGTGCACTTTTCGGACTTTTAAAAAATTCATTTATGAAATTATTTATTTTTCAGGTGAAAAGTGGCGATGTGCCTAATGTGAATTGATTTTGATATTTTTCTACATTGAAGCCAGTACATTTTTTATCCACCCTAAATTCCAAAATCCTAAGTCCTCGAGTCCTAAAATCCTAAAGTACCTGAAGCCGTAGATGAGACTGAAATTGTTTAATAACTTATCATTATTACAAATAATGTTACTTTCAATGTTATGATTTAACTAATATTTTTCCAGTATTTCAACTTTATTACTTTCATTTGTCTTTATAATAATAATAATAATAATAATAATAATAATAATAATAATAATAATAATAATAATTACTATTATTATTATTATTATTATTATTATTATTATTATTATTATTATTATTATTATTATTATTACTATTATCAATCATCTCAACATTATGAGAGTTACATTTATTTTCAATGATTACTCTTGTTGATTAATGCCATGGTAACGCCCGTCCGCTCACCAGTTGTCGGTTGTCTGGCAGCCGAGAGAGGCCGAGGCCGTCCACTGGTGCGACAACTCTTTCTTCGTCACCACCTTGTCGTAATACTCATCCAGGCGCCGCTTCATTGCCTGTGTGTTCTGCGCCAGCTGTAGAATAAAACACAGTGCGAGTTGTAAGTGCCTGGCGTTTCATGCAATAAGACATTTTACGAATTCGCAAACTCTACGACAACACTGAAACCTCCACACCACTCTCCGTGCACATCTGCTGCTCTGTCGTTAAACTTACGATTTAGAACAAGCATGTCCGGGGACATGGTGACCAGCCGTGACCTACAGAATATATATCCAAGAATCACAGACAAAATCATGACCAAATTGGCAGACAGCGGTTACGAAAAAAAGCCGTAACTGAATGGAGAAAATATTCGCTCACTTGCTCGGTGTAGTTGTCATCACAGCGTACCAAATCAAAGTGAGCGGCCATACTCAAAATTGTGGGAGAAGAAGCAATTTGAAAATTAGACACAAAAAAAAAAAAAAAAATGTCCCCATTTGGTCAATTTTTTTCGGAACGCCAAAATGAGTAATTTTTCAAAAGAGGCCTACCTAGGGAGTATTCGTTAAAAATTTGAAGAAAATCTGATCAAAATTGTGGGATAAGAAGCTTTTGAAAATTGGCAACCACAAAATTAAAAAATGTCCCCCATGTGGCCAATTTTTGGCGGATCGCCAAAAAGAGTAATTTTTCACGACAGGTCTAGCTAGAGAACAACTTTCCAAAATAGGAAAGTAATCCGATCAAAATTTTACGAGAAGAAGCAATTTGAAAATTTGACACCAAAAAATAACAAAAAAATGTCCCCCATTTGGCCAATTTTTGGCGGATCGCCAAAACGAGTAATTTTTCAAAAGAGGTCTAGCTGGGGAATATGGGTGCAAAATGTGAAGAAAATCTGATCAAAATTGTGGGAGAAAAGGCATTTTGAAAATTAGCAACCACAAAATTACAAATGTCTCCCATTTGGCCAATTTTTGGCGGATCGCCAAACAAAGTAATTTTTCAAGAGAGGTCTAGCTAGAGACCAACTATCCAAAATTGGAAAGGAATCCGAGCAAAATTGTGGGAGAAGAAGCAATTTGAAAATTTTACACCAAAAAATTAAAAAATGTCCCCCATTTTGCCAATTTTTGGCGGATCGCCAAAATGAGTAATTTTTCAAAAGACACCTACTTAGAGAATATTCGTGCAAAATTTGAAGAAAATCTGATCACAATTGTGGGAGAAGAAGCATTTTTATAAAATTGGCAACCGAAAAATTTCAAATGTCCCCCATTTAGCCAATTTTTGGCGGATCGCCAAAAAAAATAATTTTTAAAGAAAGGCCTACCTAGAGAACATTCGTCTATAATTTGAGAGGAATCCGATCAAAACTGAAGCAGAATGAGCATGATTCTGAAAATTGGCAACCACAAAATTACAAATGTCCCCCATTTGGCCAATTCTTGGCGGATCGTCAAATTGAGTAATTTTTGAAAAGAGGCCTAACTTAGGAATATTCGTGCAAAATTTGAAGAAAATCTGATCAAAATTGTGGGATAAGAAGCATTTTGAAAATTGGCAACCACAAAATTACAAATGTCCCCCATTTGGCCAATTTTTGGCGGATCGCCAAAAAGAGTACTTTTTCACGACAGGTCTAGCTAGAGAACAACTATCCAAAATTGGAAAGGAATCCGATCAAATTTGTGCGAGAAGAAGCAATTTGACACCTAAAAATTAAAAAATGTCTCCCATTTAACCAATTTTTGGCGGATAGCCAAAATGAGCAATTTTTCAAAAGAGGTCTATCTAGGGAATATGGGTGCAAAATTTGAAGAAAATCTGACCAAAATTGTGGGAGAAGAAGCATTTTGAAAATTGGCAACTACAAAATTACAAATGTCCCCCATTTGGCCAATTTTTGGTGGATCGCCAAAAAGAGTAATTTTTCAAGACAGGTCTACTTTGAGAACAACTATCAAAAATTGAAAAGGAATCCGATCAAAATTGTGCGAGAAGAAGCAATTTGAAATTTGACACCAAAAAATTAAAAAATGTCCCCCATTTGGCCAATTTTTGGCGGATCGTCAAAATGAGTAATTTTTGAAAAGAAGCCTACCTAGGAAATATTTGTGCAAAATTTGGAGAAAATCTGATCAAAATTGTGGAAGAAGAAGCATTTTGAAAATTGGCAACCACAAAATTACAAATGTCCCCCATTTGGCCAATTTTTGGCGGATCGCCAAAAAGAGTAATTTTTCAAGACAGGTCTAGCTAGAGAACAACTATCCAAAATTGGAAAGGAATCCGATCAAAATTGTGGGAGAAGAAGCAATTTGAAAATTTGACACCAAAAAATTAACAAGTTTGTCCAAGGACAAAGTCCCAGCTTACGAAAAGCAATAAGACCCATTCCAGCGTGCATGAGCGAAGGAATTTCCCTGAAATATCAAGCTTCAAAAGATGAGACGGCAAAGAGCTAGCTCAATAATTAATTTAGCACCGGACCAGAACATAGACCGATAAATGCATACAAAGATTTCTTTCCAAGAAAAACTGGGAACAGATTTTTTGTATATCTGGTAGACTGGATAGATTGCCATAGATACCTTCAAACAACGCTCGCATTTCGGACCAGTGCGCATATTTATGTAACTTGCCTCGATGCGCGGTTCTAATTCAGACAAGTGCGCATGTTTATTTAATTTGCGTTGATGCGCGGCTCTCATTTTGGAACAGTGCACATGTTTATTTAACTTAATAAAGATTAATGCGCGGTTCTTATTCCAGACCAATGCGCATGTTTATTTTACTTTCGTACTTATTTTGGACAAGTGCACAAGTTTCCTTAGGTTGTCTTGATGCGCGGGTCACAACATTCGTACATTATCGCCCAATGTTCCCTATTATCGCCCACCCGAAAAATATTATATTTATCATATTTTCGGGTCCTAGAATTGTTTCCTGCACTTTTAAAGCGAAAATAACAACTTTCTTGCATTATCGCCCAATATTCCCTATTATCGCCCACCCGAAAAATATCACATTTATCATATTTTCGGGTCATAGAATTGATTCCTGCACTTTTAAAGCGAAAATTACAACTTTCTTGCATTATCGCCCAATGTTCCCTATTATCGCCGACACGAAAAATATCATATTTATCATATTTTCGGGTCATAGAATTGATTATTGCACTTTTAAAGCGAAAATCACAACTTTCTTACATTATCGCCAAATGTTCCCTATTATCGCCCACACGAAAAATATCACATTTATCATATTTTCGGGTCATAGAATTGTTTCCTGCACTTTTAAAGCGAAAATTACAACTTTCTTGCACTATCGCCCAATGTTCCCTATTATCGACCATCCGAAAAATATCATATTTATCATATTTTCGGGTCACAGAATTGATTCCTGCACTTTTAAAGCGAAAATTACAATTTTCTTACATTATCGCCCAATACTCCCTATTATCGCCCACCCGAAAAATATCACATTTATCATATTTTCGGGTCATAGAATTGATTCCTGCACTTTTAAAGCGAAAATTACAACTTTCTTGCATTATCGCCCAATGTTCCCTATTATCGCCCATCCGAAAAATATCACATTTATCATATTTTCGGGTTATAGAATTGATTCCTGCTCTTTTAAAGCGAAAATTACAACTTTCTTACATTATCGCCCAATGTTACCTATTATCGCCCACACGAAAAATATTATATTTATGATATTTTCGGGTCCTAGAATTGTTTCCTGCACTTTTAAAGCGAAAATTACAACTTTCTTGCTTTATCGCCCAATATTCCCTGTTATCGCCCACCCGTAAAATATCACATTGATCATATTTTCGGGTCACAGAATTGATTCCTGCACTTTTAAAGCGAAAATTACAACTTTCTTGCATTATCGCCCAATGCTCCCTATTATCGCCCACACGAAAAATATCACATTTATCATATTTTCGGGTCATAGAATTGATTCCTGCACTTTTAAAGCGAAAATTACAACTTTCTTGCATTATCGCCCAATGTTCCCTATTATCGCCCATCCAAAAAATATCATATTTTTCATATTTTCGGGACATATAATTGATCCCTGCACTTTTAAAGCGAAAATTACAACTTTCTTGCATTATCGCCCAATATTCCCTATTATCGCCCATCCGAAAAATATCATATTTATCATATTTTCGGGTTATAGAATTGATTCCTGCTCTTTTAAAGCGAAAATTACAACTTTCTTACATTATCGCCCAATGTTCCCTATTATCGCCCACACGAAAAATATTATATTTATCATATTTTCGGGTCCTAGAATTGTTTCCTGCACTTTTAAAGCGAAAATTACAACTTTCTTGCTTTATCGCCCAATATTCCCTGTTATCGCCCACCCGTAAAATATCACATTGATCATATTTTCGGGTCACAGAATTGATTCCTGCACTTTTAAAGCGAAAATTACAACTTTCTTGCATTATCGCCCAATGTTCCCTATTATCGCCCATCCGAAAAATATCACATTTATCATATTTTCGGGTCATAGAATTGATTCCTGCTCTTTTAAGCGAAAATTACAACTTTCTTACATTATCGCCCAATGCTCCCTATTATCGCCCACACGAAAAATATTATATTTATCATATTTTCGGGTCCTAGAATTGTTTCCTGCACTTTTAAAGCGAAAATTACAACTTTCTTGCTTTATCGCCCAATATTCCCTGTTATCGCCCACCCGTAAAATATCACACTGATCATATTTTCGGGTCACAGAATTGATTCCTGAACTTTTAAAGCGAAAATTACAACTTTCTTGCACTATCGCCCAATGTTCCCTATTATCGACCATCCGAAAAATATCATATTTATCATATTTTCGGGTCACAGAATTGATTCCTGCACTTTTAAAGCGAAAATTACAATTTTCTTACATTATCGCCCAATACTCCCTATTATCGCCCACCCGAAAAATATCACATTTATCATATTTTCGGGTCATAGAATTGATTCCTGCACTTTTAAAGCGAAAATTACAACTTTCTTGCATTATCGCCCAATGTTCCCTATTATCGCCCATCCGAAAAATATCACATTTATCATATTTTCGGGTTATAGAATTGATTCCTGCTCTTTTAAAGCGAAAATTACAACTTTCTTACATTATCGCCCAATGTTACCTATTATCGCCCACACGAAAAATATTATATTTATGATATTTTCGGGTCCTAGAATTGTTTCCTGCACTTTTAAAGCGAAAATTACAACTTTCTTGCTTTATCGCCCAATATTCCCTGTTATCGCCCACCCGTAAAATATCACATTGATCATATTTTCGGGTCACAGAATTGATTCCTGCACTTTTAAAGCGAAAATTACAACTTTCTTGCATTATCGCCCAATGCTCCCTATTATCGCCCACACGAAAAATATCACATTTATCATATTTTCGGGTCATAGAATTGATTCCTGCACTTTTAAAGCGAAAATTACAACTTTCTTGCATTATCGCCCAATGTTCCCTATTATCGCCCATCCAAAAAATATCATACTTTTCATATTTTCGGGACATATAATTGATCCCTGCACTTTTAAAGCGAAAATTGCAACTTTCTTGCATTATCGCCCAATATTCCCTATTATCGCCCATCCGAAAAATATCATATTTATCATATTTTCGGGTTATAGAATTGATTCCTGCTCTTTTAAAGCGAAAATTACAACTTTCTTACATTATCGCCCAATGTTCCCTATTATCGCCCACACGAAAAATATTATATTTATCATATTTTCGGGTCCTAGAATTGTTTCCTGCACTTTTAAAGCGAAAATTACAACTTTCTTGCTTTATCGCCCAATATTCCCTGTTATCGCCCACCCGTAAAATATCACATTGATCATATTTTCGGGTCACAGAATTGATTCCTGCACTTTTAAAGCGAAAATTACAACTTTCTTGCATTATCGCCCAATGTTCCCTATTATCGCCCACACGAAAAATATCACATTTATCATATTTTCGGGTCCTAGAATTGTTTCCTGCACTTTTAAAGCGAAAATTACAACTTTCTTGCTTTATCGCCCAATATTCCCTGTTATCGCCCACCCGTAAAATATCACACTGATCATATTTTCGGGTCACAGAATTGATTCCTGCACTTTTAAAGCGAAAATTACAACTTTCTTGCATTATCGCCCAATGTTCCCAATTATCGCCAACACGAAAAATATCACATTTATCATATTTTCGGGTCATAGAATTGATTCCTGCACTTTTAAAGCGAAAATTACAATTTTTTTTACATTATCGCCCAATATTGCCTATTATCGCCTACCCGAAAAATATCCCATTTATCATATTTTCGGGTCATAGAATTGATCCCTGCACTTTTAAAGCGAAAATTACAACTTTCTTGCATTATCGCCCAATGCTCCCTATTATCGCCCACACGAAAAATATCACATTTATCATATTTTCGGGTCATAGAATTGATTCCTGCTCTTTTAAAGCGAAAATTGCAACTTTCTTGCATTATCGCAAAATGTTCCCTATTATCGCCCACCCGAAAAATATTATATTTATCATATTTTCGGGTCCTAGAATTGTTTCCTGCACATTAAAAGCGAAAATTACAACTTTCTTGCAGTATCGACCAATATTCCCTATTATCGCCCATCCGAAAAATATCATATTTATCATAATTTCGGGACATAGAATTGATCCCTGCACTTTTAAAGCGAAAATTACAACTTTCTTGCTTTATCGCCCAATGTTCCCTATTATCGCCCACTTGAAAATATCATAGAAATGACCTACTGACAACAAAATTACTGAAAAGTCCAACCAAAAGTACTTGCATGTAACATATTGTGCCCCTCTGCAAATTGAAACTTTGCTTTTTTAAGAAGAAAAATGGAAATTTCCAATTTTTTAAAAGCTGCAAACTTCGAAGCTCAGTGGATTCAAAAATAAGGCGAAATTCAAAAATCGAAAAATGTACTTTTTTCACCCCTTAGTTCTAGTTTCTTCATAACAAATTTCGGAATCTTCCGATGAAAAATGAGGGATTAGATAGATTTTTTCGTATTTTGCCCAAATCGGCAATAAAATCGCCAAAAATGGTTTAAACCAAAAAATAAAAAAAAAATCCTAATGCAGTAGAAGGTTAAAAACTCGCGTTTAAAATTTGGTACGAATCGGATGAAAAATAAAAAAGATATTCCACTTTAACTACTTTGTTAAGAAAAAAAAATGGAAATTTGCCAATTTTTAGAAGTTGCAAACTTTGAAGCTCAGTAGATTCAAAAATAAGGCGAAATTCAAAAATCGAAAAAAAAACTTTTTTCACCCCTTAGTTCTAGTTTCTTCATGAAAAATTTCGGAATCTTCCGATGAAAAATGAGGGACCAGATAGGTTTTTTCGTATTTTGCCCAAATTGGCAATAAAATCGCCAAAAATGGTTTAAACCAAAAAATAAAAAAAATCCTAATGCAGTAGAAGGTTAAAAACTCGTGTAAAAAATTTGGTACGAATCGGATAAAAAATAAAAACGATATTCCACTTTAACTACTTTGTTCAGAAAAAAAAAATTGGAAATTTGTCAATTTTTAGAAGTTGCAAACTTTGAAGCTCAGTAGATTCAAAAATAAGGCGAAATTCAAAAATCGAAAAAAGTACTTTTTTTACCCCTTAGTCCTAGTTTCTTCATAAAAAATTTCGGAATCTTCCGATGAAAAATGAGGGACTAGATAGGTTTTTTCGTATTTTGCCCAAATTGGCAATAAAATCACCAAAAATGGTTTAAACCGCAAAAATAAAAATATTTCCTAATGCAGTAAAGGGTTAGGAACTCGTGTTTAAAATTTGGTAAGAATCGGATAAAAAATAAAAAAGTTATTCCACTTTTAACGGTCGCGGGACGGACAGACGGACGGACGGACGGACAGACGGACGATACTTGCCCCCATCTGTATAGCCCTGTTGGCTAAAAAGCAAACTGGGCTAAAAAAAAAGACATCGGATAAAAAATGTAGGACGAGATACATTTTAAATTTTTTTCTTCAAAAATTCCCCAAAAATTAAAAAATCACCCGATCGACTAGAAAAGCACAAGCCGTATGCACGACACTTTAGGGATGCCTCATACCAAAAATAAATCACATCGGGTCAAAAATGTAGGAGGAGACACATTTTAAATTTTTTTCTTTAAAAATTCCCCTAAAATTCAAAAATCACCCGATCGACTAAAAAAGCACAAGCCGTATGCACGACTCCTTAGGGATGCCTCACACCAAAAATAAATGACATCGAATCAAAATTGTAGGAGTAGATGCATTTTGAATTATTTTCGAAAATTTTGCTTTAAAAATTCGCCAAAAATACAAAAATTGCGCGATCGACTAAAAAAGCACAAGCCGTATGCACGACCCTTTAGGGATACCTCACACCAAAAATAAATGACATCGGATCAAAATTGTAGGAGGAGATGCATTTTGAACCAAAGTTTACTAAATAAACAACAAACTAACTAACTAACTAACTAACTAACGGACACCGCCCGCAAACCGATAGGAATACCCCAGCTTACGTGTAACGTAAGCTGGGCTAAAAAATGTCCCCTATTTGGCCAAATTTTGGCGGATCGCTAAAATGAGTAATTTTTTAAAAGAGGTCTACCTAGGGAATATTCGTGTAAAATTTGAGAGGAATCCGATCAAAACTGAAGGAGAAGAAGCATTTTGAAAATTGGCAACCGAAAAATTTGAAATGCCCCCCATTTAGCCAATTTTTGGTGTATCGCCAAAAAAAATAATTTTTAAAGACAGGTATACCTAGAGAACATTCGTTTAAAATTTGAGAGGAATCCGATCAAAACTGAAGGAGAAGAAGCATTTTAAGTAAAAGTTTACACACGTACATACACACGTACATACGTACATACGTACAGATACGCTTGCGACAAACGCCAAAATATGTTGGAATAAAACGCAAAAAGTTGCAATTTTTTATTGCGACTTATTGCATTTTCTTGCATCTAGCCGCGATCCAATATTTCAGAGGACGCGTCCTGAGCATGCAATATGTTGCGATTTATTTTATACTGGTGATAAGATTACACCTTGAGCAAACATTCACGCAAGCAATTTAATCCCCCTGCGCATTCACTCCAATTGCATGTACTCTATGTAAACAAGGCAATGTTTCAGCTGTATGTGTGGACGTGTAATATGCTGTATTTGTGTTTATAATTACTGTATATATGTAAATGTTCTCTGGCGACATGAAATAAAATTAAAAATGGAATGCCAGTGTTAACTAATATTAAAGAAAAAGCTTCTAATTTTTATTCCTTTCTTTCTCATCTGTTTTTATTTGCCATATTTAAGTGAAAAGCGAATAAATTCACATGAATAATGTCTTTCGTTATAAAACACATCAAAAAGATTCAGTGGTAATCTTATTGGTAATCTCCCTTATGCTAATCAAATTGAGAGATTAGGCTTCATACAGGAGGCGATTTGACTTAATATTTCAGCTTAAGCTGATTAAGAGACATGTTATTAATCACGATACGATTAGCAGTTATGAAGTTCGAAAGCTGGTTCAAAATAGTAAATTAAGCAAGCAATCAGACAAAAAAAAAAACAAAAACAAAAAAAAAAAAAAAGAAAGCCGGTCTTAATCGAAGAAGTTTTTTGGGGAGATACGAATCGACTTCATATGAGTACGAATCGAACAACCAATTTGGGTACGAATCATCTAAATTGGTTACGAAACGGCTTGGGTACGAATCGAACACAAAATAAAAGGTGTAATCCTGAGTCCGAAAAATAAATGGCCATGCACACTGCAAAACAACATATAATATTTAAACACTGCTAGCATCATGGCATCCCACACAATACTTCTTATATGCAAACAAAATGCACATTACTGGGGATTAGTTGATGCGATAACGACAGTACACAATGCAAAACATCAAAAGACAGTGTGTTGCATAACACTCAGGCAAGTTACAATGTATGTGAAATTTGTTGCGATTTATTGCGGCCTGCCAAATGCATTTTGCGACACGCAGGACGCGTTTTGTTTCATTTTTCTGCAACAAAATGCATTTATTTTTTAAAATTTATTACGACTTATTTTTGCGTTTGTCGCAAGCGTATCTGTACATACGGACGACGGATACCCCTCTATTGATAAGATAAGACCAGCCCGACATAGTCGGCTGGTCTAAAAAAAACCACTGTTTTAACACATCTTCCTCGAACTCATTTTATATACTTTGCAGCAGTTATGACTAGTTTCAAGACCAGCAACATTCGTTCTACAACACTTACAATCATTCGATTTAGTTAATTGCCCTTTTATAAGCAAGTAATGGCGACGCCCCCCGTCCCCTTCTACACAAAAAAAAAAAAAACACAAATAAAAAAAAACAAAAAACAAAAAAAAAGGGTAATAGTAGATATCACAGGCCCCCACCGGCGGTATAAATTACTATGAAGTGGTGTAAGTCGTGCATGGCCGATGTAAGTTAAAAAAAAAAACTGGATATAAACCGGTGTACAACTGCAACATGTATTCTTTCACTGTGTAAGGTTTCAAAAGATTTCCCCGATAGTGTTGGAGATCTAGCGCGGAACAGACACACACCCAAAATGGAGACACCGAGACGGACGGACGGACGGACAGACAGAACCCTTTCCAATAGTCCCCCCTTGGGGCTGAGGGCCTAAAAAAGGAAAACTGACTTCTTTATAAATCTGTTGATGTGACGTCGACTTCAGGAGCATTTCACTGCACTCATCCTCAGTCACGTTCAACTTGAGGCCATTTCCGTCGGCGCCCCGAAGCATGCGCAGCAGGTGCACATTGATGTCGTTCATTTCCGCCGCAAACTCGTGCCGACTCCCGAGCTCCTCTATGAGCGTGTTGAATTGCGACACGAAGCCTTGCACTTGGAGTAAATTCCGAATTAGAACCACTCTGGAAAACGATAATCAATTTTTTTTAAAAACATAAAATTTTCACCTATAAACTAGAACTCGAGAATTGCAATTCAACAACCGTTGCTGTTATAACTTCGGATTGCAGCCAGTCACTGTGTGTTGCAGAGCAGAAATGTAGCTTTAAAATTTTCGGCTCACGCCTTCGGTGATCCGGCGGCGCATTTCCGGCCAAGAACAGTTCAAATGCTTAAAAATTGGTAATAAAAGCACTCCGAAATCCAAACGCTTTATGGAAAAATAGTCACTCCAGTCATATTTTAGTCTCCGCCTGGAACGTGGTAGCTACAAACAGATTTTACAGTTCGGCTTTTATCCGGATCTGGAAGGTGGTTGCTACAAACAAGACCGCGAAGACGCTCGGTACAGAAGATATTATTGTCCGTTTTTATATCCGGGGTCTGCAATTTGGCACTACAATTATCACTGCTTGTCCTTTTTTGTGACCTTAAATGTTGTAATAAAAGTGTTCTGATGTCTTTTTATCCGGATCTGGAAAGTGGTAGCCACAAACACGTATAACTGTAGTCTTTTTATCCGGGTCTCGAAGGTGGTTACTACAAACAAGTTTAATGGACGACTCTATTATTCGAGTCTAGAATTAAGTGGAAAGTGGACACTACATCATCAACCCCCTCCTCAATAAGTGTGTGTTTTTTTGTTTTTTTTTTGGAAAAAGGCTCGTCCCTCCCCCCACTTTAATATGTGTGCGGCTCTGATCGTTTTATCCAAATAAACCAACACACTCGTGGAAAATAGAAGCCCATTTCTCTCTCCCTTTTTATCTTTTAGAGAGGGGGAGTTCGGGATGGAGATGGGGATCCGATAGGCAGACTAGAGGCGAGGACTTCTTATATTATTACTAGCTTTCCTTATGGAGGCTGGGGGGGGGGGGCGGAGAGGGGGAAAGGCAGACTAGTGGCGAAAACTTACATACACACAATACCAGCTTTGCTTATGGAGGAGGGGGCGGGGCTGCGAGGGGGATAGGCAGGCCGGTGGCGAAGACTTACATATACATATTGCTAGCTTTGCTGATGAGTGTCTGGCTGTCAATCAGGTCGTTCACTTTGCGCCGTATATAACAGATGTTGGAAGCGCATACTTTTGCCAGCGATAAATCTGCATCGATCTGCACGGATGTCGTGATCTGTGGGAATTCGGCTGCGAAAAAATTACACATGAAAGTTAATATTCTCAGTCTCTGATTTTCAAAGATTTATAGGTGTGGCAGGGTTGGGTAGGATAGGAGGAGAGGTGGGGGAGGGGATCTTGTTCTTGGCGCTTTCATCAACGAGATAAAGTATTCGGCAAGAAAGTGACACCCCTCAAGCCCAGGCTCAACGTGGAAATACATAAAGCTACTGACGTGTCAACGCGTTACAGCTTGCGACCACCCAACAGTGGCTGTGAAAAACATTCCAACGGGTTGACGGCTAGCGTGTGACTACTACTAACACGCGACTAGTCTCGCGACTTCTAGCGTGTGACTACCGCCGAATTTTTGACTACTTACGTGTGACTATGGTCTCTAATATCAGGGAGTCTGCAGTGCTGGGGAAGAGAAAGAGTGGACTCTTGTCTGTCGTGTGTGGGTAATTTCTCGCTAATTCCATTGGCTCTGTGAAATCACTGAATTTCACATTTTCAAATAATAAATACTGACTTCCGGCGTCGATTTCGGTTTGCTCTGCTATCAGTTCTTGCAGTTTGGCCATCCTGAAAAAAAACAAAAAACAAAACAAAAACAATACATTTGATCCACTTTATAACTTACTTTAGACATTCGCTGTTTTGAAAACTAGATGATGAAGATGATGAAGACGATGATAATGATGATGCTGATGATGATGATTATTACTATTATTATTATTATTATTATTATTATCATGTTATTATTCTTTCTAATTTCTTACACAAGGTGGTTTTTACGAACCGAAAGCTCGCCGCACAGGAAAAGTAGAGGTGATCCAGAAGTGACTCACCAGCCATGGAACCGACCTCCATCCACCTCTGTCCTCACCACTGATCAAAAACCCTGTTTTCTAGTCCCAAGTCATCCCTGATTCTTCCACAATCTGCTGACTGGGATATGAACCACTCCTCCCCCCCCCCCGCGGCCCATGACACATGCAGCAGCGTATATGCGCCGAGTTGAATATGGGGATGCCACGCTTGGCCACCCCTACACACCATCAACCCCTCACCCCCCTCCCCCCATGCACGCACCTCTGGTCGGGGTCGATGTACACGTGGAGCAGCGTACTGGCGCCCAGGTTGAACACGTGGATGACGCGCTTGGCCACCCCTACACACCATCAACCCCTCACCCCCCTCCCCCCCCCCATGCACGCACCTCTGGTCGGGGTCGATGTACACGTGTAGCAGCGTACTGGCGCCCAGGTTGAACACGTGGATGACGCGCTTGGCCAGCAGCGAGCTCGTGGCGCGGAAGAAGCGCTCAAAGGTCCACATGCGTTGCGGGTCACACTCCATCAGGCCCGCCAGGATCGGCACGATCAGCAACTTCGCCCCTCTGCATCACACAAAACAGGCCTTTTTTAAAAAAAGTGAATCATTGATCAAACTGTGTACGCTACGACCTCGCTATAAAGACACGGCGTGGACCGAGGAATTGACATCATGTCACACGTATCGTTATAACCGATACTTTTATCAAACAGCGAATGAGTTAACCAGTTAGCAGTTACCAGCTCCATATGGTCGCTTCAACTGATCTCGTTACACAGAGGTTTTACTGTACATAAACAATAGTGGAATTTCCTCGAAGAAAGCAAAAGTGTGCGTCATGGAAAATTCCACGAGAGTTAAGGGAGGGACAGTTCATTTCACGGCACATGACGAACGAGACAGGGAAAGAAAAAGCTGTATTTTCTGAAATATCTGTGCTTTTTTTACCCTTTTTACGCTCATTTACTGTGCAGACGAGATATTTACAACTGACAAATATTGAGCCTTTTTCATTCCATCTCTACGAGTTCTATAAAATATATCATGTTGATTGTGGTTCATATAGATCAGTTCAGTAGAAACGGTACTTCTTTTCGCCAAGGGGGGGGGGGGGCGGGGGCGGTGAGGTTATTGATAACTATGCCACGACTACATCACAAGTACCAAGTCCCAACGACAAAAAATGAATGTTTCCCACAATGGGTTCCTCACTGTTTGTCAGGTTACTACCTGATCAATCCCCCCCCTGACCCGTACACAACTCTTTCGGATTCTTAATAGTGATCCTGGAGACGAAAGAAATCCGCCTAATCAGTCTTCGCTTAGAAATAAAAAATCTTGTATGTTCAATTAATTTAAAAAGGCTGTGTCGAAAACATTAACCTCTTACGCACAGGGTCACAACAGAGAGCGGCACAAGTGTCACCTGGTTGTAAAATGACGTCACAATAGCATTACTGTTACACAGCACGGCACACTGCCAGCCCTATTTTTTCGCAGTCATCTTAGGTTACAAGTCAATAATATTTCCTTTTCCCTAGTAGTAAAACAAGGGCTGTAGATTTTTTTTTACGAAGCATAAGTTATGTTAAAATTAAACCTGTCCGTCAAAAAATAAACTGATGTGCTCCAAATAATGAGATCCTCATACCCATCCCCGCCACCCCCCCCACCCCCCCCCCCCCTCCCTTCCCATGGCAGGCGGACAGGGCTATTTTAGTCAGTGGTGATCTGCTTTTCTGCCATGACCTCACAAAGAGATGACATCAACGAGAAACCACTTTCACTTTCGTTCTTGCGTCAAGAACATAACATTAAATTATTTCTGCACCGGTGACCTTGGCAGAACAACACACCAACAGCTGGTAAGCCTTTAACACGCGGAAGTAAGCAAAATCAGCCACCACAGACTGGGCTTAATAGGGCAAAGAGAGAAAAACAGTTCTAGTTGAGCTCATTTCTCAATCTCATAACCACAGCGAATGACTTGGAATATTTGGCAGAAATCCAAACACGAAGGCCACAGAGACTGCTTGTGAGAACGATTCTCACTAGCCTGGCCTCCCCTCCTTTACTTTGTCTTAAAGATTACTGAGGGAATCAGCATATGGTGCAGGAGAGTAGCGGAAGGGGGCTACGAGATCTTTTTCTTTTTCTTTGAATTTACACATAATCGATATTTTTTGCCGAGTATGGGGCCGGTGTGGGGGTGACTGCTATTTGTTGTTGTTGTTGCTGTTGTAATCGCTATTTCTTGCAAGGTATGATGTTGGCGTGGGTGGCCACTATTTTCTTTCTTTCCTTTTTTTTTTGTTTGTTTGCTTGTTTTCTTTTTTTGGCATGTACTTACTGTGAGAATTTGCAATATGGCGGCAACTCTGTGGACCATTCGATTGGTCCGTTCTCGTATTTCTGCACGCCAGAGATAACACCAGATTTCTTCTCTGTCGTTATCATGTACCTATCAGAAAACAACAGCATAACAACACTACAACAACACTATGACTATAACAACATTCGTTTCCAGTTGGCACTGGTCCAGTCTAGAGTTGATCTCTTGCAATTCACTAATCAAAACATGATTGGCATTAGGATAAAATTTCAGACTACGCCACAAATACTTCGCATTCAGCCAATCGTTTCAACGAACGCGCTAATTATTTCTGAAGAACTTAAAATTGCTTAACCTATCATCAAAGTTTCGTTCCATTTAAACTGTTTAAGTGTTTGTTCAATGAAGTAAATTGAAAATTTCAAACACACAGCTACTTAACAGTCGTTATTCATTTCTTTTTGTGTGTTTTTTTTGTTTACTTTATCAAACCTCGACCACCATCAGGGGTGGGGGGGGGGGGGGGGCTGGGGAGATTAGGGGGGTGAGGGGGGAGCACTGATACCACTGCAAGACATGTTATTCCATTCTCGCTACCACTATATGACATTTGCGCAAATTACGGACACTAGCGGGGAGTTTACTACAATCACTCGTGCCCTTAATCCCAAACACGTGCTCGATATATATAAACCGTTCCAGGAAACCTTTGACACACCACTTGTATAAACACTGTTATTTTTAAAAACTAAAAGAGTTACATGGGGCGAAATCTCGAAGGTTTTGTCAGTCACGCTTACATAGTCTCTTTGTTCCTCCTGCCCCCGTACGGCCTGAACGGCAAGTGACCCGCAGCCACGTGGTACAGCGTTACCCCTAGCGACCAGAGGTCGACGGACGCACTGAACTGACGGCCCACCGGGCGCCTCAACACGGCTCTCTCGTACATGTCCGGATGCTAACAATAATAAATAAAAAAAACAAACAAGTGCTGTATCGACGTTCATTAGTACACACCATTGTAAAACGATCTACAAACATCCTATCACTACTAAGAAATTTCTTTTTAATGTCACATCATAAGAAAACATAATGGGTGAATTTCTCAACGCAGGCTTAATTATGGAAAGGCAGGTCTAGACCTAGACGGAAAATTTCACCCACTGTGATCGAACGACATGCATAATTTTTTTTTTTTTTTTTGGTTATTTATTTATCTGGCAGAAAGTGTTTTATTTTGAATGGCAAAGCAGCCTGATTATCTCACCAGATATTCTTCTGTGCCGTACAGAGACATGAACTCTTGGTCTTCCTCCAGCTCTCTGGCTGCGCCGAAATCTATCAGCTTGTACACTGGCCTGTAAAAAAAATACAACCAATGAAATGACAGACACGTGATTTTGTTGTTATGGATGTCGTTCGCATGTAGATGAATTCGCAAAAAAGGCTCATTGTTTTTCATCTTTAACCACCATGACTTATATGATTTCATTCCCACAGAATTTAGAACTAAAATTACCGGATTTATCATTCACATGTTAGACAACACAACAAAGACATATTTAGAACTTCATTTAAAGAATTCATAATGCCATAAGTCTTTCCAGTTTGAACACGCACAACCTTGGTAATATATGCTCTGCAGGGCTGCGGTAACCGACAACAATCTTTCACCAATACTGTGAATCATGTTTAAAGAGACCTCCTCGGACGGAGGGGATAGGAGGAGGGGGGTGGCTATCACGGCTATAAGTCAAAATTAGCGAAAACTAACAGGGACGTTCTTAAAATAAATACATCAGCTTTGTTTGCTTCCTGTTCTGTCGACTTACTTGCCATCTTCGCCCACATACTTCATGATATTCCCCGGCTTTATGTCTCGGTGCACAATGCCACAGTCGTGCAAATGTTTCATGCCCGCCGCTGTGAAAATAACATCAAAAGTGAATCGCTGAGCTGCTCTTTTTCTTTTTTTTTTTTTTTAGCTTTGTTTATTGAGTTCACTTAATAAACCACAACTGCTTTTGATTAAAATTTTGATGTTTGATGTCTGACATTTGATGTGCTGATAAAAATAATGTGCCTGCAGTATTCTATAGCAATGTGAATAAAATGATAATCAGGCATCAAAATCATGTAATTCTGGATCGGTGCGGTAAAACCGGGAGGCAGTTTACGAACCTACGTCGTGTAGAACGAATAAAAAATCGGTCTCGGACACGCCATGACCATTCTCTGGAATGTCAAGGATGTTGTGCAGACTCCCCTCGGTACACAACTCCATCACGAGTACTTTGTTCTTCTGCGAAGACTGCAAACAAAATGTGGTCAAGTGTACCCACCTGTACCCAACATGTGGAGTGTACTGAAAGTGTCAAATAATTCATAATGTACTGCTGCTGTAATCGTGTCACGCGTACAGCTACCGGTGGTTAAGCAAATGCGGTGTTGGCTACGTCATGTGACCTTGAGATTCAACCCTAAAGCAAAAATATGTGTGTGGGGACTTTCTGTTAACAGTACGGTGTTTGATTGCCTTAAATAAGCATCAGCATTCTCTCAAACAAATAAATAAAATAAAAATAAATAGATAAATAAATGCGATACCTCTTCTTCGATTGCGAGCAGGCGTACGATATTCTCATGGTTGAGTTTTGTCAACACGTCGAACTCTCGCATCTGCACGGAGAGTGGTCGCATCTGGCTCATCGTGTTAAATACCTTTACGGCATACAGCTCGCCGGTTTTCTGCATCAAAACATGACGTCATAAGAGTACGGCTCGTTTGCATACATGTTTGCCCGTGAAGCAGACTCATAAACCAGACTTTCTAGCGTGTGTAGAGTTGGGCAGAACCGTCACCTTTGCCGACCCGATCGAAATCCTGCCGGCCCCTTTTCTACTATTATTATTTTTTCATGTTCATAAAATAGCCCTCCAGAATATAGCCAACCATTAGGGCAGGCACAAAGTAATTCTCTGTATGGCATTTTTCTTTTCGAAAACTTTAATTTGAAATATCCTGCAGTCTTTTATAATTTTAGCGCCACAGAAAAGACAAATATTGAATACGCTCTTTAAAAGTATTCACAAAACGTGGTTTATTCCGTCATGGGGGGGGGGGGGGGGGGGGGTTCCAATAAATAAAAAGATTTCAGTACCTTGTGTCTGGCTCTGTAGACGGCCCCTGTAGCTCCCTGGCCGAGAACATCATTAAGGGAATATATATAGTTTTGAGTACCGCGGAGATGTGATACGCTGGTCATCTTTGTGCTTTATTTCGTAACGTCATTCAATTACCTTAAAAATAGGAACATAACACTTTTTCTGATAAGTATAGCCATACAAACCATGCAACTGTTTTGAACAGAAGTACTGTTGTGATAACATTAATAGCTACCAGCAGCATTTTAAAACCAGTTCAACGAATGGTGAGGCGATAATCAAAATATGCCGGTAAATCTACTGATGACAATTGATTAAAGCTAAAAGTGTAAAAGTTTGAAAACAAAAACAAATCAAATGGTGACCATGGATAAAATATCAAAATCACAAAAATCCTCAGCTTTATTTTTCTACAGCACATGAAAGGCCAAATAACTAGAGGTCGTCGAAAAATATTAGCTTTTATACTTTTTATTAATTGTTTCTTTTAATTTTTGTATATCTAAAAACCGAAGGTCTAAGGGGAGTTGTACTTTGCGTTTGCCGAAAGCGGATTTTGCGGAAACGGTTTCGTGTTTCGACCGAATTAAGATAGGATAAAGATATAAAGAAATTATAGGAAAAAACACTCGCGAAATTCAACAGAATTCTATTTTTCTATAAACGTAATCACAAGTGAACAAAAAATAGTCAGAACAACATGTAAAATGGTTTTAAAAGCTCATCTGATGGCTTTTTAAATTTGAAGTGCGCGTATAAAAAGAATATTTTAATTTTAAATTTTTTCCCTACCACTAGTTGTCAAAATTTCTTGAAAAATTGTTTGATCCCAGATTACATGAAAAATATATTGATAATTTCTAGTTACTAAACAATAACCAGTACGGTTTTTGAGCTGACCATTCCACTAGCGATAAAGGAACATGTAGAAAATATTTGCACAGCCTTGGAAGAAAAACGTATATGGTGGGGGTATTTATTGATCTAAAAAAAAAAAGAAACATTCGACACTATTGACCATCCCATGCTAATTAAGAAATCAAACTTGATTTTTTTTCTTTTTTTTGTGTTTTTTTTTGTTTACTTTTTATTTAGTTTACGGCTTTAATTTCAAATCTAATTATAATATTTCCAAATACAAACTGCGCTCATTTCGCCCTAATAAACTCTCGCAGCCACTATATCCACTTCTGCATTCTGGACGTAATGGGCATTGCCTTTTTGAGTGTTGCCTTTTTGTCCGGAATTCATGTAATGTCTATGGAGTTTATTTCAATGTAAGGGCTGGCTCATGCATAAGCATTTATTTTTTTAGCCTTGCCTGCCTACGAAGGGGAGGAGAACGAATGGTTACAGAAGATCTAAATTGGTGAAATAGAAAAGAACATCTTCTGTTGCTGAAAACAATTTTTATTTGCAAAATATCGCAATATAATAAACACTTGAGTCGAAAGGATTGACAAATGTGCACTTGGCTTATTAAGTTTAATCAGAAGTTAACATTTTCTTGTCACCAATTATGATCCACTCTAATCAATTCTTTCTCCTCTCCGTCGTAACTAAATTTAAATGATTAAATGCATTCAAATTTAAATGCATTATGTACAGTATTTGTGGTACAAGTTGAAGAATTGACGTGGTTAGACTAGAAGAGCCGACTCGGAGCTAGTCTATGGGCAGTTGGCCATGGACCACAATTAATTTTGCATAGACTTTCTGTATAACATTATTAATTCTGGGACTCTCCACAACACAGCACGCTCTTAAACAATAAAATCAGATGAATTGGACCTTTAGAAGAACAGAAATAACTCGAAAAATCGAGGGATTTTTCAGTTTTGGTCGATTTGTTCTTGAATTTTGCTCATTTTTAAAACCCCGCTGCACATAAACCAACAAATATTTCACAGCAATTTTTCCTACAACGACCCAACTTATTGTGATTATTTTACAGCAATAACATTTATTTACTGGTTGCAGATGTGTTATTAATAATACATTTGCAACGACACTGCTATTGTTTTGACACCTTGCGTGTCTACGAGTACGAGTATCTTCTTGCATGAAAGTACCAATTGTGGTCCAACGCCGGTGGGAGGTGATCTGTTGCAGTTTTCTTGTGAAAAATAAGATCCATAAGGTGTCACTTTAAAATTCAGAAAATTCAACGATCGCTTAGTTATTAAAGGCACGTTTTTATTACTGTTATGCACTAGATCAGAGATGAAAGCAAAAAATAAAACATAAAACGAAACCTCTTGTGTACACGGATGTCGTTGTTATAAAACACCTGACCTCTGATGGATCTAGCTGTTATGTATAACAACGTAGTGGGTGGGTATTTTAAATTTATTTCCTCTCTTTATGAATATTATTTTTGCGGAATGCCCACTGGTTCTACGGAGCAAAAATGTTTTATATACAACAGACCGAATCGCTGTAGAGGTTGCCTGATGAACAACAACGACACGGAAGTATTTTTTTTTTGCTGCATTCGAGTGGAAGACAATCATTTACAGTGGAAAAAAGGCGCGAAGCACCAATGTGCTCTAAAATGTTGGCTAAAAACAAACCGTTGTTATAAAGCAACTGATCTCTGTGATCTATCTGTTTGTGGAGTAAAAGGTGTTATACACAACAGACCGAACTACCGTAGAGGTTTGCTGTTTGACAACAACGCACGACAAACAAAATGAAGGGCTGCTGGTGTTTTTATATATCCCTTTATATACGTTTTGTCGTATGAGTAGTGTATAAAGAGTGGAACTGGAACAGGTGTTCCAGAATGATGATTGGTTCTGGAACAGGTGTTCCAGAACCAACATTGGAACCGGACCAGTTTTTTTTTTTTTTTTGGATGGAGCGCGCGCGTGTTGGGATGACGTCATGATAAAGGGTAAACGAAACGTCACAGCAGAGTGTGCGTAAACGAAACGTCATTTATGCATTTTGTTTTCGTAATTTGAGTTGAAAGAACTGAAATCCGTTGAAGTGTGAAAATGGAACGTTTTTTTGTTTTTTTTTGAAAGGAAGGGGGTAGAAAATGTTTATTGAGGCTTGTGGTGGTGTTTTTTTGGAATAAAAAGCTCACATGAGCTCAAGGCGACACGATGAAGTGCCTATTGGAAGGTAAGTTTTTTTCTCTTTTTTTCTTCTTTTTTTAAAGCATTTTCCACACTCTCTCTCTCCCCGCACATACCAACACCAGGACAGAGCGTTTCATAAGCCCCCTCATAGGTATGTTAACTCCCCAGATCGGGGAAATTTTTTTTCTCTGTCTCAATACGCATACACACACATAACAACACCATGACAAAAAAAGTTTAGCTTATTTCATAGCTGAAGAATTCGCGACTCTAAATTCCCATGTTTACCCTGACAAATTGACTGAAACGAGGTTGCCTGAAAACGAGGTTGCCTGAAAACGAGACTGCCTGAAAACGAGCTAGCGTCTCAACCCCCCTCCCCCCTTAAAAAAGTGGAAAAATTGTGATAACTTTCGCAATAGTAGATCGATTTTGCATGAAAATTTCAACGTTTGATTTAGTTTGATGTCCAGTTTATAGTAGTCATAGGGGAGTATTTGCATAAGTGGCTGTAAGCACCTCGGTTGGAGCACACCCCACCATTCAAAGACGGGTGTTCGAATGGCGCCCCCATTCAAACATGCGTTCGAATTATTTTTTGGAAGAACATATTACGCCATGGTATTGTTCAACATGTTGGCGGTATAAATGCTTGAGCGAGAAAAAAACCACAGCTTTTACCTAACCATTAACAATGTTAACATTACTTCTTCACAGATGTGCAGAGACTATGGATGATGTCTTCAAAGTGAATTATGCTGACTATGTGTTTTCAAAGCTTCCTGCTTTTCAATCAGATTGGATTTTGCAAGTGAAGAATTTGCATCAGCATTGGGAAGCTGTTGGAAAGGCAATTCCAAGAAATCGTTTCATCCAGTCGTTTCTGAGCGAATGTGAAGAACTGCATTTAGCTTACGACATTGATTCAGCATTTATCAACGCGAATACAATTTGGGCAGCTGACCTCAAGCTAGTTGTAGCTGCTAGAATCACTTTACATTATGATGATGATGTTCCATTGACGACGAATGTATCAGAACTTGTTCGATTCAACAATGGACGAGTCGAAGTGAATTCAGAACTTTGTAACATGTTTGAAAAGGGGGCTGACTCAGCAGAGATATGGTATAAAAGGAGTAGGGAGGAGGACCAAAGTCATCATTTCATGTACAGTCATGGAGAAGACAAGCAGCTTTAAAATTAGTGCAAACTTAACCATTACTGTGGAGCATGGAGAATTTGGACCATTTCCTCGCATCAAACGTGGAGAGAGATGACTTGCTTTAGCACCATCTTTGTGGAAGATTGTGTGTCAGAGCTTAAAAAATTACGTGACATTGGCTTCAAACTGTACTTAACGCAAACGAAGTAGCTTGAAGTCATTTCATACTTAGATATGCGTTATGTGAGTTTTGTGCGCACATCACTGTTTGAAGGGAAAGAATACACGCATCATATCAACATGAATGATGGTGAATGGGAGACACTGCTTCAGGAGATGGATAACATTAACTCAGCCTTATTGCCTGAGCCATGTACGGAATGTCATGACAAGAAAACTCCTATCAAACCGCAAAAGGATGATCGGATGAAGGTGTCAAAACTTTCCAAGAAAAGACTGCTGAAGTTCAATTGGAGAACATGAACGTGCAAAATCAACTTGGACTTACCTGTGACTATTGTGGTGCTTGCGGATATGTGGATTTTATGATTGCCACTGCCACAAGTACAATTGCAAGATGTGTGAACCAAACAACTTCTGCAGCAAGTGTGGAGTACTTAAAGTCTGTGAAGCAAAGTAGAAACCGTATTTTTTCAAGATGTGTGACAAGATGGACGCGTGTTTTAAAAAGGCTTATGTTGACTTGATGATCGCTAAACTTGCTTGCTGTGGAACTCCAGACTATCAGCTTTATCACTTAGACGCTTTTGGGGATGTTGTACATCAGTCTTGATGTGATTGAACTGCATTCAAGATTTATTTGAGAATATCATAAAATTGGAATAGAAGATCCTGACTTTGACTTTGATTCTGATCTATATTCTGCCAGAAATGATGTGGAAGTATACTTTCGCGTGGTTGATTATTTGAGACTAGATTGTTGTGGACTAGAAGAACTGAGCAATTCAGGTAAGAGAACTTTAACATCAACCTTTGAAGACATAAAAATGTTTTTCTTCCTAGCAAATATAATCTTATGTGAGTGGTTTCAAAGTGAACAAAGAAAGAAAATGATAGAAGACGTAGCACACATTTTAAAAGACACTTATCATTATCCTATTACAGGAAGAAAGCAACATGACAGCGGCAGAATAAACAAAGAAACAAAGTCTTGGTGAATGACATGGAGAATGTGTTATTATTTACCTGACTAATACTTCTGCAACAAGTGTGCAGCTGTTACTCACCATGGTGTGCAGAGGTGTTTTTAACAAATGTATGAACATGTAAAGCAAGAATGGATGTAGAAACGTGTTTCAAGAACAAGGAAGTGAACTACATGATAAGTGAACTGGCACGTTTGGGGAACTGTTGAACAACAACTGGAACACATCTTCCTTGCTCATTCCACGTTGAACTTGACAAACTTGCGTGAAGAGTCAGACATTGCCGGAGCTGAGGAGTGTGGAAGCAGCATATCACTTTGCTCGAGTGACTGTTTGATGAAGTGAGAGAGTGCAGTACAATGACAGACATTACACTGAGACAATATATTGTACAAAAAGCCTATTGCGAAGAAATGCTATCAGCTGTAAAACAATTTGCATGCTTAGTATGTCCTGCTTGTCAACATGAAGAGTGTCAAGAACATACTTGTGATGCTACTTGTGTCTATACATATTGGAATGAAGCTAAATATTATATTCATTTAGATAAAGTGTTAGATAATGTAAATAAACGTTGTGAGAAATACGGTGTAGATGCTATTACATTTGATGAACTAAGTAGTTGGTAAATGTCCATTGAAGACCAATGGTCTTCAGTTATTCACACCATTGTATCTATACTTGATTTGCAAAAACTTGTTATTGGTTAAGTTATAAAAACATGCTAGTTAAGTTATAAAAACCATGTTGGTTGAGTTATAAAATAAAAAAGTGTCTGTTGAGAAGTGTCTATCATTTCGTGTTAACATGTCGACGTGGAAAGACTACTTAACCAATATTTACTTCAATATTTACTGGACAGCCTGGGCATTTGCTGGTCCTTACAAACTTTATCACATCTTAATAAAACATGATCAGCCAGTCACGCATTCACAAGTGAAGAAATGCCTACAGGATCAAGATGCATTCAGTTTACTACAACCTGTAAAATATAGGTTCAAAAGACGTGTTATTACACGTGGTATTGATGACATGAGGGATATTGATTTGGCTGATATGGGAAACATAGCTCCCTATAATTATGACACGCGCTTTTTACTCATTGTCATTGATGTGTTTTCTAAATATTTGTGGGTGCAGCCAATACCTAATAAATTACATACCAGCGTCATACAAGCCTTTCAGAAGATTTTCCATGAAACACATCAAAGACCACGAACTCTAAGGTCTGATAAAGGAACTGAATTTAAAAACAGATGGGTAAAAGCATTTTTGAAGGAGGGAATTCATGCTTATACCACAAAGAATGAAGCCAAAGTCAACTTTGCTGAGAGAGTCATTCGTACTCTAAAGGGAATGATGTATCGGTATTCTAAATAATCCATTTTACCGTTATTTAGACATCCTTCCAGACTTGGTGTGCAATTACAACCATAGACGTCATGGTTCTCTTCCTAATAAGTATGCTCCTGTAGATATTCGTAAAGACAACGAATCTAAAGTGTGGAAGTATATGTATGTAGACAAACTGAAATTGAAACCGAAGAAGAAGAAAACCTACAAATTTAAAATTGGCGATCATGTTTGCATTTTCCACATAAAATATGTATTTCAACGGGATTATCGCATAAAATGGACGACAGAAGTCTTTATTGTCACACATCGTTGTAAGAAGCAAGGAATACATTTGTATCGTGTAAAATACTTTTTGGATGAAGATATTGATGGACATTTCTATGAGAAAGAACTGCAGAAAGTGACCAAAGATATTGAATCTATTTAGAGAATTGAAAAAGTCTTGAAAACACGTAAAAGACGAGGTGTGAAAGAATTATTTGTCAGGTTGGCCAAACAAGTTTAACAGTTGGGTGAAAGAAACAGACATTCAAAATGAAGCATCCATTTACATGTTTGGTCTCTGGACCTACAGGCGGTGGTAAAACGTCTCTGGTGAAGGAAATCCTAGAACAAAAGTTAATTAAACCCTCTCCAAAAACCATTTTATGGCTCTATGCAGCAGGTCAGTCTTTATACAAGGGAGTGAAAGGTGTGGAATTTTATCAAGGCATTCCAGATGACACCGACGAGCGCTTTAACCCAAAAAACCAAACTTACTCATAACTGATGACTTAATGACTAAATGTCATAGTGATGAGCGTATGACACGTCTCTTTAGTGTTGGCAGTAGTCATCAAAATCCAAGCATCATTTTTATTGTTCATAATTTATTCCATCATGGTAAAGAAATGCGAAATATTAGTTTGAACACACATTATATCATCTGTTTAAAAATCCTAGAGGCAGTCAACAAATTATTACATTAGCGCAACAAATGTATCCTGGAAGATCTCAATTTCTCATAGAAGCCTATCAAGATGCTACTAGCCAACCTCTTGGCTATTTATTCATTGATTTAAAACCAAAGACAAATGATGAACTGCGTATTCGTACAGCCATTTTACCAAAAGATACACATTATGTATATATTGATAAAGCAGTGTATAAACAAGAACCAACTCATTTAACCATTCGCAGTCAAGATGTCAAAACGTATTAGAGTGAACCAGCCTTTTCTGCACTTGCTCGCACGTAGTGGGCCTAAACGGCGTAAATCCTTGCTACAGCAAGCTACTTAGGAGGAATTAACTAGCTTGTTTGAAAATTGTTTGAATATATTGCGAGGACATTTACCCTTAAGCTCCAAAAAGGTTTAAGGAATTCAAGCGTGAGCGTCACACTCTACGCACTCTAGCAGATAAGAAGATATCACTTCGAAGAAAAAAGAAGTTGATTAATCAGAAAGGAGGATTCATTGGAGCTATTGCTAAATTTGCATTGCCCTTGTTAGCCCAACTGCTGTTAAAATGAAACATGCTTTGAAAATGGTCCTCATTCCTAAATATGAATACAAAATGTTATTAGAAAAGAAAAATGATTGCATTAAAACAAAAGCGAATAAACTTTTACGTGGGAAACGAACTCGTGAAAAGACCATGGAAATGTCTCTTCTTGGTAGTCATTTACGAACAAGTCAATCTTAGCAAAAGTCTGTTCCATCATCTGAAAAACCAGAAAAGTTATTTTTAAGTCATTTTCAACCTATCTATCATGGAAAAGTGATACAACTTTTAGCAGAACTGAAGAAACATGGTGTAAAATGGACAGAGAAGAATGAATTTGTGTTGAAAACGGGTGATGTCATCACAAATTCCAACATTGTTGATTTGATGAAAGAAGCATTGGTTGCTACAAGAAGAAAAGAACGAGGAGAACTACCATATGGTTGGCATCAGTTTATCCAGGAAATTGTAGATGCTAATATTTCAAAAACTACGTTTAGTAAAAAGACCACTCGTGATGAAATTACAAAAGAAATGAAACAGCGTCAACAAAGACAGTTTCCTGAAGGATGGGAAAATGTTTAACATGGCTTAAAGAGTTATGTTGTTGTCAAGAAAATGAAACGAAAACGAGTATTCCTGTAAAAATAAGATGTACAAGCGCTTGCTGTGAAGGAGAAGAAATAGACACTATAGACCATGATGTGAAAGATTATGAGAAACATCATTTACATACATGTGCGCGCTATAGTGATGTATATAGGCATCTATTCTATCAACGCACATATACCATTTAGTCATCATGCTAGTATGAACTATTATCCCAACAACAAGGCTTCGAATTACCAAATTCATATGCCTCGAACCATCTATCTGAAAGGAAAATATGAAGTGGCCTTAGATGAAATTAAATATCCACGTACATGGACAACCATGAGACATGGAATGGACTATTCTATTCAGTATCGACAACAACCACTTACAGATTCTGTTCTTGGCACAGTCACTATTCCTTATGGTTACTACAGAACCACACAAGAGATATGTAATGCAATCAATGACGAAGCGGCTAATTCCATGAAACAGGAACTTAAACAAGCTATTTGGATAAAGTATGATAAAATTAGACGACAAGTTTTCCTTTTTATAAATTATAACTTTGAAGTGTCATTCTCAGCTGGATTAACAGAGATTTTAGGATTTACCCCAGATCAATGGTACACAGAACGTGTACAGCTGAACATAAAGCCGATGTGAAACAGGGATTTTATACACTTTATGTGTATTGTAGTATTTGTGACCCACAAGTTGTTGGAGATTATTATGTTCCTTACGTTCTGTTCCCATTCAAGGCCATGATGGCGATATTGTTATGAAAACTTATGGCGAACCTCATTATGCTCCTGTAAACACATCCAAATTTGACGTGATAGAAATGAATATTAAGGATGACACAGGCCATAATGTCACATTTCAAACTGGGAAGGTGATCTGTAAACTTCATTTTCGACCAAAAGCAATAAGAAAGCCTACACACACGATCCATCTGCATATCGCAACCATTTTCTTCGTCAAGTGGGCGGAGAATTACCAGGATTCAAGGGAGCGTGAATACAATATGGCGATGGTATTGGTTCAGTACTGGGATCATTGGCTCGCAAAGCTATTCAACTACTTAAGGCAGGGGCTAAGATCGTTGCGCCACATCTTAAAAAGGCTGCAAAAAATGTCGCGAAAGATGTTACGGGCCGAGTTGTACAGCATGTGATTGGTGATGTTCTAGGAGGACAAAAGAGAGTGCAACCGACGAAACGTGCCAGAAGACGAAAAACAGCCAGACGGATAACATAAAAAACCATTAAAAAAGATACCTTTTGAAAATGTCTTTCATTCATAATCATTCTTGTGAATATAGTCTTTCTCTACTGGAATGGTTTCATATACCACCAACGCAAACTGCTGTAGAGAAAAGTTATAATGTAGACTATCAACCACTGACAGCCATTAGAGAAGGCGCTCCAATAAAAGTCTACATTCCTGCGAGTACTGAAGAATATCTGGATTTAAAGAACAGTAAACTTCATATTATATGCCGCATTGTAAAGGGTGATGGAACAGCGTGTGGAGCAGATGATAATGTATCATGCATCAATGATGTGTTTAATGGGTTATGGTCTAATATTGAATTATTTCTAAATGAGCGATTGGTATTCCATAGTAACAATACCCATGGTTATACCAGCATTATCTCTCACCTCATTTATGACTCGGAAGAAAATCTCCATTCTGAGTGCTTTATGTGTCTGGTGTATAAGGATACTGCTGGGTCAATGAATAGTTATGAGTTGAAAAGAGCTAATCATGAAAGATATGTATCAGGGTTTCATGTCAATCCTGACGGTGGTGACCTAGCTGAGGAAGGAAATAATGGTTTACATAATCGTTATTTGCATAAACGTCTCAGTCGTGATTTTATGCTAACATGTGGTTTAAGGGTAGAGTTGTTTGAGCAGGATCGCTATCTTCCTAATGGCATCAGTTTGAAATTGCGCTTACATAGACAAAAAGATGAATATGTATTGATGGCTGCAAATAATACCTATAAGGTAGAAGTGAAAGAGGCGTTTTTAACCATTCGCAAAGTGAGGGTTAGTCCAGGTATTCAGTTAGGACATACAGATACATTGATGAAAAGTCCTGCCAAGTTTCTTATCACTAGAAAAGAATGTAAAGTTTTAGCCATTCCAACAGGATTTCAATCTTTTGTGAAAGATAACATCTTCTTGGGTCAATTACCAAAACGCGTTGTCATTGGTCTGGTTCATAATGAAGCATTTGGTGGAACAGCATTGAGAAATCCATATGATTTCAAACATTTTGATCTGGACTACATGCAACTATGCACGAATGGTGAACCAGTCCTATCCAAACCTCTCAAGCTTGACATTACACATAACAAATACCTGGACGCTTTTGAAACTCTTTACAAATCTTTTGATAGATTTAATGGTGAGAAAAGTTCCATCATAAACGGGAAGATTGGCCTAGAGGTTATGCTTTATTTTCTTTCGACTTAACACCTGATTATAATGGTGATGATCATTATCCTCTTATCAAGCATGGAAACTTGCGGCTAGAAATGAATTTTGGCAGGGCTTTGCAACATACAATCAATGTCACAGTCTATGCTGATTTGATAACATTATTGAAATAAGTGCAAATCGCAGCATCCAATTCGACTACCAGTCATGAACACGAAGCAGATCAATGCCACATAGAGCCATGATATCATGACAAAAGACTTGTTTCAAGGCGTGTTTGCCATGGACTAGTTACCATCTTTACAACGCGGTGCCTATGTCATCAACACAGAGGATCATGATGAACCAGGAGAACATTGGGTGGCAGTGTATTATGACAAAGACCCTGTAGCATATTTTGACTCTTATGGACTTTTACCTCTAGATAATCGTTTAGAAAAGTTTTTAAGGAATGAATATATCCATATCATTACAAGCACCAATATCATCTTCATGTGGTTTTTATTGTGTATATTATATATTGCATAGAGCTAGAGCTCAGAGTATGTTTGATATTGTAAATATATTAAAAAGAAGTGATGGTGACTTTATTGTAAAGGATTTTGTATATAGACATTATAAACCATTGTTTTATTAATGTTGTTTTAGTTATATTAGTTAAGTTATATTAGTTAAGTTTTTGGTAGTTGTTCAATTTCATTTATGATAAATAAAAAAAACAAGTTTTATACAACTGTCTTGTTTATTGTGTTATACATTATCTTACAAACTCTATTTACAAACTCTATTTACAAACTCTTATTTAGAAACTCTTATTTACAAACTTTATTTACAAACTCTATTTACAAACTTTATTTACAAAACTCTATTTACAAACACATTCAATGAATGTTAACAAATGCATTTAATACCTTGATAAATGAATGCCATTCATTACAATCTAAATTGATATATGTATCATAGACATTACACCCACATTTGTAAATGCTATGAAAACTCACATAACTCGCATCACCAAACTTTATCACTTAAACAGTTTCATGTTCAGACAGTTTCAGTTCATTTCCATCTTCATTTATGTCTATGTCCATCACCCGCATAGGATGTGTCAGCTCAATGGATTTGGTACCCCGCATAAGTTGTATTAGTTCCTCTTTGAATTCAAGCGTCAGGTTCTTCCCAATCCAATGCTTGTAACAGCGCGTTCCATTCCACTGTGTTGAGGGTGATGACGTCGTAGTGTTTTGTAAGCTCGTCATTTTGGCGAAATTGTACAAACACGTCTAGACAGTTTTTAGTCACACACACTTCTAAATCATTTGAGAAGTTGAGGATACCTGGAAAAAGCCAGGTATCCTCAACTTCTCCAGATGATCCCTCAACAGATTGTTCGTCAGGCGATAGCATGATATACTGTCCAAAATGTCTTAGCACAATGTCATCACATGCGTTTCTCATATATGAGAATCCATCTGTAATAAATTCATAATCTGATAAAAAGTCCTCCATCTCGTTCAATAGTCAGATCAACTATGAGCTATCTCGTCTGTGACAGGGGGTATTTATGCTCAGATGATGGCGAAGAGCGGATGCTGCATGATCTCTAGGAATTGTATGACTGCGCGCCATTTCTTCATATTAAAGTCAATCAAATCTGTATATGGAGTATCTGGTACATCTCCATTATAATCCTCTGGATAATCCTGTAAAAGATTTTTCCAGAATCTAACACGTATGTCAGAATCATGTCCAGTCACTAACAATTTAACATTATCTTCAAGTTTGCGTTTAAACCTAGGTTCAAGCGGTGTGTTTTGAAAGTCTTTCCACACTTCAGGTTTAAACCGATAAGCAGAATTTATCATCACTTCATTCATGTCATTCACGGTGAAGTAAACACCATCATTAAACATGAGTGGGCCCATGATGGCAGTAATCTTTTTATGCGCTGTCTTCTTGTCTTCGAAGCCTTTTATCCATTTCTTCACCTGCTTCTTCAACATTTTCCATTCGGGTATTTTCAACAAAATTCCCTTTTTCGTAGGACGGTTTCTTCCAGTCCCCTCATCTCTGAGGTATTTGCGAATGTTCACCACTCCTTCATAACTTTGTTTCATAATTTTGATATACTTTCCATTTCATAGAGAAAGCATTCCCTCCCACGACTGTGGTGGTGTTGGTACCGTCTCCACTTTCAATTTCTTGATGGTGGTGGTATAAACAGGATTTTCACTTTTAAGTCTTTCACTGTATCAGCAAGAGTATCCATATCCGGTGCAGATCTCTTACGATTCTGATCCATGTTCACGCTTCAGTGTTCACACCTCAAATAGCTCTACAGTTGGAGAGGCTCCCCACTTTCAACTGTTGCCTTGTAATGTCCATGCGCCAAAGTGGAATAGCCATCATTCAGCACGTATCGCTTGTCATCATAGGGGGAGAGAGCCACTTTCCTCAACTTCTCCGAGAAAATCGGGTGGTCATGACTTCGAGTGATGCGTCCTGTAACCATCGTTTGAGTTTGGTTGAACAAACTGTCTCTATGCTGCTTATGTTTCATACGTCTTTGACACGCGCGAGTAATGCCTTCGGCCGTACGTTTTTCTTTCCCACCATACATCATACTATACATTTTCGGTCGAAATCCAACAAACTCTTCAATGAGGATGCCTGCCGTCTCATCCTTCATTTTCCCAAGCACTTTTTTGTTCGCGTTGGAATGTAGGAAATGATCTGGTGGGTAGTCACTTGTGTCAAACAGGTCAGCATCTTCCTGCATATCCTTGTAGATATCGTTTGTTTCTATGTCGTAACATAGACTGTCGGTGTCGCTGAACAACAGCTTGGCGTTGGGATACTTGGTCATGACGTAGTTGTAATGAAAGTGAAACATCAGCACTTTGCTGAGGTCGAGAATTGTCCAGCCGACTTGAATGGGTTTATTCAGAAGCAAATCCACTTTGCGTAAATGTACAGCAGTCAAATCTTCGTTGAAAATTCTAAATTTGTGGAATGAAGGTTTGGCCACGAGTTCCTTGAACCGCTTTTCTTTGTGGACGAGTTCAACGTTCATGCGCTTTCTCATGTTTTCCATGGTTTTGCCAAACACAGAGTTGTTCATCAGTTTGAAGAAGTCTTTCTCAAACGGGTTCATCGCCAATTTTCTCTTTTCCGTGTTCAAGGTGATGTATTTCTCAAACCATTTGCTCTGCGCAAACATGATGGCGCGGTGCACCTTAGTGACTTTCAAGTCCAGTGAAACAGACTTTCAAGCCCAGTGAAACATACTGTTGTAAATTCCTATAATGAAGCACATATTTCTTCTTGTCACAAAAGTTGGGAATGAGCTTTTCACTAGGTTTGCTTGTCAAGTTCAGATCTTACCGTAGGTTCTGACTGTGCTCTGACAATTCTTCAACTTTGATACATTTCCGTTCTGGAGCCACTGGGTAGTGATTATGACGATCATGGATTGTCTGTGGGTATTCTAAATCCACTTCTAAAATGTATCCAGTGTCATCATCTTCAGCCACATTCATGAAGTCAAGGGATTCTGGCTCGCTCACCCACATAAATCCACTTTCTGACATGCTTTGCGACATGGCCTAGCCATACAAGTTGTTTGCATCCAGGTACACCAAGTAGTTGTTTGGCATATTAGGATTGTAATCTGCTACGTAGGGGTTATTTGCTTTCGCATACTTGTGCGTGATCACGGATATTCCTTCACGTAGAACTTGTTCAACCATTTGGTACATGTCAATGTCATTGATCAATTCCAGCTTCACCTTTGTCGTTTTTAACATAGCATCCCACGACAGTCCTGGCGCTGTATAGTAGTGAGCGGGATCCAATTCATACGTGTTGAGACATACTTGACGAAAATTTTCAAACACGTCAGACAGCAGTAACACATCTGATTTCAGGTATAAGTCATGGTAATCACCGAATGTGGTACAGTTGAATGCATCCCACACTTTCTGCGCATGAGTATAATCCTCATCGCTAATATTCTTTTCCCTGAGTTGGCTGTAAAACTTGTCCTTTGACGGTAGTTGTGTTTCAGCAAACTTGGATGGCTCGTCCACGTAATCATAAGGGTACACTCCCTTTCTCAGCAGCAAATCTTGTTGGGCACTGTCATGGATGTGAGAAGTCATGTTGTAGAAGTTATCTTTCCCTGCTGCCGCAAGGTTGGATACCAGCTCCTGCAGAGAGGTACTCATGAACTGAAAGCTGTTCATTATGCGCAGCTCCGCGGTATTTACCATTGATATGGTCATGATATCTCACACGATCCGCTCCTAGAGGCTCATGACAAATGTAGCAATCGACGGCGTTCTTAAAATTCTCTTGGTCTTCACAAGTCATCACCATATCCTTTGGCAGCTCTAAAACACGCATAATACGATCACGCTTATTCACCATATTGTCTAAAAAGACTTTCACGGCATTGTCTCCTCGATACACGACTGGTGCACGTGTTTCATATTGGGTGACAACCACATAAGCGAAGCTGTTTGGACGATGATGCTGATACTTGTCTCCTTCTTCATGCTTTTGCGTGAAACATTCAAAGTCGGCATAAATCACAAAGGATGCTTGTCTAAAAGATCTTGTCATATAAACCCGTGAAGACAGTTGAAACAATAAAAAGCTGTTCCATGATGCTTTGATAAGACATAAGTCTGCTGAAATTCTTTATGAGACAATAATGCCTGTTGTTATCACTACTAATCAAAAGTAAGTTAATTTCTCTCGCACTCACGTTTCGACTAAGTTGTACCGGAACAACTACATCTTGTTCATATCCAAACACGTTGATGGATACATCGTTCTCCTTTTCAAACTTTGGAATGTCATGCCCTCTACCTTTAATTCCTTCTCAAATGGCTTGTAATGATTCACGCGATGTGAGTTGTTCTCATGGGGGTGAAGGTGAACCAATACAGGCCATAAGAAACATTTGTTGTCTTGATTTTTAATGTTTATCACACCCCCTGTATTCTTCACTTTCTTTGGTAGTGGGATAAAACTACTTGCTTCCAGAGGTGCTGATGTAGCTGTATGTACTTCAGTGTACAGTATGTTATCCAGCACCCAGCCAGAGCCTTGTCGCTCATGTTCGTTAAACTTGGTAAACAATTCTTTACAGGCTTCTGGCAAGTCCTGTTCAACATCCGCTGGATTGTACGCTGTATATGTTGGACTTCCGATAAATGCATTATCCACTTGTTCTATCATAACACCTTCTGCATTTGCCGTCATTTTCTTAAAGCGTGCATTCGCCACAATATACAATTTTATTCCATGGTTTAACGTCTTGCAAATGTGTCTTGATACGGTTCTCTTACTGTCGCGTTTCAAGCAGTAAATCCGTTCCATTCTCGGACTCAAACCGTTTTCCCTGCGCGTTTTCACCAAGACTAACCCTCTGCCTCTCCCAAACTTGTACCGTCTTTTGTCTCTTTGAGACATGAGCATCATGAGCTGGTGTGCATGCATGTGCCTCAAACAATTCCAGAGATCGAATTATTACATAGCATCCATGGCAGAGGACTGAATGAGGTCTGTTAATGCCATCTTGTTCCGTCTTTCGTCTCTTGGCTTCAATCTCCTCAACAAGCTCTTCACGAGCACGTTTCATCTTAGCTGTTTTACATGTATGTGCTACGAACAATTCCAGAGATGGAAATGTCACATTGCAATCATGACAGAAGACTGATGTGTCTGAATTCGCTGCCATTGTTGTTGTTGTCGCGTCAACTGCTAGACCTGAAATGGGCGAAATGCGTGTCTTATTCATCCATTATACCAGTCGGGGCTTTTGGATTTGCCGCCAAACTGTTCGTTTCCAAGTATATATAATGACAACATGTTGTTGTCGAACAATACCATATCGTAATGTGTTTTTTTCCAAAGATAATTCGAACACGTGTTTGAATGGGGGGCGCTTGCCATTCGAGCACCGTCTTTGAATGGGGAGGCTTGAAATTCGAACACATGTTTGAATTGGGGGCGCCATTGAATGGTGGGGTGAGCTCCAACCAAAGTACTTACAACCACCTATGCAAATAGTCCCCTATGACTACTGTAAACTAGACATCAAACTAAATCAAACTGCGAAATTTTCATTCAAATCTGTTAACCATGACGGAAGTAATCTCACTTTTAAAGTTAAAAATTTAAGGTGAATCAATTATGCATACAGCCACCGGTGCAAATAGCCCCATGACTACTTAATGTTAAAACTAGATATAAAACTGAATCAAACGGTAACATTTTCATGCAAATCGGTCAACCATAACAAAAGTTATCTCACTTTTTCACTTTTTTAAAGACAAAATGGCGACAGGTCAAAATTATGCATACAACCACCTGTGCAAATAGCCTGTGACCACTTTATGTCAAAACTAGACATAAAATTGAATTTAACAGTAAAATTTCATTCAAATCGGTTGAGCATGACCCCAGCAAACATTAAGACGTCAGAATGACGTCGGGTTGACGTCGTGACCCGACGTTTCCGACGTCGGGCTGACGTGCCGGGTTTGGTTGTATATGAAATGGAACCGACGTCGGGTTTTCAACGTCAGAATGAAGTCGGGTTCCGACCTAAATCCGACGTCGGAATTAAGTCGGTTTTAGGTTGCATATGAAATTGGAACCGACGTCGGATTCCGACCTGAAACTGACTAGAGTTATATAATTAATAGATAATTAATTATTCAACTGCTGTTGTGAAATACATACGAAAGCATTTTCCATGTACATTTTTACAATTTAGGAAGAAAAATACCAACGCGCCATCAAAATTCTAAAATTTTCATGTAAAAATTACGTTTTTTCTTCCTCTTTTTTAAAATGACTTCCATTTCCGGTGATCGATAATAATGTTCATCGCTTTTTGGTCGTTTTTGCAACGTCGGAATGACGTCAGAAAACCGACGTCGCCTCAACGTCGGAATAAAGTCGGGTTTTGGGGTAATAGGTCAGAATATGGTTGTGAAGTCGTCGCGACCAAAACACAACCTTTTTTCACCAAAAAAGACGTCGGTTGTTTACTGGGACGGAAGTTATTGACCTTTTTCACTGTGCTGATTTTGCTGTCCTGGGGGGGGGGGGGGAGGTCGCCACATAGTATGTCCTGGGGGGGGGGGGTCGACATATAGTATGTTCTAGGGGGGGGGGGAGGTCCTCACTTCCTCACAATGGTTACGTTGCCTATTATGACGTCATAATAGGTTCTACATATAGTATGACTCACCACTGTTTTAAAGCGCCCATGGGCATAATAAAACAATGTTCTGATACGCCCATGGGCGTAATAAAGCACTTCCTATGACATCATTCTGACATCACTTCTACTACTACTCGATAGATACAAAAAGTAAGCCAAGATTAATCAGGTGTATGTGACTATTCAGGGTGTGAGCTTCGTGTGCAGAAATGGCCTTTAATTCTGAAACCTCGTTGAAAGTAGACCTGTGACTAATATCCCTATAGAATAAAGCAACTGAAAAACCATGTGACCTTAAGACTTGCACCACATCTATAACAAACAAGCCGCAGACCTTTTTCAATTGTCCCATACCAATGATGGGAGACCTTAGAGCTGACCATGAAGCTGTCACATCTCACCTGACATTGCCCCAAAATGGTCTCTAATAAGAACAAATATATCAGAATGATTACTATAGATGTTTAGAGACGTATATGAGAATGCCTGACTTCGAGGTATTCTCTATTTTCATGGCCCTGTCTATTCATACCGAGGGCGTCAGCCCGAGGTGTGAATAGACAGGGCCATGAACATAGAGTTTACCGAGAAGGAAGGCATTCTCATACTTAATGTCCATGTGCCAGACGAATTGGCCCCGCCTCCCCCGGCCCGTCAACCCCTATTGTTCTGCGATTAAGGTGACAAATAAAGAAAAACAATCATGACAAGGTATAAAAGACTGAACGATCATTCATAACAACCTAGTTAATGCAAGAGTCAACACGAGTTTGTTTTTTTTTTGGGGGGGGGGAGCAAAATTAGAACGGAGAACAATTCAGAAAATGAGTTTTTTTACCCAGACTCCTTCTCAATTGCAGAGAGAGTCTGTGAATTTTGACATTGGATTTCACATTGATGGATTTATTCAAGTATATAATGTTAACGAGCCTGCCGGATCTATTGATACCACAAGCATGCTAAAACCGGATGGACCTTACATAATTTTTGAAAATGAATTCCGATATTAGCTACAAGGTAATTTATTTGAGCTTCGACTTTCTTCTGTTTAAGTTAATGTTACTCGTCGTAAAAATCTAGCGTTTTGCTCGAGATTTGAAATCGAGAGAAAAAAAAATCGATGAAGTGATCATTCTGACGTCTATCAAACGTCTTTTTGAGGTCACGACGTCTGTCGACGAAAACTTAGCGTAGAAAATGAGATGAGTTTTGTCATTTTCGTCGCGACTAAATCACGACGGCTGTCGAACGTCTGTGTCGATATATCTCTTTCATCAGCCCCCCCTCCCCAACTCCAATAAAAACTAAAAAAATTCGTCAGGTATTTAGGCATAAGAATATTTGTTAAGGAATATATGTTTTTAAGTTTAAATAAATCTTTTTTTTTTCAAGGCGAAGATTCTTGATGTTTGATTCCTGTTAAAATTCCATGTGATCAATGACTATGTCTTGTTTTCAATGAATCAAATTAAACAACAATAAAAACAAAGTCACACCTTGCAGGGCATTCTCAAAAAGAATGACCTGTGTACCGGGTCGTTATTTTTGAGAATGCCCTGCCTTACAAAAGAGGTGCGACTTTGTTTGCCTCGTTCTTCAAAATAAGTCATCGGAGAAAACAAAAGAAGTGGACATTAAGTATATGAGAATGCCTGACTTCGAGGTATTCTCTATTTTCATGGCCCTGTCTATTCATACCGAGGGCGTCAGCGTTTACCGAGAAGGAAGGCATTCTCATACTTAATGTCCATGTGCCAGACGAATTGGCCCCGCCTCCCCCGGCCCGTCACCTCCTATTGTTCTGCGATTAAGGTGACAAATAAAGAATAACAATCATGACAAGGTATAAAAAACTGAACGATCATTCAGAACAACCTAGTTAATGCAAGAGTCAACACGAGCTTTTTTTTTGGGTACAAAATTAATATGGAGGAAGATTCAGAAAATGATTTTTTACCCAGACTCCTTCTCAATTGCAGAGGGAGTCTGGGAATTTTGATATTGGATTGGACATTGATGGATTTATTCAAGTATATAATGTTGACGAGCCTGTCGGATCTATCGATACCAAAAGCATGTTAAGACCGGATGGACCTTACATAATTATTGGAAATGAATTCCAACATTAGCTACAAGGTAATTTATTTGAAAGCTGCTACTTTCTTCTGTTTAAGTTAATGTTAATCGTCGTAAAATTCTGGCGTTCTGCTCGAGATTCGAAATCGAGAGAAAAAAATCGATTAAGTGATCATTCTGACGTCTATCAAACGTCTTTTTGAGGTCACGACGTCTGTCGACGAATATTTACGTAGAAAATGAGATGCGTTTTGTCATTTTCGTCGCGACTAAATCACGACGGCTGTCGAACGTCTGTGTTGATATACCTCTTTCATCAGCCCCCCTCCCCAACTCCAATAAAAACTGAAGAATTCGCCAGGTATTTAGGAATTAGAATATTTGTTAAGGAATATATGTTTTTAAGTTTAAATAAATCTTTTTTTCAAGGCGAAGATTCTTGATGTTTGATTCCTATTAAAATTCCATGTGATCAATGACTATGTCTTTTGTTTTCAATGAATCAATTTAAACAACAATGAAAACAAAGTCACACCTTGCAGGGCATTCTCAAAAAGAATGACCTGTGTACCGGGTCGTTATTTTTGAGAATGCCCTGCCTTACAAAAGAGGTGCGACTTTTTTGCCTCGTTCTTCAAAATAAGTCATCGGAGAAAACAAAAGAAGTGGACATTAAGTATATGAGAATGCCTGA
Source organism: Protula sp. h YS-2021 (assembly GCA_949752745.1). NCBI lineage: Eukaryota > Metazoa > Annelida > Polychaeta > Sabellida > Serpulidae > Protula > Protula sp. h YS-2021. The sequence goes on along the minus strand of OX457027.1, from coordinate 24,569,300 downwards.
CTTCGAGGTATTCTCTATTTTCATGGCCCTGACTATTCATACCGAGGGCGTCAGCGTTTACCGAGAAGGAAGGCATTCTCATACTTAATGTCCATGTGCCAGACGAATTGACGGGCCGGGGGAGACGGGGCCAATTCGTCTGGCACATGGACATTAAGTATGAGAATGCCTTCCTTCTCGGTAAACGCTGACGCCCTCGGTATGAATAGACAGGGCCATGAAAATAGAGAATACCTCGAAGTCAGGCATTCTCATATACTTAATGTCCATGTGCCAGACGAATTGGCCCCGTCTCCCCCGGCCCGTCAACCCCTATTGTTCTGCAATTAAGGCGACAAATAAAGAATAACAATCATGACATGGTATAAAAAAATGAACGATCATCCATAACAATCTAGTTAATGCAAGAGTCAACACGAGCTTTTTTTTTTGGGGGGGGGGGCAAAATTAATATGAAGGACGATTCAGAAAATGAATTTTTTACCCAGATTCCTTCTGAATTGCAGAGGGAGTCTGAGAATTTTGACATTGGATTAGGCATTGATGGATTTATTCAATGCCTAATCTATCGATACCACAAGCATATTAAGACCGGATGCACATTACATAATTTTTGAAAATGAATTCCGGCATTAGCTACAAGGTAATTTATTTGAAAGCTTCCACTTTCTTCAGTTTAAGTTAATGTTACTCGTCGTAAAATTCTTTTGCTCTAGATTTAAAATCGAGAGAAAAAATCGATTAAGTGATCATTCTGACGTCTTTTTTTGAGGTCACGACGTCTGTCGACGAAAATTTAACATGCAGGGTCTAATGTGAATTATGTTTGCAGTGTCGGAAAGAATTAAAAGGCGAATGGGGCTGAGGTGAATTTGACACTACATTTGGTACATGGACGCGATTTTTAAAGCGTGTATTTTAATGACGCGTTTATGTCGTTATTTTTGAGAATGCCCTGCCTCACAAAAGAGGTGCGACTTTGTGTTCCTCGTTCTTCAAAAAAAGTCATCGGAGAAAACAAAAGAAGTGGACAGTAGTGTAGAAATAAGAGTTCCACCGCACTTTTTCGGTAAGAGTTCCACCGCACTTTTTGCGGTAGAACTCTCAAGAGTTCCACCGCACATTTTGCGGCAGAACTCTTAAGAGTTCCACCGCACACGATGTGTTTGTATGGGGGCGCGTGACGAAAGAAAACGTCATTCGCAAGGATTGCGAAAGTTTGTTTCCGGTGAAACGTTGTACGTTGTACGTTGTGTACGTTGTGGAGAGTTTTTTTTTATAAAGCATTTCCCACACATTCTCATGCATACACCAAACACGGTTTTTGTTTATTTCATAATAGTTGGCGGCCGCGAGACAAGCTCGCGGCCAGGAGACAAGCTCCTCACTGAGGTTTTAGTTTTTGTAGATGATGATGTCCCTCGCCTGCCTGCCACACTGGGACATTTGCTGGGAATTGAACAGGTAGCAGTTGGTCTTGTTGTTGCAAGTTAAGCATCTGAAGGTGAAGTTGTCTTTCAATGCCTCAACAAATGCCGCTGTAACTGAGCAATGGGGGCAGGTGAGGTGTCCGCAGGGTGTGCAGATGGTCTTATCACATAAAATGCTATAGTTGCAACCCGGACAAACGGCGTGATCAGCTCGGGTGTAGTACTCCATCCATTCTGGGTATTCTTGATCTTCAATGATGTTTGGTAGATCTTCTCCTAGGATGTTACTTCTTAAGTAAGCTTTTCTGAACTCTCCATCGGCTATGTTTGCAATTCTTTTCCCTGTTGTTATGATCCTATTAAAGGTGACTGGCACGCAGACGGCGTCAACGTTTTTTTGGATCTGGAAAAAGTTCCACAAAATACTTTCTGTATGGTTCTTCGCGAAGCTGTGTTGGTTGAAAAAAGCGTGTATAAACGGTGTCGATAGTTAATTGATCTTCGACATGAATTGTTAATTCCATTGTTGCATCCATTGCAAAGGCTTGCAAATGCTTGCAAAGGCTTGAATGAGTTGATATATATATACTCTGCAGCTGATCAACTTCAGACCACCCCCCCCACCTCCCCAAGAATCTGTGTCGACCACCCCCCACCCCTCCCCAAGAATCTGTGTCGACCACCCCCCACCCCTCCCCTAGAACAGAGTAACAGAGTATTACGAGACGATCTCGTCACATACGTTGCTTCACATGACGAAATATAACATTTCGCCCCTGTTCCGTGTGCAGTAGGCATTTCGACGAGACGATCTCGTCACAAGCGCATCGCTACCCACATACGTTGCTTCGCATGACGAAATATAACATTTCGCTCCTGTTCCGTGTGCAGTAGGCATTTCGACGAGACGATCTCGTCACAAGGGCATCGCAACCCACTCAAGCAGGGCTGCAACCACATGCACAGCTATACACATCACTGTTTCACTCCACTCATACTCCAATGCAGTAGTCCCGCATAGCAACCGTTGCTATGCAGTGGATCCGCATAGCAACCGCCGTTGCTATGCAGGCTATTTTCGCATGTGGCTGTATGCATAATATGACATGCCGCCATTTTAACTTTGTAAAAAGTGGAAAAAGTTGGATAACTTAAGCTATAAGCTATGGTTGATCGATTTGCATGAAAATTTCACTGTTTGATTGAGTTTTATGTAAAAATTTTGTTATAAAGTGGTCACAGGCTATTTTCGCATGTGGCTGTATGCATAATATGACATGCCGCCATTTTAACTTTGTAAAAAGTGGGAAAAATGAGATAACTTCCGTCATAATTAACCGATTTGCATGAAAATTTTACCGTTTGATTCGGTTTTATATGTAGTTTTAACATTAAGTAGTCATAGGCTATTTGCACCGGTGGCTGTATGCATAATGTGACATGCCGCCATTTTGACTTTTGCAAAAAGTGATAAAGTGGGATAATTTTCACTATAGTTGACCGATTTGAATGAAAATTTTACTGTTTGATTCAGTTTCATGTAAATTTTAACATTAAGTAGACATAGGCTATTTGCACCGGTGGCTGTATGCATAATGTGACATGCCGCCATTTTGACTTTTGCAAAAAGTGACAAAGTGGGATAACTTTCGCTATGGTTGACCGATTTGAATGAAAATTTCACCATTGAATTTAGTTATATGTAAAGTTTTAACATTAAGTAGACATAGGCTATTTGCACGGTGGCTGTATGCATAATGTGACATGCCGCCAATTTGACTTTTGCAAAAAGTGACAAAGTGGGATAACTTTCACTATAGTTGACCGATTTGAATGAAAATTTCACCATTGAATTCAGTTTCATGTAAAGTTTTAACATTAAGTAGACATAGGCTATTTGCACCGGTGGCTGTATGCATAATGTGACATGCCGCCATTTTGACTTTGCAAAAAGTGGGAAAAAGTGGGATAACTTCCGCTATGGTTGACGGATTTGCTTGAAAATTTCACTATTTGATTTAGTTTTATGTAAAGTTTTAATATTAAGTAGACATAGGCTATTTGCACCGGTGGCTGTATGCATAATGTGACATGCCACCATTTTAACTTTTGCAAAAAGTGACAAAGTGGGATAACTTTCACTATAGTTGACCGATTTGAATGAAAATTTCACCATTGAATTCAGTTTCATGTAAAGTTTTAACATTAAGTAGACATAGGCTATTTGCACCGGTGGCTGTATGCATAATGTGACATGCCGCCATTTTGACTTTGTAAAAAGTGGGAAAAAGTGGGATAACTTCAGCTATGGTTGACGGATTTGCTTGAAAATTTCACTTTTTGATTTAGTTTTATGTAAAGTTTTAACATTAAGTAGACATAGGCTATTTGCACCGGTGGCTGTATGCATAATGTGACATGCCGCCATTTTAACTTTGTAAAAAAAAGTGGGAAAAAGTGTGATAACTTTCGTTGTGGTTGACCGATTTGAATGAAAATTTCACCATTGAATTCAGTTTGATGTCTTAGTTTGCAATAGTTTGCATAGGAAGTTGTTGGAATGGCGCGCGCCCACCATTCAAACATGTGTTTGAATTAATTTTTTTTTTAGGAACATATTACGTCAAACTATTGCTCAACAAGTGGTTTAACAATTGTACAAAAATTGTTCAACAGGCTGTTGTTCAACATATTGTTGAACACGTTGAACATGTTCAACATGTTCAACAAGTTGAACATGTTCAACATGTTCAACATGTTGTTGCACAAGTTGAACATGTTCAACATGTTGCTGAACATGTTGAACATGTTCAACTTGTTCAACAACATGCTGTTTAACAAGTTGTTGTTCAACAAGTTGTAGTTAAAGCAAAGAAAAAAAAACAAGACATATGTTGAATAGGTTTATTAATACACTTAAATACACTTAAATACACTTAAAAACATACAGTTTAAATCTATAACAATATTACAATATTTGTTGATTTACAAAGTCTTTATTATAAAGTTTAGTCAAATAAGTCTATTTTTCTTCATCTGCTTCACTCTGTTCACTGTCATCCATATCACTTTCTTCGTCGCTGCTTTCATCTTCCTCCTCCTCATCTAGAAGCTCTTCAAAGAATGCATCGTTTCTTCTTATAGCCGCCTTTAGTGCCTTTGAATACTCGTAATGTTTTTCATCAACAAAGTAATTAAAGTCGTCTAAAATGGTTTGATAATGTTCGTTTTGCTCTAGACGTTGGGCATATTTGAATAGTCTCATAAACAGTTGTTTAAGTCGACGCTTATAAATGGGTCGAAAGTGATCACTTGCTATTTCACGCGCATCTTCAAGCCCTTGTTCTTCATATTCTGAAACCTTTTCTTGAAATTTGGTATCATATTCATCGTAGACTTCTTGAACCATATCATGCCAAACAGAGTCTGTTTCTGACTCACTTTCAGAGTCTGTTTCTGACTCACTTTCAGAGCTGCTGTCATCATCACCCTCACCACAATGTTCCATATGTTTGAACAAAGCTTCTTGACTGTTGTATAACGCACCACATTCTGTACAAGCATGTGCATTCTTTTTAGTCATGTTGACGCTTTGACTTTCCATAGAAGACTCATCTAAAGTTTCAGCGATAGGTGGTTTTACAGGGTTTTCCATATCTATCTCCAATTCTTCTTCTTCTGAAGTGTGAGCATCCCTTAAGTGCCTTTTCAGACTTTGTGGCCACTTGTAAGATTTCAAACAAATGTTGCATTTATACATCCTTTCGGTTCAACATACACTTTTCAAATGATGAAAAAGCCTTTAAACATAGCCTTATATACAACTTGTTGAACAACATGTTGAACATGTTCAACTTGTTGAACAACAAGTTGAAGAACATTTTGAACAACATGTTCAACAAGTTCAACATGTTGTCGAACATGTTGTTTACGCTTAGGGTTAGGGTTATGCCGCTTAGGACAGTCTAACGTCATAACGTCTTTATGACGTCATCATAACGTCATTATGACGTCATCACGTCATCATTATGACGTCATAATAACGTCATTCGAACAGGCGCGCGCTTTATCCACAAAACCTAACTCAGCAGAATTTATTGCTGTTTTATATAGATGAAATGCATGTCTCACTCTTCCTTTTATGCTACTTAGATGTAATCAAAAAATGGTGTGTAACTCGTCACGCATTTCATCCATGACGGCATGATGTCAAAATGGCGGCATGTCACATTATGCATACAGCCACCGGTGCAAATAGCCTATGTCTACTTAATGTTAAAACTTTACATGAAACTGAATTCAATGGTGAAATTTTTTTATTCAAATCGGTCAACTATAGCGAAAGTTATCCCACTTTGTCACTTTTTGCAAAAGTCAAAATGGCGGCATGTCACATTATGCATACAGCCACCGGTGCAAATAGCCTATGTCTACTTAATGTTAAAACTTTACATAAAACTAAATTCAATGGTGAAATTTTCATTCAAATCGGTCAACCATAGCGAAAGTTATCCCACTTTGTCACTTTTTGCAAAAGTCAAAATGGCGGCATGTCACATTATGCATACAGCCACCGGTGCAAATAGCCTATGTCTACTTAATGTTAAAACTTTACATGAAACTGAATTCAATGGTGAAATTTTCATGCAAATCGGTCAACTATAGTGAAAATTATCCCACTTTATCACTTTTTGCAAAAGTCAAAATGGCGGCATGTCACATTATGCATACAGCCACCGGTGCAAATAGCCTATGACTACTTAATGTTAAAACTTTACATGAAACTGAATCAAACAGTAAAATTTTCATGTAAATCGGTCTACTATAGCGAAAGTTATCCCACTTTGTCACTTTTTGCAAAAGTCAAAATGGCGGCATGTCACATTATGCATACAGCCACCGGTGCAAATAGCCTATGACTACTTAATGTTAAAACTACATATAAAACCGAATCAAACGGTAAAATTTTCATGCAAATCGGTTAATTATGACGGAAGTTATCTCATTTTTCCCACTTTTTACAAAGTTAAAATGGCGGCATGTCATATTATGCATACAGCCACATGCGAAAATAGCCTGTGACCACTTTATAACAAAATCTTTACATAAAACTCAATCAAACAGTGAAATTTTCATTCAAATCGATCAACCATAGCTTATAGCTTAAGTTATCCAACTTTGTCCACTTTTTACAAAGTTAAAATGGCGGCATGTCATATTATGCATACAGCCACATGCGAAAATAGCCTGCATAGCAACGGCGGTTGCTATGCGGATCCACTGCATAGCAACGGTTGCTATGCGGGACTACTGCATTGGAGTATGAGTGGAGTGAAACAGTGATGTGTATAGCTGTGCATGTGGTTGCAGCCCTGCTGGAGTGGGTTGCGATGCGCTTGTGACGAGATCGTCTCGTCGAAATGCCTACTGCACACGGAACAGGAGCGAAATGTTATATTTCGTCATGCGAAGCAACGTATGTGGGTAGCGATGCGCTTGTGACGAGATCGTCTCGTCGAAATGCCTACTGCACACGGAACAGGAGCGAAATGTTATATTTCGTCATGTGAAGCAACGTATGTGACGAGATCATCTCGTAATACTCTGTTACTCTGTTCTAGGGGAGGGGTGGGGGGTGGTCGACACAGATTCTTGGGGAGGGGTGGGGGGTGGTCGACACAGATTCTTGGGGAGGTGGGGGGGTGGTCTGAAGTTGATCAGCTGCAGAGTATATATATATCAACTCATTCAAGCCTTTGCAAGCATTTGCAAGCCTTTGCAATGGATGCAACAATGGAATTTACAATTCATGTCGAAGATCAATTAACTATCGACACCGTTTATACACGCTTTTTTCAACCAACACAGCTTCGCGAAGAACCATACAGAAAGTATTTTGTGGAACTTTTTCCAGATCCAAAAAAACGTTGACGCCGTCTGCGTGCCAGTCACCTTTAATAGGATCATAACAACAGGGAAAAGAATTGCAAACATAGCCGATGGAGAGTTCAGAAAAGCTTACTTAAGAAGTAACATCCTAGGAGAAGATCTACCAAACATCATTGAAGATCAAGAATACCCAGAATGGATGGAGTACTACACCCGAGCTGATCACGCCGTTTGTCCGGGTTGCAACTATAGCATTTTATGTGATAAGACCATCTGCACACCCTGCGGACACCTCACCTGCCCCCATTGCTCAGTTACAGCGGCATTTGTTGAGGCATTGAAAGACAACTTCACCTTCAGATGCTTAACTTGCAACAACAAGACCAACTGCTACCTGTTCAATTCCCAGCAAATGTCCCAGTGTGGCAGGCAGGCGAGGGACATCTACAAAAACTAAAACCTCAGTGAGGAGCTTGTCTCCTGGCCGCGAGCTTGTCTCGCGGCCGCCAACTATTATGAAATAAACAAAAACCGTGTTTGGTGTATGCATGAGAATGTGTGGGAAATGCTTTATAAAAAAAAACTCTCCACAACGTACACAACGTACAACGTACAACGTTTCACCGGAAACAAACTTTCGCAATCCTTGCGAATGACGTTTTCTTTCGTCACGCGCCCCCATACAAACACATCGTGTGCGGTGGAACTCTTAAGAGTTCTGCCGCAAAATGTGCGGTGGAACTCTTACCGAAAAAGTGCGGTGGAACTCTTATTTCTACACTACTGTGGACATTAAATAAGACTCCCGCTCAGACACAAAATGCATGACATAGAGGATCAATACAACATATGTCAAGTAGAATCATGTAGAACCTCTGGTATATATGGTAGAATCCTAAGCAAATAACCACTGTGAAAGCAAAATGCACGGTTTTTTTAATTAAACAAATAATTTTAAAAGCTCCACTAAACAAAAACAGGAAAATGTGAACTGAGGGGGATCACATAGAAACAAGATATTGATAGCCGAATAGTTAATCGGATGCGTGGTGGCGTAGAGGTAAGGTCGACTCGTAGGATGTCCCCGGTTCAGTCCCAAGTAGGTACGAATGTTTAGTTGCAGATTGGTGTCTTGAAGTGTTGTTTGAATGATTTCATATGTATGGTTTCATATATAACAAAAATAAAACATTTTATTTGAATGTTTTTTAGGTTTCAAAAATAAAAAAATAAAAAAAGACTGATCTAAATCTCGTCTTTTACATAAAAAATACGTTTTATTTGAAGGTTTTTTTAGGTTTCAAAAATAAAAAAATAAAAAAGAAACTGATCTAAATCTCGTCTTTTACATTAAAAAAATACTCGTTTGGAACTAATCTATATCCCGTTTCCTCGTCTGAAAAGTCATCTGAAACTCATCTAAAACATACATCAACATTTGACCAGAAATAGACGTGTTTCAGACATTTCAAAATGTAGACGTCTATAACTCGTGCACAAACACATCTCAATCCCGTCTAAAACTCGTACATATGTTTGCAGGGAACTAACTACACTTAAAATATTTAACTGTCGATCAAGAAATGCATGCTTGTGCCTCAGAAACACTACTCAGTAAACATTCCAACGGCCATCCAATGCCGATATGAGGCTGCAACATCGACTTCATCAAACCACAACATTAAGTCTGGTTGGAATTTCGTTGTGATTGGTAGCGACCATAGACCAACGTCTTACCAACGTCATTGGCAAAACGCTGAAAAGAAGTTGGATAAGCAACATTATTTGGACGTCGCAACCCAAACGCAAAATTAAAACCAATGATGTTGGATAAAGGTCGAAAAATCGAAGTTGTGTGGAAGTCGGAATCACAATCAAAAACAATCTCATCATGTCATCACCACTTTCCCGACGTCTGTACAACGCCGGGTGACGTTGTTTCGACTTCCATTCGCGACCGCTACGCAACGTTGATTAGATGTCGGAAGGTAGATGAGGTTTCGACTTTCATGAGCAACCAAAAGTGTCAGGTGCGATGTCTATCTCAAGCTGATCGAACGCCGCCATGTCTACTGGGTATAGTCCCCCCCCCCCCTCCCCCCATCCCCTGCCCAGCTCTACTCGTTGGCGATCTCGTTACTAATTACGTATATCTGAAAGCGACGCTCAATGAAGAGATTTTTCAAAGTTTTGTGACATCACAGTAAGCGGCCTCATTTCCCCTAAACATCGTGTCCTATAATTTCAAATCGTTTATTTGGTTTTTGCCGCCACTAGAGATTTTTTCGTCTTGACGATATGCTGGGACTTACCTTGACGGTCTGATCTCTGAAACGGGTTGTAACTGTTAATGTACAGTATAATAGTATCTCGGAACAGTATTCCAGAACAATTCAATATTTAGAATGACTTTTACTGTACTATACCATTCTATCCTGTATAACCACAAAGTTAGTATTTCATGAGCCGTAACTTTAACACTACGTTTCTACACGTTGTTTTGGTACAGACTCAATTATTGGTCATATTAAACTTAGTCATAGACTTTGTTCAGTGGATAACGCACGAACAACAATATATGGCAGTATTCCAAAACACAAGACGTTATTCATACTAAATTATATCCGATATATACATATATACATTAACTGTTATCAGTGAATGTTAAGTGAAAGAATACCTATTCAATAGACTGTACCAGAAAAAAGCGTACAAAAATAAACCATGGGAAAATCCCAGAGACTTCAATGTGACTGTGCGTGGGAACATTTATGTCATGTTAACAAGTATGTGCTTCAAACAGGTTATAAAACGAGAGCATTGCCGTACGTGCTTGTTGTGTAACTTATGTATTTATTCTGTATATTAAAAGCCGAGTTTATTTGATAGTTTACGTTAAGAAATTAGGCGATTTAAATAAGGCAAATTTTTCATTTGGGATGTGCTCTTCAGTTCTCCGATCAATTGTCATTTTTGAACAAGCATGAATTGGTGTTAATGAAGTACTGTCGTGTATTTTAGTATCACATTATAACTAATCCACCCTTCAACAACCAGCCCGAAAATTTGAAAAAAAAAAACATCAGGTGTGCTGTTCTGTTGATGCATTGATTTTGAAAAGTTTGACTGTTTTTAGATTCTCAATTTTTGTGCGAATTTTCTTTTGTCTTCAAATATGTATGTCACGGGACATTAATTGCGACCAGTTGAGAAAGAGTAATGTTTTGTAAAGAAAGTATTGGTCTTGCGGAGACAAAGAAACGCTTGTAACACTAAAGCTCACACAACCTAAGACTGTTGAAAATTAAAAAATTGACAGTTCCACGCCAAAAAAAGAAGGCACAGTTACCATAATTCACGGCAATTAATGTGCGCTTTCCAAGATCATTTCTATGTCAGTTTTACATCTAAACGTAGATTCTATCTCAGTATTTTTTCTGGGAAATTTCCGGGTTCGGAGTGGAGATGCTGGACAGGATATCCACCCGGAAAGCTGACAAAAGAAAGTCCCACCCCCACCCCGTGCCATTTGGCCCCTTCATCTATATAAACAAGAATGTCCAGGGACATTGTGACCAGCCGAGATCTAGTAAATCACCTATCAATAGGCTTGCGTGGTCTCCGAAAGTGGTTGACATATTGTTAAACCCGCTTCCCAGCAAACAACCGACGTCTTTTTTGGTTGAAAAAAGGTTGGATTTTGGTCGCGACGACTTCACAACCATATTCTGACCTATTACCCCAAAACCCGACTTTATTCCGACGTCGAGGCGACGTCGGTTTTCTGACGTCATTCCGACGTTGCAAAAACGACCAAAAAGCGATGAACATTATTATCGCTCACCGAAAATGGAAGTAATTTTGAAAAAGAGGAAGAAAAAACGCAATTTTTACATGAAAATTTTAGAATTTTGATGGCGCGTCGGTATTTTTCTTCCTAGATTGTAAAAATGTACATGGAAAATGCTTTCGTATGTATTTCACAACAGCAGTTGAATGATTAATTATCTATTAATTATATAACTCTAGTCAGTTTCAGGTCGGAATCCGACGTCGGTTCCAATTTCATATACAACCTAAAACCGACTTCATTCCGACGTCGGATTTAGGTCGGAACCCGACGTCATTCTGACGTTGAAAACCCGACGTCGGTTCCATTTCATATACAACCAAATCCGGCACGCCAGTCCGACGTCGGAAACGTCGGGTCACGACGTTCATTCTGACGTCTTAATGTTTGCTGGATTGTTAAAAATTTGCCAGTAGTATGAAAACGACAGAATCAGACCAGGAAGTGACGTCATACTGTCTGGACCGGAAGTGACGTCATAGATGTTGTCATGGCAACGAAGTGTTGTGATGGCAACGAAGTAAACAACACTAAACAACAGTTTTACGACAGGAAGTGACGTCTGGACCGGAAGTGACGTCTGGGCCGGAAGTGACGTCTGGACCGAAAGTGACGTCTGGACCGGAAGTGACGTCATGGCAACGAAGTGTTGTCATGGCAACGAAGTAAACAACAGTAAACAACAGTTCTATGACAGGAAGTGACGTCTGGACCGGAAGTGACGTCTGGACCGGAAGTGACGTCTTGACCGGAAGTGACGTCATAGTGACGTCAGAGGTGGATCAGATAGAGCGCGCGCGTGTTGTGATGATTTTTTTTCCCACTCTCTCCACACACACCAACAGCACGACTGAGCATTTCATAAGCCGCATAGGTATTTCAACCTTCTGATGGCAACTTTTCCCCCCACACTCTCTCTCTCTGCACATACCACGACTGAACATTTCATAAATCGCATAGGTATTTCAACCTTCTGATGGCAACTTTTTTCCCCCACACTCTCTCTCCACACACCACGACTGAACATTTCATAAGTCGCATAGGTATTTCAACCTTCTGATGGCAACTTTTTTCCCCTCACACTCTCTCTCCACACACACACACACCACGACTGAGCATTTCATAAGCCGCATAGGTATTTCAACCTTCTGATGGCTGCCGATATGAGGCTGCAACATCGACTTCATCAAACCACAACATTAAGTCTGGTTGGAATTTCGTTGTGATTGGTAGCGACCATAGACCAACGTCTTACCAACGTCATTGGCAAAACGCTGAAAAGAAGTTGGATAAGCAACATTATTTGGACGTCGCAACCCAAACGCAAAATTAAAACCAATGATGTTGGATAAAGGTCGAAAAATCGAAGTTGTGTGGAAGTCGGAATCACAATCAAAAACAATCTCATCATGTCATCACCACTTTCCCGACGTCTGTACAACGCCGGGTGACGTTGTTTCGACTTCCATTCGCGACCGCTACGCAACGTTGATTAGATGTCGGAAGGTAGATGAGGTTTCGACTTTCATGAGCAACCAAAAGGGTCAGGTGCGATGTCTATCTCAAGCTGATCGAACGCCGCCATGTCTACTGGGTATAGTCCCCCCCCTCCCCCCATCCCCTGCCCAGCTCTACTCGTTGGCGATCTCGTTACTAATTACGTATATCTGAAAGCGACGCTCAATGAAGAGATTTTTCAAAGTTTTGTGACATCACAGTAAGCGGCCTCATTTCCCCTAAACATCGTGTCCTATAATTTCAAATCGTTTATTTGGTTTTTGCCGCCACTAGAGATTTTTTTCGTCTTGACGATATGCTGGGACTTACCTTGACGGTCTGATCTCTGAAACGGGTTGTAACTGTTAATGTACAGTATAATAGTATCTCGGAACAGTATTCCAGAACAATTCAATATTTAGAATGACTTTTACTGTACTATACCATTCTATCCTGTATAACCACAAAGTTAGTATTTCATGAGCCGTAACTTTAACACTACGTTTCTACACGTTGTTTTGGTACAGACTCAATTATTGGTCATATTAAACTTAGTCATAGACTTTGTTCAGTGGATAACGCACGAACAACAATATATGGCAGTATTCCAAAACACAAGACGTTATTCATACTAAATTATATCCGATATATACATATATACATTAACTGTTATCAGTGAATGTTAAGTGAAAGAATACCTATTCAATAGACTGTACCAGAAAAAAGCGTACAAAAATAAACCATGGGAAAATCCCAGAGACTTCAATGTGACTGTGCGTGGGAACATTTATGTCATGTTAACAAGTATGTGCTTCAAACAGGTTATAAAACGAGAGCATTGCCGTACGTGCTTGTTGTGTAACTTATGTATTTATTCTGTATATTAAAAGCCGAGTTTATTTGATAGTTTACGTTAAGAAATTAGGCGATTTAAATAAGGCAAATTTTTCATTTGGGATGTGCTCTTCAGTTCTCCGATCAATTGTCATTTTTGAACAAGCATGAATTGGTGTTAATGAAGTACTGTCGTGTATTTTAGTATCACATTATAACTAATCCACCCTTCAACAACCAGCCCGAAAATTTGAAAAAAAAAAAACATCAGGTGTGCTGTTCTGTTGATGCATTGATTTTGAAAAGTTTGACTGTTTTTAGATTCTCAATTTTTGTGCGAATTTTCTTTTGTCTTCAAATATGTATGTCACGGGACATTAATTGCGACCAGTTGAGAAAGAGTAATGTTTTGTAAAGAAAGTATTGGTCTTGCGGAGACAAAGAAACGCTTGTAACACTAAAGCTCACACAACCTAAGACTGTTGAAAATTAAAAAATTGACAGTTCCACGCCAAAAAAAAGAAGGCACAGTTACCATAATTCACGGCAATTAATGTGCGCTTTCCAAGATCATTTCTATGTCAGTTTTACATCTAAACGTAGATTCTATCTCAGTATTTTTTCTGGGAAATTTCCGGGTTCGGAGTGGAGATGCTGGACAGGATATCCACCCGGAAAGCTGACAAAAGAAAGTCCCACCCCCACCCCGTGCCATTTGGCCCCTTCATCTATATAAACAAGAATGTCCAGGGACATTGTGACCAGCCGAGATCTAGTAAATCACCTATCAATAGGCTTGCGTGGTCTCCGAAAGTGGTTGACATATTGTTAAACCCGCTTCCCAGCAAACAACCGACGTCTTTTTTGGTTGAAAAAAGGTTGGATTTTGGTCGCGACGACTTCACAACCATATTCTGACCTATTACCCCAAAACCCGACTTTATTCCGACGTCGAGGCGACGTCGGTTTTCTGACGTCATTCCGACGTTGCAAAAACGACCAAAAAGCGATGAACATTATTATCGCTCACCGAAAATGGAAGTAATTTTGAAAAAGAGGAAGAAAAAACGCAATTTTTACATGAAAATTTTAGAATTTTGATGGCGCGTCGGTATTTTTCTTCCTAGATTGTAAAAATGTACATGGAAAATGCTTTCGTATGTATTTCACAACAGCAGTTGAATGATTAATTATCTATTAATTATATAACTCTAGTCAGTTTCAGGTCGGAATCCGACGTCGGTTCCAATTTCATATACAACCTAAAACCGACTTCATTCCGACGTCGGATTTAGGTCGGAACCCGACGTCATTCTGACGTTGAAAACCCGACGTCGGTTCCATTTCATATACAACCAAATCCGGCACGCCAGTCCGACGTCGGAAACGTCGGGTCACGACGTTCATTCTGACGTCTTAATGTTTGCTGGATTGTTAAAAATTTGCCAGTAGTATGAAAACGACAGAATCAGACCAGGAAGTGACGTCATACTGTCTGGACCGGAAGTGACGTCATAGATGTTGTCATGGCAACGAAGTGTTGTGATGGCAACGAAGTAAACAACACTAAACAACAGTTTTACGACAGGAAGTGACGTCTGGACCGGAAGTGACGTCTGGGCCGGAAGTGACGTCTGGACCGAAAGTGACGTCTGGACCGGAAGTGACGTCATGGCAACGAAGTGTTGTCATGGCAACGAAGTAAACAACAGTAAACAACAGTTCTATGACAGGAAGTGACGTCTGGACCGGAAGTGACGTCTGGACCGGAAGTGACGTCTTGACCGGAAGTGACGTCATAGTGACGTCAGAGGTGGATCAGATAGAGCGCGCGCGTGTTGTGATGATTTTTTTTCCCACTCTCTCCACACACACCAACAGCACGACTGAGCATTTCATAAGCCGCATAGGTATTTCAACCTTCTGATGGCAACTTTTCCCCCCACACTCTCTCTCTCTGCACATACCACGACTGAACATTTCATAAATCGCATAGGTATTTCAACCTTCTGATGGCAACTTTTTTCCCCCACACTCTCTCTCCACACACCACGACTGAACATTTCATAAGTCGCATAGGTATTTCAACCTTCTGATGGCAACTTTTTTCCCCTCACACTCTCTCTCCACACACACACACCACGACTGAGCATTTCATAAGCCGCATAGGTATTTCAACCTTCTGATGGCTGCTTTTTTCCCCACACTCTCATGCATACATACCAACACCATGATAAAATGTTTTACTTGTGTTGCTCTTTGTACTCCATTATTCCTTTTTTTTTTTTTTTTTTTTCGTTTGAAATGCAGTGTTTACTTAGAAAAAAATGGTGTCCTACAACCTGCAATCGTCATCAGCAGCATTTCGTCATCTATAGACAGCGTAATCAGACTTCGTCATCAACAACGTAGACAGCGGCTTTTTGTTTTTGTTTTTCTGAGGCAGCAGTGTCTAGCTGCTTGGAGTTGCAGTGTGACCCTAAGTGTTATACTTGACCGATTTGTCTGAAAATTTCACTGTTTGATTCAGTTTTATATCTAGTTTTCACATAGTCATGGACTGGTTGCGCAGCTGGCTGTATGTATCATGAATTCACCTTAAAATGGTAAGTTAAAAGTGGAATAACTTTTGTTATGATTGACGGATTTGCATGAAACTTTCACTGTTTGATTCAGTTTTATATCTAGTTTTAACATTAAGTGGTTATAGACTATTTGCGCAGCTGGCTGTGTGCATATTTAACAACATTTTAATTTTGTAAAAAGTGGGATAACTTCCGCTATAGTTGACGGATTTACATGAAAATTTCACCGTTGGATTCAGTTTGATGTCTTAGTTTACAGTAGTTTGCATAGGTGGTTGTTGGAATGGCGCGCGCCCACCATTCAAACATGTGTTTGAATTATTTTTACGTCAAACACTGCATTTCAAACGAAAAAAAAAAAAACAAAAACAAAAACAAAAAAAAAACGAATAATGGAGTACAAAGAGCAACATAAGTAAAACATTTTATCATGGTGTTGGTATGTAAGCATGAGAGTGTAGGGAAAAAAGTAGCCATCAGAAGGTTGAAATACCTATGGGGCTTATGAAATGCTCAGTCGTGGTGTGTGTGTGTGTGGAGAGAGAGTGTGAGGGGAAAAAGTTGCCATCAGAAGGTTGAAATACCTATGCGACTTATGAAATGCTCAGTCGTGGTGTGTGGAGAGAGGGTGTGGGGGAAAAAAAGTTGCCATCAGAAGGTTGAAATACCTATGCGAATTATGAAATGCTCAGTCGTGGTGTGTGGAGAGAGAGTGTGGGGGAAAAGTTGCCATCAGAAGGTTGAAATACCTATGTGGCTTATGAAATGTTCAGTCGTGGTGTGTGCAGAGAGTGAGTGTGGGGGAAAAAGTTGCCATCAGAAGGTTGAAATACCTATGCGGCTTATGAAATGCTCAGTCGTGCTGTTGGTGTGGGTGGAGAGAGTGGGAAAAAAATCATCACAACACGCGCGCGCTCTATCTGATCCACCTCCGACGTCACTATGAAGTCACTTCCGGTCCAGACGTCACTTCCTGGCGTAGAACTGTTGTTTACTTCGTTGCCATGACAACACTTCGTTGCCATGACGTCACTTCCGGTCCAGACGTCACTTCCGGTCCAGACGTCACTTCCTGGCGTAGAACTGTTGTTTACTTCGTTGCCATCACAACACTTCGTTGCCATGACATCTATGGCGTCACTTCCGGTCCAGACAGTATGACGTCACTTCCTGGTCTGATTCTGTCGTTTTCAGACTACTTTCGCCCAAATTTATAAAGGAATCCGATCAAAATTGTGGGAGAAGCCTCTTGAAAATTGGCTACTGAATATATTTAAATGCTTCACCCACCGCCCCCCCCACCGAAAAAAAAAAGAATTTAGCCACATTTTGGCAGATCGCCAAGAAAGTAACTTTTGAAAGGAGGACTACCTAATGAACATTTATGATAAATTTGAAGACAATCCGATCAAAATCGTGGAAGAAGGGCTTTGAAAGTAAAGAAAAATGCCTCCTCCCATTTGGCCAATTTTTTGGTTGATCGCCAAAAAGTACTTTGCAGGCCAAATAGAGGGCATTTTAAAAAAATTTTTTGGTAGCAAATTTTCCAAAGTTTTTTTACCTAAAGTTATGATCGGATTGTCTTCAAATTCTGCATAAACGTTCACTAGTCAATCCTCTCTTGAAAATTTACTTTGTTTTGGCTAAATGCAGATTTGCAGGAGGAGAGGGGAGAGGCATTTCAAGAAGATTTAGTGGCGAATTTTCAAAATGCTTCTACAATTTTGATTGGATTTCTTTCTAATTTTGCACGGTTGTTCCTAAGATGACTCTCTCGTGAAAATTTACATTTTTGGCGACGGGCCAAAAATAGGCTAAATGGGGCATTTTTAGAACTTTTTCGTAAACAATGGCCTAAGGTTTCTTTTCCAAGATTGAATCGGAATGCCTCCAAATTTTGCATAAATATTCACATACCTATATTCAGCCAATTTCCTTGAGATCACCAAAAAAAAAAAACTAAAAAAAAAAACAAAAAAAAAAAAAAAAACAAAAAACAAAAAACAAAACAAAACAAAACAAAAACGTCCGTTGATGCGCGGTTCTTATTTTAGACCAGTGTGCACGTTTTTTTAGGTTGCGTTGATGCGCGGTTCGCATTTCGGACCAGTGCGCATGTCTATTCAACTTGTGTGATGCGTGGTTCTTTTTACGGACCAGTGCGGACGTTAATTTAACTTGCGCCGTGCTGATTTCAGCACGATGGGCCGTGCTGATTTTGGACTAGTGCGCAAATTAATTTAACTTGCGTTGATGCGCGGTACTTATTTCGGACTAGTGCGCATGTTTATTTGACTTCCGTCGATGCGCTGTTCGCATTTCGGACCAGCGCGCATGTTTGTTTAACTTGCCTTGATGGCCGGGGACATTATGGCCGGGAATGTTTGGTCCTGGATTCCACTACGACAAACTTTGCTATGGGGATGTTTGACCCTAAATTCATATGGAGACATTACAGCCGGGAACATTATAGCTGGGTACCTTATGGTCGGGGTAAAGCTTAATGAAGCGTTATTTTAGATTATCAATCATTTCTCTACTTTGGGGGCGTTTTTGGCCCTAAGTTCATTTCAGAACCTTATGCCAAATTTATAAAGGAATCCGATCAAAATTGTGGGAGAAGCCTCTTGAAAATTGGCTACTGAATATATTTAGATGCTTCGCCCACCCCCTACCCCCCCCACCGAAAAAAAAGAATTTAGCCAAATTTTGGCAGATCGCCGAGAAAGTAACTTTTGAAAGGAGGACTACCTAATGAACATTTATGATAAATTTGAAGACAATCCGATCAAAATCGTGGAAGAAGGGCTTTGAAAGTAAGCTAAAGAAAAATGCCTCCTCCCATTTGGCCAATTTTTGGTGGATCGCCAAAAAGTACTTTGCAGGCCAAATAGAGGGCATTTTTAAATTTTTTTTGTTAAACCCGTTTCCCAGCAAACAACCGACGTCTTTTTTGGTTGAAAAAAGGTTGGATTTTGGTCGCGACGACTTCACAACCATATTCTGACCTATTACCCCAAAACCCCGACTTTATTCCGACGTTGAGGCGACGTCGGTTTTCTGACGTCATTCCGACGTTGCAAAAACGACCAAAAAGCGATGAACATTATTATCGATCACCGGAAATTGAAGTCATTTCGAAAAAGAGGAAGAAAAAACGCAATTTTTACATGAAAATTTTAGAATTTTGATGGCGCGTCGGTATTTTTCTTCCTAGATTGTAAAAATGTACTTGGAAAATGCTTTCGTATGTATTTCACAACAGCAGTTGAATGATTAATTATCTATTAATTATATAACTCTAGTCAGTTTCAGGTCGGAATCCGACGTCGGTTCCAATTTCATATACAACCTAAAACCGACTTAATTCCGACGTCGGATTTAGGTCGGAACCCGACGTTATTCTGACGTTGAAAACCCGACGTCGGTTCCATTTCATATACAACCAAATCCGGCACGCCAGTCCGACGTCGGAAACGTCGGGTCACGACGTTCATTCTGACGTCTTAATGTTTGCTGGATTGTTGAAAATTTGCCCAAATTTATAAAGGAATCCGATCAAAATTGTGGGAGAAGCCTCTTGAAAACTGGCTACTGAATATATTTAAATGCTTCCCCCACCCCCACCCCGAAAAAAAAGAATTTAGCCACATTTTGGCAGATCGCCAAGAAAGTAACTTTTGAAAGGAGGACTACCTAATGAACATTTTGATAAATTTGAAGACAATCCGATCAAAATCGTGGAAGAAGGGCTTTGAAAGTAAGCTAAAGAAAAATGCCTCCTCCCATTTGGCCAATTTTTTGGTGGATCGCCAAAAAGTACTTTGCAGGCCAAATAGAGGGCATTTTTTTTTAAATTTTTGGTAGCAAATTTTCCAAAGTTTTTTTACCTAAAGTTATGATCGGATTGTCTTCAAATTCTGCATAAACGTTCACTAGACAATCCTCTCTTGAAAATTTACTTTGTTTTGGCCAAATGCAGATTTGCAGGAGGACAGGGGAGAGGCACTTCAAGAAGATTTAGTGGCGAATTTTCAAAATGCTTCTACAATTTTGATTGGATTTCTTTCTAATTTTGAACGGTTGTTCCAAAGATGACTCTCTCGTGAAAATTTACATTTTTGTCGATGGGCCAAAAATAGGCTAAATGGGGCATTTTTAGAATTTTTTCGTAAACAATGGCCTAAGGTTTCTTTTCCAAGATTGAATCGGAATGCCTCCAAATTTTGCATAAATATTCACATACCTGTATTCAGCCAATCATCAAAAAAAATAAAAAAAACTAGCCTTTCAATGGAAGACAGCCTGTTGAACATTTATATAAAATTCGAAGGTAATCCGATAAAAAATGTTGGACAATTTCTTTTCTTGAAAATTGCTCACCAAAAATTATAGTCTCAGTGAGACAGAATCCCCGTGCCAAGTAACTTACATACAATACACGTTTGTCCAAGGACAAAGTCCCAGCTTACGAAAATTCGGAGCAGTGCGCATGTTTGCTTAGCTTGCGTTAATGCGCGATTCACATTTCGGACCACTGCGCATGTTTATTTTGTTTCCGTTGATGCGCGGTTCTTATTTTAGACCAGTGCGCATGTTTATTTAACTTGCGTTGTTGCGCGGTTAGTATTTCGGACTAGGGAGCATGCTCACTTGCGTCGATGCGCGATTCGCATTCTGGACCAGTGCGCATGTTTGGTTTACTTGCGTCGATGCGCTGTTCCTATATGAGACAAATGCGCATGTTAATTTAACGTCCGTTGATGCGTGGTTCTTATTTTAGACCAGTGCGCACGTTTTTTTTAGGTTGCGTTGATGCGCGGTTCGCATTTCGGACCAGTGCGCATGTCTATTCAACTTGTGTGATGCGTGGTTCTTTTTACGGACCAGTGCGAACGTTAATTTAACTTCCGTCGATGCGCCGTGCTGATTTTGGACTAGTGCGCAAATTAATTTAACTTGCGTTGATGCGCGGTACTTATTTCGGACTAGTGCGCATGTTTATTTGACTTCCGTCGATGCGCTGTTCGCATTTCGGACCAGCGCGCATGTTTGTTTAACTTGCCTTGATGCGCGGTTCTTATTTCGATTTTTTTTTGCTTTGGGGACGTATTGGCATTAAATTCATTTTGGGACCTTATGGCTGGGTACTTTTTTGCGCGGGACGTGTTCTCCTGGTTTCCATGACAAATTTTGCTTTTGGACGTTTTCGCCCCAAATTCATTTTGGGATCTTATGGCCGGGGTAAAGCTTAACTAGATGCTGTCAGAGAGCAGCAGGATCCCCCGTGAAACTCATTGTCACAATAAATGAATATCTATGATAGAATTCTAGCTCTTACATGATTCCTTAATAGAGAAGCCGACTCCACAAGGTACCCTCGAAAGCGTCAATTTAGGCAATTTTCAGGGGCTGTAATTTTGATCATTTTTGATCGATCAAACCAAAACTTGACGTTGCACACCTACATTCCCTCGTTATTAGCTATATGAATGATAAAAAACTCTGACCACTTAGTTAATAGAGAAGTGGACTCCACAAGGTAATTACCATCAAGTGGGACAGACGGACAAGCTGAAACCTATATTCCTCCGTTGTAAGGTAGATAATAAAACGTTAATTTAGGTTGCCATACGTTTTTTAACTTTGGGGACGTTTTGGCCTTCAATTCATTTGGGGACCTTATGGCCTGGGACGCTTTGTCCTGGATTCTACAACGACAAATTATGCTTTAGGGACGTTATGACCGATCCAAATTGTAGACGATGAAGTATTGTGAAAATTGGCTATCAGGAAATTTAAAAATGTCCCCTATTTACCCAATTTATGGTTGGCCGCCAAGAAGTTACTTTTAAAGAGAGGCCTACCTAGAGAACAATCGTACAAAATTGGAAAAGAATCTGATCGAAATTACGGGAAAAGAAGCATTTTAAAAATTGGAAGCCAATCAACTAAAAAATGCCCCCTATTTGGCCAATTTTTGGCGAATCGCCAAAAAAGGCAATATTTCAAGAGGTGCCTACAAAATTTAGAGAAAATCTGATCAAAATTGTGGGAGAAGCATTTTGAAAACTGGCAACCATGAACTTATAAATGCCCCCAATTCGGCCAATTTTTGGCGGATCGCTAAAAAAAAGTAACTTTTTGAGAGAGGCTTACCTGCAGAGCAATCGTACAAAATTGGAAAGGAACCTGATGCAAATTGTGGGAAAAGAATCATTTTGAAATTTGGAATAAATTAAAAATGCCCCAATTTAGCCAATTTTTGGCGAATCCCAAAAATAAAAATCAAGAGAGAACTATCTAAAGAACATTCGTATAACATTTGAGAAAATCTGATCAAAATTGTGGGAACTGAAGCATTTTGAAAATTGACAAACCAAAAAATTTCAAATGAACCCATTCAGCCCATTTTGGCGGATCGCCTAAAAAGTAGTATAGAAAGAGGGGTTCCACCACAGGGCCCCCCTCCCCCCTAGGCGAGCAACATTTAAGTCAGCATAAGTGACACACAAGAATTTGATCCCATGCAAAATCGGTGTGCCACAGGACAGGTGGCAAAAATCAAGAGCCTCCCCACCTAGCCGGCAGTTGGGACAGACCCCCCTCCCCCCTCCTAGCCGGCAGTCGGGCCGCCCCCCCCCCCCCCCCCGGTGAGCAACATTTTCTCAAGTCACTGAAAACAAGAGCTGTTTGACGAGGTCTGAGTGGTATATAAGGGATGAGCACCTGACAACAACAGTGACAGCCATATTAGTAAGTGGTTATTTGCATAAGTGGCTGTAAGCATTATTGGAAACTTTGTAAACAAAAAGTGGAAAAACTGGAACAACTTTCGTTATACTTGACCGATTTGTATGGAAATTTCACTGTTTGATTCAGTTTTATTTAAACTTTTGTTATAAAGTGATCATGGGCTAGTTGCGCAGCTGGCTGTATGCATATTTGTAGCATGTCGCCATTTTAACTTAAAACTGGGATAACTTTTGTTATATTTGACCGATTTACATGAAAATTTCACCATTTGATTCAGTTTTATGTAAAGTTTTGTTATATAGTGGTCACAGGATATTTGCGCATGTGGCTGTAGGCATATTTGTAACATGCCATTTTTACTTTGTAAAAAGTGAGATAACTTTCGTTATTCTTGACCGATTTCTATGGAAATTTCACTGTTTGATTCAGTTTTATGTAAACTTTTGTTATAAAGTGATCATGGGCTAGTTGCGCAGCTGGCTGTATGCATATTTGTAGCATGTCGCCATTTTAACTTAAAACTGGGATAACTTTTGTTATACTTGACCGATTTACATGAAAATTTCACCATTTGATTCAGTTTTATGTAAAGTTTTGTTATATTGTGGTCACAGGATATTTGCGCATGTGGCTGTATGCATATTTGTAATATGCCGCCATTTTCACTTTGTAAAAAGTGAAAAAGTGAGATAACTTTCGTTATTCTTGGTCGATTTGCATGAAAATTTCATTGTTTGATTCAGTTTCATGTAAACTTTTGTTATAAAGTGATCATGGGCTAGTCGCGCAGCTGGCTGTATGCATATTTGTAGCATGCCGCCATTTTAACTTAAAACTGGGATAACTTTTGTTATACGTGACCGATTTACCTGGAAATTTCACTGTTTGATTCAGTTTTATGTAAAGTTTTAACACAGTCATGGGCTACTTGCACAAACGGCTGTATGCATTTTTGCAAGAAGCCGCCATTTTAACTTTAAAGTGCGATAACTTTCGTTATAGTTGACCGATTTGTATGAAAATTTCACTGTTTGATTCAGTTTTATGTAAACTTTTGTTATAAAGTAATCGTTGGCTAGTTGCACCGACGGCTGTATACATTTGTTGTCGCATGCCGCCATTGTAACTTAAAAGTGACCTAACTTTCAGTATACTTAACCAATTTGTATGAAAATTTCACCCTTTGATTCAGTTTTATATCTAGTTTTGTCATTAAGTAGTCACAGGTTATTTGCACATGTGGCTATAAGCATAATGTATATTTTAGTAACGTTTGAAAAAAGTAGATAACTTTCACCATGTTCAACCGATTTGACTGAAAATTTTACCGTTTGATCTAGTTTTATTTCTAGTTTACAGTGGTCACAGGCTATTTGCACAGGTGAGAAGAGCACACCATTCAAATATGTGTTCGAATGGCAAGCCCATTTAAAAGACGTGTTCGAATGGCAAGCCCATTCAATACACGTGTTCGAATAATTTTTAGAAGATATAATGTCGTGGTATTGTTCAACAAATTGTTCAACATGTTCAACATGTTCAACAAGCTGTTCAACATGTTCAACATGTTCAACAAGTTCAACATGTTCAACAAGTTGTTCAACATGTTCAACATGTTGTTCAACAAGTTGTTGTATATAAAGCTATGTTGAAAGACTTTCTCCTCATTTGAATAGTGTAGGTTGAACCGAAAGGATGTATAAATGCAACATTTGTTCGAAATCTTACAATTGGCCACAAAGTTTTAAAAGACACTCAAAGGTTACTCACACGTCAGAAGTGGATGAAGAATCGGATATGGAAAACCCTGTAAAACTACCTTTCACGGAAACTTTAGATGAGTCTTCTATGGAAAGTCAAAGCGTTAACATGGCTGAAAAGAATGCACAGGCTTGTACAGAATGTGGTGCATTATACAACAGCGAAGAAGCTTTGCTCAAACATATGGAGCAGTGTGGTGAGGATGCTGATGACAGGAGTTCTGAAAGTGAGTCAGAAACAGACTCTGAAAGTGAGTCAGAAATAGACTCTGTTTGGTATGATATGGTTCAAGAAGTCTACGATGACTATGATGACAAATTTCAAGAAAAGGTTTCAGAATATGAAGAACAAGGACTTGAAGATGCGCGTGAAATAGCAAGTTATGACCTTCGACCCATTTATAAACATGGACTAAAACAACTGTTTATGAGACTATTCAAATATACCCAGCGTCTAGAACAAAGCCGACATTATCAAGAGATTTTAAAGGACTTTAATTACTTTGTGGATGAAAAACATTACAAGTATTCAAAGGCACTAAAGGCGGCTATAAGGAAAAACAATGCATTCTTTGAAGAGCTACTAGATATGGAGGAAGAGGAGTATGACAGCAGTGATGAAGAAAGTGGTATGGAGAGTGAACAGAGTGAAACAGATGAAGAAAAATAGACTTATTGACTAAACTTTATGATAAAGACTTTATAAATGTTGTAATATTTTATGAACTTTAGCGTTTTGTATTAATATATGCCTTGCTTTGCAACATATAAAGTCGTAAGGTTATTGACGCGGTTTTAATTGACCCGTAAACCATATATCATATATCGTATATTAGGTATTATAGTTAAATTTGTATTATTATGTATTATATTCAAGAATTGTATTATTATGTATTATATTCAAGTATTGTATGAGAAAAATAAAAAGTTGAAAAGCATCATATGTGTTTTTATTCAATATTACAAATATGTACAATTATGATACAAACAAAAATATTTCAAATACATATTATATTAATACGAGTGCAGATTCACAAGAACTTAACTTAAAATTTTATAACAACTAACTTCAAATGAACATAGATCATGTTAATTTCATAGTCTACATATGAAGACAATTTTTTTTGAACTACATATCAAATGTACATGCCCATATGAGGCAAAGCTAAGTTTCAAGTTCTTGTCAAGCTTCAAAACCTTCACTCCAATCTTCTGCACTGAGGGTGATGAAATCATAGCATCCACTAAGCTCGTCATGCAGTTAAAACTGTATACAGTCATCTCGCTGTCTACTCAACGATCTTCTGACAGTCACTGCATTTATACAAATCCATTTTCTGAAGCATGAGATCCACTGACGTCATTTGCTTCTTCAGCATGTGCCAATCGTTCAATGACAACAAAATTCCTTTCTTGGTAGGATGTAACCTCCCAGATGTATGATCCGTAATATATTCACGAATGTTAACTATCACTTTCTGTTGATATTTCGCCAATTTAATATATATTTCTAAATTAATAGGTACCATACCGGTAAATCGTCTACACTCATCTCCTTCATGGTGGTAGCAGCTTTACACTCTGGTTCTCGCTTCATTTTAGGCTCTGTCTTAATTTTTCGCGTTTTACACGGCGACGTCATAGCTGGTAACTCATCTCTTTTTATCTTTCTAAGATGTGGTCGCTTTTGACGCTGATGACATGACTTCGCCTTAGACTTTACCATGGGCATTGCCTTAGACTTTGCTGTAGGTATTGTCTCAGGCTTTACTATAAAATTTTCTGCAGGCATTGTCTCAGACTTTTCTACAGGCATTGTCATAGATGGTAGTTGTTGTTCACTCACTGCAGACATTTTCACTCTTCAGTATCTTGATACAGAATGTACGTTATGTCTGAGGACAGATGCCTTTTATGCTCTATAGTGAGTTGTCTTAATATGTTGAACAACAACTTGTTGAACATGTTGAACAACTGGTTGAACAACAACTTGCTGAACATGTTGAACATGAACATATGTAGACTATGAACATATGTAGACTATGAAATTAACATGATCTATGTTCATGTGAAGTTAGTTGTTATAAAATTTTAAGTCAAGTTCTTGTGAATCTGCACTTGTATTAACATAATATGTATTTGAAATAGTTTTGTTTGTATCATAATTGTACATATTTGTAATATTGAATAAAAACACATATGATGCTTTTCAACTTTTTATTTTTCTCATACAATACTTGAATATAATACATAATAATACAATTCTTGAATATAATACATAATAATACAAAATTAACTATAATACCTAATATACGATATATGATATATGGTTTACGGGTCAATTAAAACCGCGTCAATAACCTTACGACTTTATATGTTGCAAAGCAAGGCATATATTAATACAAAACGCTTAAGTTCATAAAATATTACAACATTTATAAAGTCTTTATCATAAAGTTTAGTCAAATAAGTCTATTTTTCTTCATCTGTTTCACTCTGTTCACTCTCCATACCACTTTCTTCATCACTGCTGTCATACTCCTCTTCCTCCATATCTAGTAGCTCTTCAAAGAATGCATTGTTTTTCCTTATAGCCGCCTTTAGTGCCTTTGAATACTTGTAATGTTTTTCATCCACAAAGTAATTAAAGTCCTTTAAAATCTCTTGATAATGTCGGCTTTGTTCTAGACGCTGGGTATATTTGAATAGTCTCATAAACATTTGTTTTAGTCCATGTTTATAAATGGGTCGAAGGTCATAACTTGCTATTTCACGCGCATCTTCAAGTCCTTGTTCTTCATATTCTGAAACCTTTTCTTGAAATTTGTCATCATAGTCATCGTAGACTTCTTGAACCATATCATACCAAACAGAGTCTATTTCTGACTCACTTTCAGAGTCTGTTTCTGACTCACTTTCAGAACTCCTGTCATCAGCATCCTCACCACACTGCTCCATATGTTTGAGCAAAGCTTCTTCGCTGTTGTATAATGCACCACATTCTGTACAAGCCTGTGCATTCTTTTCAGCCATGTTAACGCTTTGACTTTCCATAGAAGACTCATCTAAAGTTTCCGTGAAAGGTAGTTTTACAGGGTTTTCCATATCCGATTCTTCATCCACTTCTGACGTGTGAGTAACCTTTGAGTGTCTTTTAAAACTTTGTGGCCAATTGTAAGATTTCGAACAAATGTTGCATTTATACATCCTTTCGGTTCAACCTACACTATTCAAATGAGGAGAAAGTCTTTAAACATAGCTTTATATACAACAACTTGTTGAACAACATGTTGAACATGTTGAACAACTTGTTGAACATGTTGAACTTGTTGAACATGTTGAACATGTTGAACAGCTTGTTGAACATGTTGAACATGTTGAACAATTTGTTGAACAATACCACGACATTATATCTTCTAAAAATTATTCGAACACGTGTATTGAATGGGCTTGCCATTCGAACACGTCTTTTAAATGGGCTTGCCATTCGAACACATATTTGAATGGTGTGCTCTTCTCACCTGTGCAAATAGCCTGTGACCACTGTAAACTAGAAATAAAACTAGATCAAACGGTAAAATTTTCAGTCAAATCGGTTGAACATGGTGAAAGTTATCTACTTTTTTCAAACGTTACTAAAATATACATTATGCTTATAGCCACATGTGCAAATAACCTGTGACTACTTAATGACAAAACTAGATATAAAACTGAATCAAAGGGTGAAATTTTCATACAAATTGGTTAAGTATACTGAAAGTTAGGTCACTTTTAAGTTACAATGGCGGCATGCGACAACAAATGTATACAGCCGTCGGTGCAACTAGCCAAC
Organism: Protula sp. h YS-2021; assembly: GCA_949752745.1. Taxonomy (NCBI): domain Eukaryota; kingdom Metazoa; phylum Annelida; class Polychaeta; order Sabellida; family Serpulidae; genus Protula; species Protula sp. h YS-2021. Next base: position 24,540,867 of record OX457027.1, on the reverse strand, counting down.
GATTACTTTATAACAAAAGTTTACATAAAACTGAATCAAACAGTGAAATTTTCATACAAATCGGTCAACTATAACGAAAGTTATCGCACTTTAAAGTTAAAATGGCGGCTTCTTGCAAAAATGCATACAGCCGTTTGTGCAAGTAGCCCATGACTGTGTTAAAACTTTACATAAAACTGAATCAAACAGTGAAATTTCCAGGTAAATCGGTCACGTATAACAAAAGTTATCCCAGTTTTAAGTTAAAATGGCGGCATGCTACAAATATGCATACAGCCAGCTGCGCGACTAGCCCATGATCACTTTATAACAAAAGTTTGCATGAAACTGAATCAAACAATGAAATTTTCATGCAAATCGACCAAGAATAACGAAAGTTATCTCACTTTTTACAAAGCTAAAATGGCGGCATATTACAAATATGCATACAGCCACATGCGCAAATATCCTGTGACCACTATATAACAAAACTTTACATAAAACTGAATCAAATGGTGAAATTTTCATGTAAATCGGTCAAGTATAACAAAAGTTATCCCAGTTTTAAGTTAAAATGGCGACATGCTACAAATATGCATACAGCCAGCTGCGCAACTAGCCCATGATCACTTTATAACAAAAGTTTACATAAAACTGAATCAAACAGTGAAATTTCCATACAAATCGGTCAAGTATAACGAAAGTTGTTCCAGTTTTTCCACTTTTTGTTTACAAAGTTTCCAATAATGCTTACAGCCACTTATGCAAATAACCACTTACTAATATGGCTGTCACTGTTGTTGCCAGGTGCTCATCCCTGATATACCACTCAGACCTCGTCAAACAGCTCTTGTTTTCAGTGACTTGAGAAAATGTTGCTCACCGGGGGGGGGGGGGGGGGAGCGGCCCGACTGCCGGCTAGGAGGGGGGAGGGGGGTCTGTCCCGATTGCTGGCTAGGGGGGGGGGTCTGTCCCAACTGCCGGCTAGGGGGGGGGGGGACTGTCCCAACTGCCGGCTGGGGGGGGGGGGGGGGGCTCTTGATTTTTGCCACCTGTCCTGTGGCACACCGATTTTGCATGGGATCAAATTCTTGTGTTACTTATGCTGACTTGAATGTTGCTCGCCTAGGGGGGTGGGGGGGGGGGGCTGTGGTGGAACCCCTCTTTCCATACTACTCTAAAAAGTAACTTTTACAGAGTGACCTACTTAGAGAACCTTGAAAGGAATCTAATCAAAATTGTTCGAGAAGAAGCATTTTCTAAATTGGCTACCCATAAATTAGAAAATATCCCCTATTTGGCCAATTTTTGGCGGATCGTCAAAAAAACGTAACTTTTCAGGAGTGAACTATCTAGAGAATAATCCTTCAAAATTTTAAGAAAATGTGATCGAAACTGTGGGTGAAGAAGGCTGGCAATATACAAATTTTAATTGTCCCCCATTTGTCCAATTCTTGGCAGATCGCCAAAAAAGTGATTTATAACAGAGCCCTACCTGGAGAACTTTCTTATAAAATTTGAAAGGAATCCAGTCAAAATTCTAGGAGAAGCATTTTGAAAATTTTCTATCAATTGAAAAAATGCCTCCTTATTGGCTGATCACCAACAAAATGTAATTTTCAAGAGAGACCTACCTAACCTAGGGGATATTCATATAAAATTTAAAGATAATACGAACAAAATTGTGGGAAAAGAACCATTTTGAAAAGTGGCAACCAGAAATTTTACATGCGCCCCATTTAGCCAATTTTTGGCCGATCGCCAAAAAACGTAATTCTTCAAGAGAGGCCTACCCAGTGAACAAGCGTTCAAAATTAGAAAGGAACCCAATCAAAACTGTAGAAGCATTTTGAAAATTTTCTGCCAATAAATTAAAAAAATGCCCCCTATTTGGCCAAGTTTAAAAAGTAACTTTTACAGAGTGACCTACTTAGAGAACCTTGAAAGGAATCTAATCAAAATTGTTCGAGAAGAGGCATTTTCTAAATTGGCTACCCATAAATTAGAAAATATCCCCTATTTGGCCAATTTTTGGCGGATCGTCAAAAAAACGTAACTTTTCAGGAGTGAACTATCTAGAGAATAATCCTTCAAAATTTTAAGAAAATGTGATCGAAACTGTGGGTGAAGAAGGCTGGCAATATACAAATTTTAATTGTCCCCCATTTGTCCAATTCTTGGCAGATCGCCAAAAAAGTGATTTATAACAGAGCCCTACCTGGAGAACTTTCTTATAAAATTTGAAAGGAATCCAGTCAAAATTCTAGGAGAAGCAATTTGAAAATTTTCTATCAATTGAAAAAATGCCTCCTTATTGGCTGATCACCAACAAAATGTAATTTTCAAGAGAGACCTACCTAACCTAGGGGATATTCATATAAAATTTAAAGATAATACGAACAAAATTGTGGGAAAAGAACCATTTTGAAAAGTGGCAACCAGAAATTTTACATGCGCCCCATTTAGCCAATTTTTGGCCGATCGCCAAAAAACGTAATTCTTCAAGAGAGGCCTACCCAGTGAACAAGCGTTCAAAATTAGAAAGGAACCCAATCAAAACTGTAGAAGCATTTTGAAAATTTTCTGCCAATAAATTAAAAAAATGCCCCCTATTTGGCCAAGTTTTGGCAGATCGCCAAAATATTCAAGAGGTCTAGCCAGTAAATCCGTACAAAATCTGAAAGGAATGCGATCCAGATCGTGGGAGTAGAAGTATTTTGAAAACCGGTGTCAAAAAAATTTAAATTGCCATCATTCAGCCAATTTTCTTTGGATCACCAAAAAAATAAGGCATTTTGAAAATTTTCTACCAATAAATTAAAAAATGCCCCCTATTTGGTCAATTTTTGGCAGATCGCCAAAAAGTCATTTTTCAAGGAAGACCTACCCAGAGAATATTCGTGTAAAATTTGAAGAAAATCTTATCAAAATTGTGGGAGAAGGATTTTGAAAATTGAAAATCAAAAATTTTTAAATGCCCCCCATTTGGCCAATTTTTGCCGGATCGCCAAAAAATACTATTTTTCAAGAGAAGCCTACTCAGAGAACATTTGTGCAAAATTTGAAAAGAATCCGAACAAAACTGAAGGAGTAGAAGCATTTCAGGTAAAAGTTTACATGCGTACATACAAACGACGGATGCCTCTCTATTGATGTGATAAGACCAGCCCGACACAATAAGGACTCAGTTGGGCGCAGATTGCAGTCAAAGAGAAGGTTTTTCTTTAAACAGATTTTTTTTTCGTTCCGACTTTTTAATTTTTTTTTTTATTTCAGGAATTCAATAAAAAAGTTACATCTGGCACCACCAAGAATATAACCAAGCGCACTACTGCAACAGCTGAACCAAAGGACACCTTAAAACCAGAGCCCCAGAGAAACGACCTCCCGTGCGGAGCCATGACCTATGAAATTGGTGCTCAAGCAGGTTTGCAAACTGTGATACTACAGCCACTTTCATCACGTTTTTTCACAAGCCTAGCAGTTTTGCATTAAAAAATGTTATTTTGGAAATTTTCAATATCTGTGAAATTTTAAAAAATTAACAGTCTGGACGACCCGTTGAATTTCGCAAACAAAAGTAGATCAAAATGCGTTTTACTAAATTTCAAAATACTGTCATTTTAACAATTTTACATGAATCCAAACAAAAATAGCACCCCTGTAATACGTGCTCCATCCGTGTACAAGATTTTTCAATAACAGAAAAAAAAACCATTCATTATAACACTAGTTCATGAATCGGACTACAAATACGACGTTGTACACCTTCAATATGTGCTCCATCCGCATGTGAAATTTCAACCAATCTAATTAATAGTTTTGGAGATCCCGCAGAGACATGACGGTCCAATAATTTAAAAAAAATGCTGTCATTTTGAGAATTTTTCACTATTTCGAACAAAAGTACGACATTAGACACCTTCAATATGTGCTCTAATGGTGCGTGGCAGTTCAAAACAATCTGACCTATATTTTCAGAGATATAGCCCGAGCAGGCATGCGGACGGACGGACGGACAAGCTCATAACTATATCCCTCCGTTACACGAGGGATGCTCAGATTTTCAAATATATCTGATCAAAGGTTTAGGAGAAACGGCCTGAGTTGTTTACAAATACATATATATATATACGGGTAAATACAGATACTGAAACCCGAAAAAAGAAAAGAAAAAGAAGCAGCCCTGACGATTAAGATGCGATGTCTGAAAGCTCAGCCTTTTGAAGGATCATAGAAATAGACATAAATGTTGCAGACCGGAAATACTTTATCATCAAAATATTTCTAACCGGATGTCCCCTTTGTGACTTGTTACCGTTGCTAAAAATACACCGTGGTGAGTCCTTTACCACATAAGCCGGGGGCAGGGGGGGGGGGAGGAATAAACGCTATTGTTACGTGTATTATTTACAGCAGTTTTTATTTATTTCCACAAACAGCTAGCAGCAACATCGTGTGTGTTATTCTTTAAATACACTATGGAAAGTGCAAACTAAGGACAAGGCAGTTAACACAGTGCAAAAAATGAGTAGCTATTACACATAATCCGCCAGCGTTGCCCGGATGTTAAATGCTATCAGAAAGTTAAATATCCCACACTCGATATCGAATTATAATATAAGTATAGAGCCGCCTTGAGACCCCTCAAACTGTTCTGAACATCCAAGCGCCGGCCAAGCACGTTTTCGTTTACACAAACTTTCTTAGCAACCGTCCCATCTCTACGCAACAACCGAAACGTCGACCCACCCTAAACCACCCCCACTTTATATGTCATATAGGTACTAAATACTCTAGACAGCGTAGAGGAGAATATTTTGTAAAAGATTGTTTTATGCAGAATGAATGCTGGCTATTAGAACCGTGACAACAGAAATTCTACACACGTGAGTTTCTTTATAAAAATTCATATTTCTTTTCAGATTTCGAACTATTGTAATACAACGTGCTTCTGTGTGTGGGTGTTTTTTTTTTACATATTCTATTAACCTGTGTAATTCCAAGAACTTTGGGGGGAGTCACGATGGCCACCTGGTCCTTGTTTCTAGGCAAGGAGTAGGGGGGCGGGAAAGTCAAATAGAAATTGTTTTTCAGGTATGATATCATTTGATTAGTGCAAAAATTACCGTAATACTTCCCTTAGTAACATTTACCTAAGTTACAACCAGTATTTGGTGCGAAACTACACTGGGAAATAACACATCACCATCACTGTATGGTTTTCAGTGCGAACTAAAAGTAGTTCGCACCCGAGGCACATCTTTGTGAACTGACCTGAATAGTTCAAAGGATGAAACTGAGACAGTCATTCACACAACCCAGAAATGCCATTCTCAACAGTTATGAAATGAGAAGAACAGGAAAGGCTGTTTTTCACACAGGAGGGGGGGGGGCTGGGCGGGGGGCGGGGGTAAGGGGAGCCATTGGACAGGAGTTAAGCAATTTAATCAAACAGTGCTGAGAAAATTGCACCGACTCATCCAATACAGCAACACAGCAAATGCATAAACTTGATTCTTGCTATCTGATTCACGAGTTTTTACGACAATATTTACAAAAATGCATCTAGTGTATACCTAACAAACGTCACGAAAACTTAAATAAACCTCCTCTACGCAATAAGAATGCAGGTATTTTCTTTTTAATATTTCACCAGTAATTTGCCAAGTAAACAATTTTTCGAAATCTGCACTGAGTATTGCAATTGTTGAAAAACAACAGCGACGGGTCACCCACTTACAAATTTTAAATTCGTTTCTTTTACTTTATTTTTAAAACTGTGCAGCACAATAGTGCAAATTTACAAAAAAAATGGACTTAACAAAAACACTGCATTAACCACCATCTTCACATGATTTCTTATAATTCACTTTCTTTACTAAAAAAAACAACCTTTTTGCGTGTATTTTATTTGCAAAGTTCAGCCAACGAAGATAAGTATCTCTTCAAACTACGTAAACAACAACCAGATGTAGCAATTCCAACAATACCCACTACAAACTTCTTTTTATTTTAAATATTACCAACGCAATACAAAATGGCTGTATAGGTTGACCTGTACACTATTTATACTTTAATATGAATGGTATTTCCGCATGCAGTGGAACCTCTTATTTAACGACATGCAGCTTGAAACCACATAACTATCTGGACTCACATTAGCTCACCTGTTTAAAAATATCGATTATAATGACATACTTAATCGATCCAAGCCATGTCGTGAAAACGAGGTCGAAGCCTATGTAGTGTTTTTTTTTTTATTAAATGTAAAGCTGTTTTATTTCAATACCATTTTCCCTCCTCAGTTATTAGTCAAAGCATAATTGCCGTACACATTGCATTAGTGGTGAGGACAGTATTATGGCAGTATGTTGACAACGACGTCAATTCACTTCCCAGCTTCACTTCCCGTACACAGTACACTACTTACTCTACATTTCATACGCAAATGGAATGTCGACAATATTTGCGTCAAATGTTAAAACTATTTTTTTTTTGTTCATGACGAAAGAATAAAGCATAAATTAGATTCCATATCTACATTACAAAACAGTGTTAAATTTTGATTACATATTTTAATAACATTAATACCGCCATGGAACAAGCAGCTCAAAGAGCGCGTTAAAATACGTTCATTTTAGCAGAGAAATACCTGGTTTACGAATCTTTTTCTTTAACCTTTCTGGTGCCATAGGTAACCCTTAGGTTGTACGAAATGATAGCTTCTAACACTGGGAGAGGGTAGAAAATCCCGACTACAAAAGTGATACAATTTGACTAGTGTCCCCGGGACTAGCGCTCTCTATCTGCCGCCTTTGGAGTGCTGTATCAGCCACTGCAGGGTGATATCTGAAACGCATTCGAAACGCCGTCTTAGCAAACAACCCATTCAAAACATTTATTCGAAAATAGAGTGGCGTCATGAAACATTCAAAGCGGAGCGATGTCGATAGGGGATACCCTGGATCTGGGATGCATACTTTCAATATAGGCAGACAGTAGCAATGCAGCAAACAAACTAGAACAGCCTGTGCACACAAAAAATCAGGGTACAGACATATCGTAAACTTTCAATTGAAACCTGTTTAATTTCTTGTTTTCTTAAACAAAAACATATGTCTTCCCGACCAAACCCAAGGTTCTGCATTATAATTTTTCCTTTAAAAAAAAAAGTAAAAGACGACTTTTACTGTTCTGCAAACACACTCAAAATTCATAATGAAAAATTCGAAGAAAACACAAAATTATTCACAGGAATGACCGTCCAAAAAATTATCATGGGAAGCCTACCCAACAACTCCAACATCCCTCAAGAAAGAAAAAAAAACTGATTACCACACTGCTCAACCGACAAATTGTTTGCCTGACGAAATGGGTGCATTGTGCTTTCAGGGAATGTTATTCTCTTTACCATTCACTCACACACCTCCCTGAATTCGTAGTATGGACCTATCGCTTACCGTAGTTTACATTACACAGGCAGGCGCAGCAGGTTATGACTTACATAAAGCGGTGGAATATAGGATCAGTGAAAGAAAAAAAATATCTCGCAAGATTTTTACGTAGTTAAGTCATATGCCTTTCTTAACTTGACTACGTCTCGAGGAGTACGTCTATCCCCCGTGGGGGATATGGTTTGTGTAAGGCTGTTGCGTGTTGACTGCGCAAAAAAAGATTTACAAGTGGAAGGATGTAAGTCGACGTAGTGTCTAACATTTAGACGGATCAATCCATTAACCAGTATTCGCGTGAGACTGTCGTAGGTACGCCAAGTACAGCGCCGATTTTGAAAAATTCGCCATTTTGTCAAGTCCCATCCGGAAAATGCTTGATCACTGCACTGCGGAAGGTGCCAGGGAGCCCGTGTGCAGAATTTGAAACGAATCCATTCATTAATGTGGCCTGTAGACGCGTGAGACTGCCGTATATACGCTACGTCCAGTGCCGATTTTCAAAAGTCCGCCATTTTGTCAATTTTTGGCCGATCCGGAAAATTCTTGGTCACTGCACTGCGGAAGGTTCCAGAGAAGCCGTGTACAAAATTTGAAACGAATTTGTCTATTAATGTGGCCTGTAGACGCGTGAGACTGCCGTATATATAATGTCCAGTGCCAATTTTCAAATGTCCGCCATTTTGTCAATTTTTGGCCGATTCGGAAAATTCTTGGTCACTGCACTGGGGAACGTTCCAGAGAAGCCGTGTACAAAATTTGAAACGAATCCGTCTATTAATGTGGCCTGTAGACGCGTGAGACTGCCGTATATACGCTAAGTCCAGTGCCAATTTTCAAATGTCCGCCATTTTGTCAATTTTTGGCCGATCCGGAAAATTCTTGGTCACTGCCCTGCGGAAGGTTCCAGAGAAGCCGTGTACAAAATTTGAAACGAATCCGTCTATTAATGTGGCCTGTAGACGCGTGAGACTGCCGTATATACGCTACGTCCAGTGCCGATTTTCAAAAGTCCGCCATTTTGTCAATTTTTGGCCGAACCGGAAAATTCTTGGTCACTGCACTGCGGAAGGTTCCAGAGAAGCCGTGTACAAAATTTGAAACGAATTTGTCTATTAATGTGGCCTGTAGACGCGTGAGACTGCCGTATATATAATGTCCAGTGCCAATTTTCAAATGTCCGCCATTTTGTCAATTTTTGGCCGATTCGGAAAATTCTTGGTCACTGCACTGCGGAACGTTCCAGAGAAGCCGTGTACAAAATTTGAAACGAATCCGTCTATTAATGTGGCCTGTAGACGCGTGAGACTGCCGTATATACGCTAAGTCCAGTGCCAATTTTCAAATGTCCGCCATTTTGTCAATTTTTGGCCGATCCGGAAAATTCTTGGTCACTGCCCTGCGGAAGGTTCCAGAGAAGCCGTGTACCAAATTTGAAACGAATCCGTCTATTAATGTGGCCTGTAGGCGCGTGAGACTGAAGCGTGACAGACGGACAGACGGACAGACAGACGGACAGACCGAAAAGTTCAAAACTATATCCCTCCGTTTCACGGGGGATAATTTCGCCGCAGTCGTCACTGGTTGACATAAATTCCGATTGGCCTGAGGAATATGCACACAAAGTTGGAAGTCGATACGAATTCCCGTTATCGAGATATTTTGCATACAAGATCTTGTTCAAAACATATCCATTTTTTTTTACACAATGACGACATACGACTTTCTTACTTGCAATACAGACGTCAAATGTTGATACACCGACAGAACTAGGGAATAACCATACAAATTTTGAGGTCGTACGACTTTCCGTTTCAAGATATTTTATACACAAGATCACATTCAAAATCTTGTCAAAAATATATACATATTCACGTGATGACGTCATATGCCATATTCGTTCGCTCCACTTACAAGAAAATTTAACAAAATCTTGGGCACCCAATATTTTTACCTAATGATGTCATAGGCCTTTCCTAATTTTGACACATGCGTTAAAAAGTTGACACAGCCGTCCGACAGACCCAAGGAATAACCTTACAAAGTTTGAAGTCGATACGACTTTCTGTTTTCGAGGCATTGTGCACATAAGATCTTATCCAAAATATATACATATATAAGTCGTTCGTTCTACTCACAACAAAATTTGATAGAATCTTTCAGACCTACCAAGCAACAACCAAGATTGAACCTTCTCCGATGTTCAGCGGCCGAACTATTTTGCACACAAGATTTTAACGTAATGATGTCATACGCCTTCCCCAATAATGAAACACGCGTCGAAAATTGACAGAACCGTCCGACCTACCCAAGGAATAAGCAGACTAAGTTTTTAGTCGATCCGTCTTTACACTCTCGAGATATCCTGCACATAACATTTTGTTCACAACAGACTGACACAAACACACACTCACACACACACACAGAACGTAAAAACACCGTAAGCCGCCCCCCCCCCCTCCCCTTACTTCTTTCGTAACACTGTTAAAAGCCTCACCAATATTCTCCTTTTCTTTACAGGATATTGAATAGCAACATATTTCCCTATCTTGTATGGCCGACAGATTCCTGAAACACACCAAACCAAGATTTTCACCACAATAAACAATAGCTATGTCTAGTTATTTACTGAATCGAGACTATCGTGGGTCTGCAATACATATATAGGCTATCTATATATATATATTACAGGGATAAACAGCATATTGCTTTAAGTTGTATTATGATTTATTAATTTAATTAACAATAAATAAAATATTAAATCAGCCCACTGATTTAGCACAGTGATTTAAATGAGAACTGAGTGGGAAATGGGGGAGGGGGTGGGCGGTCGGAGGGGCGGGGGTCGGGCTTTCCATCCATGTAGTGGAGCCGGCGGGCAATGTAGTGCAGTCCTACTTAGCCCAGGTCATCCCCAATATGAGTCACACGCAGGACAAATCGATTAACACTTTTTAGCCTAAGTGAAATCGTGTGGCAAATATTCAACTCGATAGCAAGCCATCTGCCAAATTTCTTTTTAACAACAAAAAGTAACAATTTAGACAATGTTACTTAATCTCCGTTGAGTACATTGCATTAACGGGTGTAATAGAAGAACTACACAATTTGCCCATCTCGTTAATTTGTAATGGCAACAATGTTGTTCTGGGTAAAGCCCTGAAGTGCAGTGACAACATTTGCCAATTTTAAGGATCCACCCCCCCCCCTCAACCCACCCTCAAAACAGGACCGGTTTCCGGTGGGATCATAAGGGACGGGATGTTTCCGGAGACCTGAGGAAGGGACAATCAAAAACACATTCCTACACGTTCAGATAACTCAGTCCCCACTCCCACCCCCCACACACAAGCCCAAAGAAAACATAAAAAGCCGGATTTGTGCCGTGACAGGTATTGCATGTTTTATTTTCAACCACACTGCACTTGTTTCACAGGAGGACAAACACGGCCCACTCATAGGTTGAAAAAAAAAAAATGAAGTAAAAAAAAAACAGATTTACAGACCCCTTGGGACAGTAAAATACAAAGCAACTGCTCACTTACATTCGTTCAATAAGCTCCTTTTCATCGAGTGCTCCGGGCAGATCTCTTTTATTGCCTAATACTAACACTGGGATTCCTGAAAAAAAAACACACACACACAGCAAAACACAACATGAAATTGTCTCAATAGCGGAAACTAATTAATCAACGTTGACAGACTTATCTCAGTACAGACACATTGCCACCCACCCTCACCCCCGCCCCCTCCCCCCCCCCACGTTCGGCAAGCAGCAGCGGGCCAGATTATCGACAGCGCACACCCTGGTGTTTATTTGTTTTAGTACGGGTGAGGGTGGGGGGAGGGGGCGTTAGGAGCTGCCGGACTATCGCCTAGAACCCTACCCAAAGAAAACATTGGCATATCATTATTTCTTTTCCCCTGTGCATTTTTGTTATTTAACATTCCCAGCACCGTCCCCCCTTTTTTTTGCCTCGTCATAAAATAAAAATTAAGCGGTTCGTGAATGAGCCTCCACAATGAAATTCTTGTGTAAAAGGTTTCCTTCTGAGTGTTAAACATGGAACTGAGAAACAGTTTTACGTTTCGTAGTCTATCAAAGGCTCAGCAATTGGTAAGTAAAATGAAAAAAAAACCTATTACGCACGAGGTGTCTGTTATTATATTTATTTAAATCCTTCTCCTCCCTTTTAAAGCGACGCAGACGCGCGGTCATGCGGTCGTGTTTACCTGCTAGCTGAGGTTTGTCTAATAGGTTGTGCAATTCGTTTCTCGACGCTTCGATTTTATCGTGATCAGCGGCGTCCACCATGTACCTGCAATGCCGAGACAATGACGCCATAAGGATCTTTCCACTAACGCGGGCAGGCGTATAAGTGAAAGCAAGAACAGGAAGACTAGGGAAGAATAACCGTCTTGTTTCTAACTTAAAATTAAACGGAAAATGGATCCCACCAATCGGCAATCAAACATTGGTTATTTGTTTTTTTTTTTGTTTTTTTTTTTGACAATTCTGTTGACCTACCATCTAAATTCTCTATTAAATTTGTGTTAAATTTCTTACAGATAACAGCTTACCGTTATGATCTAATTATATAATTATACAACATAATATACACAGACATATTCATGTATTGTAAGTCTGCAGCCTCTGCTTTTTTTGTTGTCAAATTTTGAGCGCTGAATTTATGCTAAAAATGTTATGAGAAGGCGGAAAACTCCAAAGAAGGCGGATAACCAGTTTTTTTTTTTTTTACTTTCAATTTTCTGCATTTTCACCTACCCAACTATTCTTTTTTTTTTTTTTTTGTTTTCTTTTGTTTACTCTCATATTTGTAGACCTGATCAAGCCAATCCTATTTATGTGCGGTTTTTGTGGCCCAGCCATGGGCGAAAATTGAGTTAATTTTTGTTCCTTGATTAACTCTGGAGATGTAAACCATACCCTGCATGCAAGATGATCAATATACTGATGTACACGTAAGTCAATGTTGTATGTTAGTGGGTGCCTTTTGGTGGGACGGGTAAGGAGCAGGGCTGGGAAATTACGCATGCACGTTACGTGCACTGTAGACTATGGAATGAGTCCCAACCGCAGCACTCGGTGCCGTTTCCGCACTGCGATTGAAACAAACCACGTCACTGTTTACACACAATAACCACAACGAAACCAAGCATTTAGTCATTACCCAAAAGGTCCTACAAACGGACACACACAATAAGCAATATAAGTAAATTCTAGTAAACACGACCTGAAATTTTAAGAATTCTTTAAAGTATTTATTAAAGGATTGCAACTTCTCATTCGAATATGAAAGGGCCTTTAAAAAGATACATTCATTTTTAATAGTTTTTCTTATTGACATGGCAGTGAAGAAGGCATTTGTTGGAATGGGTGTGTGAGTACTTACACGATGGCGTTGACTCCCCTACAGTACCGCTCCCACATGCTTCTGAACCTTGGCTGGCCACCGATGTCCCACAGCTACAACACGACACTAACCGTTCATGTTTCTGGGAAAGTTAGAGGGGGGGAGGGGGGAGGGAAGGTGGCGGCAGAGGCGGGGAGGGGGGGGGGGAGGTTGGGGGTACGGAGTCAATGAACTTCAAACCCTGAATTAAAATGAAAAGAATTTTTGAAAACGTGTACTTTAGTCCTCGAGCCTTTGTTGTTTGTACAAAGCTTAACCTTTTATAACCGCGTGCCAAATAACATTGTTTTTTTTTTTCATTTAAAAGGCACGCCAGTCTGACACCCGCACACTTACCGACACTACACAATACACTACAAATTCACCCACACCTTCAATCGACGCCGCCACAACGCTGAATATGGTAATAACTTGAGCGATGCACCGATTTTTACAAACACCTCGGCTGCAGACGGTACCGTCTACAAGAAAACAGTCTGCCCGTTATGGCGCGATAACTACAGTAAGGTTTTTCAGCGAAGGTTTACGGTACCGTAAGGCAGCGATTCGGCCTTTACCTTTATTGTGACATTCCCTTTGGTGATTTTCCTCATATTAAAGCCGACTGTTGGAATCATGTCCTCATTGAACTGGCCAGACTACAAAGAAATCAGAAACAACTGCCATATTGTACGTTGTATGTAGCAATATTTTTGTTTTGAAAACTCTTTTTATGCAATCACAGTAACAGTGCCTCACAGAAATCAGACAAAGTGGCTGCCAATTTCTTTTCTTTTTTTTTTTTGACATGATACTTGCTAATATTTCTTTTTTATAAGCCCCAATGTACGGTCATACATTATGAATATCATCTGAGATGTTACCTTAGCTCTTTTTGTTAAATTACTGATAATTTTACTGTCAAACGCCTAAAATTTTCATCACGGCCGAATCCAGTCCCCTTTCTGCTTTCCAGGACTTCCATGTTCTTTCTTTCAAATCTTGATGGTCCATCTTTCATTTTAACTCTCGGAACTGTTCAGTCCGTGGTTACAATCATCGCTATGTGTCGCATTTATTTGTATTTAATTATGTGGAATCGCTGATAATTTTATAGCCAATTATTTTACATTATCCTTGCTGCACGAACACAAAAAATTGCAGGAAATAACGGACAGCGGACCCAAAAATGGGGAAAAATCGAATATACAACCTCCATGTTTAAAACATGTTTGGGGTAGATAGAACTGTTCATTGCACAAAGGTTAGGGAATGCATATAGTTAATGCATAACCTCAAACGGCGGACCACACTGTCATTGGCTGTTATTTTTTCTATAATTCACATGCTTAGGGAAGAACTCACTTTTCCCTAACTTGCTTAAACAACTTCAGAATCATTTTGACAATCCCACCACTTGCAGAGTAATCATTTCCAAAATAGGTACACTTGATTACGTCTGTATTTTAAACAGTATTGAACAGCGTTTTCATTCTTAAATTCCGACCCATTGATATTACAATGCAAACTCTATCTATCAGTTTCCAGTTAATGATTATAAGCACATAATGGTTTAAAAGGCTCACAAAACTAGTTCATTTTACGGTTCATATGACACAATAAATTAAGAGCCTAAACACTTTTGTTACATATTTATTTTGGTAAATTCAACGTCTAGGAGTTTATACTTTATTCCAACAACTTTTTTCTCCCTGTATCAGCCTTTTGGAATAGTGGGATTGACCTCGATAGTTAAAATTGTATTTTATTGTGAATACAGCGCCGTAGACTATTAGAATTAACAATTCTATTAGTCATTCCGTTACGTATACGTTTACGGATGGGTATCGTGAAGAAAATCGACACTGCTTCAATATCAGTATTTGATGTTGGAAAATATACTACATGTGAGATCTTGATGTATTGTATTCGTAGCTAAGTATGTTCTGTAGGAAATTTAAACTGGGAGCTGTACACCTAACTTACGCGCAATTTAGGCTAAACCAGCAATTTTTGGTTCTAAACAGAAGCAGAAAAACAGAAGCAAAACACGCCAAAATAGATATGGAACCCGAAGGTAAAAGATGCCAACATACACGTGGGTGCTGAAATGATAAATTCAGCCCTTTCTCCATTTCACAAGACACTTATCTGCAATTTTATCTAAGAATGTTTTAGACATAAAGTGAATGAATATTTTAAGCTCATTATAAAGATCGTACCAGAACTGTGCTCTTGGTCATTCTGGAATAACCTTACCAAATTCACCTATTTCCTAAACGCCGCTTTCCCACTGGTTAACTAGTTTCATTGATATAGAACTGAAATCGACGTTTTTTTTAATACGCCTCATTACACATCGGGGGTTTGTAAAAAAAATTCACACGAATTCCGTGTTGAGACCGAAAAATAGAAGAATAACAGCAAAAAAAAAAAAAAAAAAAAAAAAAAAAAAAAACAACAAAACAAGCCTTGCCAAGGACATGACCCAGCCGAGTTAGCAAACAAGGAAAGAGAGAAAAACTCTGAAACGAATACTGTTAGGCCAAAAAATGAAGAACTTTGTTTCTGAAAGCAACTTTTTCATAATTTTAATACACAAAAACGAGTTTTCCTTGGTGGAAGCTACCCGAAAAGGGATGCTGGAGAGGTTGGGTTTTGACGATTCACGTATTTACCGACATTTACACAATTTTACAAAATTTTTAAAATTCCATCATTTCCGCATTTTTTGTCACTTGCGAAAAAAAGGCAAAGTCCAGGTGGAGAAGCACCTAAGAAACTTTCCATTAAAATTTTTTACTATTTGAAAAAGACAGAGAAATGAATGGTTTGACGATTCAGTTATTTACTACCATTTATTCCAGTTTTTGCCAAACTTCAAAGTTCCGCCAATTCGGAGCAAAATGGAGTAAAACTGTAGGAGGAGTAGCATTTTAAAAATGGGTCAAAACGAACACAAAAGTGCCGCATTTTTGTCAGTTTTTCGTCAATCATCAAAAAAAAAAAAGTAATAGCCAGATGGGGGACCATCCAGGGAACATTCCTGCATAATATCAAAACGATTAAAGCAAAACTGTAGGAGAAGTAGCATTTTAAAGAAAAAGTTTAACATACGCAAATACATTCAAGCCCCCTATAGTGATACGACTAACCCAGTCCGACAAAGTCGGATGAGTTAAAAATACACATATTACAATTATCATTATTATCATTATTATCATTATTATGACCTAAAACTATTTTTAAAAATCCGATAAGCTGTGAGTCTGTTTTTCCATGCAAAGGAAGTTGATTTAACCAAAAATTTTTTTCAGAATTTACTCGGCTGGTTTGCAGTCAAAACGCAGTATTTTGCGTATTCTATCAGGATCAGCCAAAATTTTAATTGGCAAATGACAACATTATCTTCAATGTTTATGCCAGTTAACGCTTTCCAGTATGCATGTGCGGTCTCGAAAATACGTAGGATAGGAAGTAAACGCTATGAAATTGTACAATTATACGAGGGAGAGGAGATAGAACTGGTTAGAGTAGATCACAATTGGTGACAACAAACTGTTCAATTCTGGCTAATCTTAATAAGGCAGACGCATATTTACTAACCCTTTACACTCAAATATTCCTTACTTTTGCCATGCGTGAGAAATAAAAATTACTTTCAGCCAGGGGAGCTGTTCTTTTCAATTTCACCAATTTAGACCGACGACGGGGGAGCAGACGGAATGGTGACAGTGGATCCAAATTGGTGAAATGAAAAAAAAAACATCTTCTTGGGTTGAAAACATGTTTCTTTTGTTAAGCATCTCAAAATACTGTAACCAATTCTATCTCTCTATCGTAGTGTAACCATTCGTTCTCCAACCCCAACCCCCCGTATGGATATGGAACATCAAATCCTTCATGATTTTGATAAAACGTACACTCTTCGAATTCTGTTCTCATTAAAATACAATAGGTCTCAATTACAATGCATTAGAAATGTTTCATTTTGAAGAAAAGTTTACTGTAAAATGAACGTTTCCCTATTGCTGGTGGTGAAACTTTAGAAAGCTTTGCTACCATGTATGAAAGTCTATTCGTGAAATTATTGAAAATTAAATTCACCAACCAACCCAAACGAGCTCATTGCCTATTTCAAAGTTAATTTCAGTGACTATTCCACACATTTCTATCCCCAAAATTGATGTCCTATTATTTAAAATCAAACACCTGTAAATCGACATGCCAGTTCACTGTTTCGAATGTGGATGCTCAGCAGGGGAAACTCGTCGAAATCCAGTGGGGAAAAACATAAAGAAACAAACAAAGAAAATAAGTTAACATGTTATCTTCTCAGTCACGGCGTATCTGTAAGTGTTGAAACTTTACTGGAATGTGGGAAAATTTATTCATCATATTATTACAATGAATTTTAATACCTAAGAGCGCCAAATTTATTTCCAAGTGATTTTGATGTCTTTATCCATTTATTTCCACGCTTCTACCTTTCCTTGCTTCTATGTTAATCCCCCCCCCCCCGGCAGAACATGCTCAGGGAGTGCACTTGAGGGCTTCTTTATAAGCCAATTCGTACTTTCGGATCTTTCCCACAGAGGTGTCGTTCCAACTGCAAATTTTTCGGATAAATGATAAAAAAATGATAAGGGAAAAACATCAAAATTCTAATTTTCCTTCAACATGCGCACTTTGAAATTTTAAAAAGCCATCAGATGATCTGTTAAAATTTTACATATTATTCTGCCCCTTTTATAGCCAACATGTGAATATGTTTCTGGCAAAATAGATTTTTTTTTTACTTTTTGTCAGTTTTCCCTATCACTTCTTTATGCCCTTATCCCAAATAAAAAATTCATTCGGAACGTAAAAACTTTTGGACAAAAGTCTAAGTACGAAACCGCTTATTCAATACTGCACTCTTCATTTTCTCGTCGACTATTTTTTAATGAAGCGCAGGGGAATGGATAGCTCCGTGGAGCGGCACGCTACAGCGTTTGCACAGCGAGATATGCTGAATAAGTGTAATACTTGTAGGTAGGGTTGGGTATCGCGGCGCAGTCTGTATCGCGATACGTATCGCGATATTGGCTGTGTATCGCGATACATATCGCGATATTTTGAATTCTTTAAAAGTGAAAAAATGCAGCTGTTTTATGGCTTTATTTTCAGGAATTGTAACATTTACCTACGGCATTGATTAGTTATAGATAATGGCGTTATAACAAATACAAAAAGTATGTTGGCAATGGTGGTTTCGGATGACATCAGTGACATTAATCCCATTACACAAACAGCATATATACAAGGGTGAGATTTCGGCTCGGACGACTAACTTTTTTCTGAATATTTTCAGGTAAATAATGTTGATTTTTTTAAACACCATTTTGTTATTGTTTTTTTCATGTGAGGCGGGCTAGACAAATTTTGCAAAAACTGCGCCGGGCGACTAAGTTTTGTGCCGGGCGACTAACTTTTTAAAATTTTACGACGTCTCAACCCTGATATAATTAAATTTTAAGAATGTCTATTTGATTGAGTGTCTAAACTTAAATGTCTGACTGGTATATTTTTACCTTGAAACATCAACAGTATTGAAAACTGAAACAACAACACAGCGTCTTCTCTGACATTGAATCGCAAAATGTCACATGTTCTTTTATCAAGTTATCATTCAATTATCCAATCAGGTCATATCCAATATAGCAAAAAATTATCCATGTTCTATCACACTATAATTGGCCGACTTAGTAAGAAATTTAAATGAAAAAAAATATCGTAAAAATATATCTGAAACGAAAAGCAGCCGAATATGATGTGTAAAATGATGAACAGAAGCATTGCAGATATCACTCGTTAGCACATCACCAAAAAATATTGAATTAAACATGCAGCGGAAAATATCGAAAAATATCGATATTTCAAAATTCGTATCGCGATACGTATCGTGAGAAAACATATCGCGATATATCGCTGTATCGATAAATATCGCCACCCCTACTTGTAGGTGACTCGGAGCTGGGGAGGGGGGTAACACTTACCGCAATAACATTTACGAACGTTGTTTTCCCAGAATACTGGAGCCCAACTAAAGTGAGTTCCATTTCTTCTTTCCAGAAGAGGCTTTTAAACCAATCTAATATTCTTGTGAGAAAAGCAAACATGGTTGCAATATATAAAATCTCAGTTTACTGTTTCCAGATTTCTGCTCTAAGTCTTCCCCACGACAGCATAAGTTGAAAGATGAATCGGTGGGTGTAGAGTTGGCTGTAAAGTTGCGTTCTAGCCCGCAACGGAACAAGAATATGAACAGGAGAAAAATATCATATGTATCAAGTTTTTTATGCCATGGTTTGGATCATGATATAAAAAAGACCAAATATCAAAGGCTGGATCGATGAATAGGTCCAGCAGATAAGAAAAGAATGATCAAAATTCTGATATATTTGTTAGCGAGAGTACGAATTTATGAATATCTGTCAAATCTATCATTATTATCATGGATATTTTACAGGACGCAGTGTCACCTGCTGTTCAAAAATAATTTCATTTCATAAAAAAGTTATGTTCAGTTTTAGGGGAATATGAAGAAGAATTCAGAACCCTATTAAAATTGTTAAAACTTTCCTACAATATTTCTTAGTCATTGTTAACAAGATTATTTTCAGCAATGACATAAATCAGATAAGAACAGAGAGAAGAGTAGTCTGTTTATATAGCCAAAATTCTTAATTCTTTCCTTTTATCACAAAAGATTTAATATCAAATGTTACTATCTGACCTCAAAGCACTAAAGAGAAAAACAACATTTTATAACTTTTTCGAATAATTTTCAACTTTCAAAAGCACATGAAAAAATCAGGCTTTTTATCAGAGTCAAAGAATTGGAAACTGTGTCGTTGCCGACGATTGAGAAATTCTATTCAGCAATAACTAAATATTTGAACAAATATTGGATGCCTTTCTTCTCTAATGAGCCAAAGGAATACAATTGAATATTAAAATCTTACAACACCAGAAATTTACAGTTTATCGGCGAGAAACTTCACGGAGAATCTTGACGTGGTACAATGTAACTATTTTAAAATCCATAATCAAAACACTTGCATTTAAAATATCTGAATTATACTTCGCAACGTTTAATCAATTCTTCGACAAAAAGGAAGTTCTCTTTCACTTATCTAATATTTTTGATATTTTGTATCAAAGGTAGTTGGAGGGCCTGGCAAGAAAACTCGATTTCAGCCCAAGGCAACAAGAAACCTTTAAGTGAATTTATTAAAGGGAAATGCGGGTATTTCTGCGCCATCTAGCGACCGAAACGCGCATTACATTGAATATCGCTGCGTTTGAATCCATGTTTATACAGTATAAATAACACCTAAATCCGTCTAGATCGAAAAATTCTTTTCAGAGACAAAGAGGGTCATGCCCAGAAATGGTCTGTATTGATGTTTTGTTCCTAGAAGGGCCTGTGTTGATATATTGTCCATTAAAATCATGAGTCAATGGGATTTTGTCACAAAGATTGTATAATTCTCTTATTAATACGGTGACATATATTTTTTTTGCTTAAAACATTTCGTATGACGTGTTCTTCAAACAGGGAAAAAATGAGGCAGTTGTCAATTGTGATTATGTGTGAATTTCGCATTTTGATTGAAATTTCTTCATTTTCCCAATTCAATCAATTTTTGAATGTATACTCTCAAAGCATTCAACTGTGAAAGTATGGAGGAAATGTCAATTGTAGGTTAGATGCCCGCATTTCCCTTCAAGGTGTGATACCCCTTAGGAAAAGGAATTGTCGACAAGCTGTGTTGTTACTTTATTTGTTTATTATTCAGCATCATATGATGGGCACATGACAGTCACATGATGTTCGTAAAAATTAGACCGAAAATGTTTGGATATTTTGTATCTTTGGTTGTATTTGTTATTCCTTACGTCAGTGCAGACACCCCAGCAAACTGTTCATATGAAGATATCGAAGGCATCTGGGTATTTTCGTTAGGAGCTAGAGGGTTTGACTCGAAAGCTGAATGCAATTATTTGGGTTAGTTTCATTTTCATATTTTTCGGGAGTCACAACTGATTCTTGCGGACACCTTCATGCAATGCATTGTGGGTAACTGAGGGCATAATGAGCGATATTTGGAGTTTATCGCTCTAATTTATACCAATACAATTTCCTCGCCATTTAGTTAAGTAATTTTTCTAAACGGTAAAAACTCTTTAAAAAACCGATTTCCTGGTAGTTCCAGCGGACCCTTGCTATCTTCCTAGGACTGAAAGAGTCACAGTTCCTGCAATAAGCCAATTCGCACATTCGGATTTTCCCGGTGGAGGTGTTGTTTCGACTGAAAATGTTGGGGGTTAAATTATAAAGAAATGATAAGGGACAAACATCAAAATTCAAATTTTCTTTCAACATGCACACTTTCAAATTTATAAAGCCATCATATGATCTTTTAAAAAATACTTTACATGTTATTCAGTCCCTTTTGT
Organism: Protula sp. h YS-2021; assembly: GCA_949752745.1. NCBI lineage: Eukaryota > Metazoa > Annelida > Polychaeta > Sabellida > Serpulidae > Protula > Protula sp. h YS-2021. The sequence goes on along the minus strand of OX457027.1, from coordinate 24,519,515 downwards.
TATCAACATGTGAATATGTTTCTGGTAAAATGGAATTTTGTTGATTTTTGCCGTTTTTTTTTCCTATGATTTCTTTATATCCTTGATCCCACCTGAATTCAGCCGAAACGCAAAAACTTTTCGGCAAAAGTCAAAAGTGCGAATTGGCTTATAAATGGCCATTGGCTTTCACAATAAGCCAAATCACACTTTGGGTGTTTTGAATAAAATGCCTAAGAACTTTGCATTTCGACTGCGAGGAGGCCGGGTAAAAAAGTTAAAGAAATGCTTGTTTACTCTGTATATATCTTCATTTGATCTCCATTATCGAACAGTTTTTGTAGATATATTTGGTTTTTTTCATTGTGCTGGAAAAGCGGAATTGAAGGTTATCCTTTCGACTTCCTTATCTTTTTCAGGTATGTTCTTCAGGCGTCCCAGAATAATTTAAACAAATAGATCAGGAAGAAAAATAGCCTTCTTTCTCATCCCAATTTTTAATCTTTAGCAGGCAAACATTTTCCCGAAGTGTCTTTTGGAAGGGGGGGGGGGGGGGGGGGGTAGTTAAATCAAGGTAAATTTACAACTCTATGTGGGGGTATATTTGTTTTTATATGTTTGTATTTCTGCATTTCAATACATAAAAGTAAAACTTTTCAGTCTGAAATCTTAGGGTACAGCCTAAGAAACAAAGATAAATTCCAAAGAAAATATGTTAGAATGAATTTGAAATCAAAGTGTGTGAGATTATAGGGCATAAAATTGCTAGAAAGTATTCCAAGTAAAATCGTAGAAATTACTAGCATCTGCTCGTTTAAGTCTAAACTAAAATACATTATTTGGAACAATATTTTCTTCTGTTAAATTTTTGTGTTCAGGTTGATAGGCTACATTATTGATAGCTTGTATTTATTGAGCCTTGTCCTTTGTATGTGTTTTTTTGTAAATAGGCGAAACAGTTTTGTAAGTCCGAAAGGACTTCATCGCTTCGTCTATTCCTTCGTCGAATTTATAACTCTGAAGTATGTTCACTTAAAATGCTTTTTTCAAAAAGGAATAAACTTTATCTTATCTTAACTACACATTTACATGTTACGACGGGTCTGTCAAATTAGCACCTTTGCAAAGGCGCTGAAATGATGCAGCAGATCTGTCAAATCTGAAACTATGTGAGCAATATACTCTTTTAAGGCGAATTTGTGTGCCCGGAGTTGCTGTAGACGATGAGAAAAAGTAAAATCACTATTACCAAATTGCAGCCTGCCAAAATAATTATCGCAAAGTCGTGCCGATAACAAAGATAACTACTAATTCGTCATAACAAGTGATCATCTGCTTTAAAATAACTGAAATTAGCACAAATATTTTTATTAAATTCTCCGGAAAAATTGACAATCCTTCATAAACATTGAGAAAAATATTACAGTTAGGAGGTTACTAAGCTAAGATCTAAGCATCAGTTTTCTCAGTAGGGTTCGCAATCGGTGGCCGAAACAACGGTCTCCGGCTCAAACTATCGGTGCTGAAAATCGATGCAATTGTTATTTCGGTTAGTTGAGTCACAACAAATATGTATGATTCGGAAGAAGTTTCTCCTGTAGCCACTTAGGGTTTATTTAACTCTCATTAAAATCGTTGGATTACTCTGTATGTCACCTGATTATTCATACTATAAGGAATATAGAAGTAAGCCAAATATTAATCTGTTGTCATAGGTGTATGTCAGACTGAACTAATGAACTGAACAGACAACGGCAGATTGGCACATGACGTTTCAGAATACATAATAAGATAATCTTGCAGTTAAAGGAAGCATAGGTCTGCAATGTAGGGATTGGGAACGGGGAAAGAGTTTTATACCAGCGGTGGAGCAGGGTTGTTTTGAAATTTTCACAGTTTCCTACCTCGGTCCTCCGTCAAAAAAGTCTCGCGACTTTCATCCTGTCTGGATAATTTATCAAAAGCTTTCTCACACTTCGCACGTCATTTTATCCTCCTCTCTTCTGCCATACAACGATGTAAAAAGGGTTGAAGACCCAATTCCGAGTTTCTGAAAAGAGACCTCATGGATTGACCCATGGATAAAGATTACTTTTTTAAAGTAGATGCAGTGTTGGTGGGCGGGGGGGGGGGGGGGCATAGAGTATGCGAAATTTCTCGGGCCGCACACACAAATCTGGAGTGCGCCCGGCACACACCATTCACATAGAGTGCACACCCAAATGCCGATGACCGCGGTCACTTACCGACAACAAATCCCGGGTAACCGAGATTCTAAATTTGCGAATCTTAGTTTTATGACGTCGTACTCATTTTATAATGTTTAAACTTAAGATGGACAGCTCCGATGAAAGCCACTTATCTGATAGGTCCGCATTGGCACATGCTTTATATACCCTCTGCTTAGGCCAGTCGAGGCCGCGGGGCTGGTCTTGTCACATCAGTTAGGGGGTGAGGAGCATCTGTAAGTACATATAGGCGTATGTAAACTTCAAATGCTTCTTCGCCTGCAGTTTTGAGATTGTAGGTCTTTCATAATATTTTCACTAGCCGGCTTTAAAACGCTACTACCCCTTTTTGGAGATTTTACAAGCGTGATTATCTAGATCTCGGCTGGTCACAATGTCCCGTTTATTTCTGAATTCATACAAGGAAAAGGAACGCATTAAACTGAGTTAATATCTGTTAGCATTCACATCCAGTGGTGACTTAGTAACGACATATGGACCGATGCTGAGGCGTTGCTATGTATCAAACGGTTATCTGTGTCCTTACTGACTCGTTAACGTTGTAATGGCAAGCAGATCAAAGGTTTTCCTCACCACAGAATTGAATACTGTGTCCCAACATAAACTGAAATATATATATATATACATATATATATATATATATATATATATATATATATATATATATATATATATATATATATATATCCCACTTTTTTTTAGCGAACTGTTGGGTTTCTCGCCACTATCTTCCTTTTCTTCCTTAATAAGGGAAATACATGTATTTCTCCCGTCACTTGTTTCTATAAATTTCGGACACAGCTACAGTTTGAAAAGCTTAGCGACATGCATCAGCATCAGCCGTTTCTGTATAGCAATACTGACCACGCTTAAGTAATAAACCTTGTTGTTATAGATGAGACAGACACTGTTACAGTGAAGTTATTGTATCCAGATGAAGCCACGGATAGTTTTGGTAATCAAGGATTCTGGACTTTAATTTACAATCAGGTGATTGAATATAGTGTTTTTTAGCTTTAATGAAGCTGCAGTATATTATTCTATATCCCTCTCCCCCATGTTGTTGACCTTTAAAATATTTTTATTCCATGGCATTTCTTTGGCACTTTGTTGGATATATAAATTTATTGTTTTGGCAATTTCCAGATCAGTGGTTTTTGATTGAAAAAGAAGTTTGTTTTCTGATGCATCGGAGAAGTTAGTTCTCTGATGCGATTTCGATTATAGGGATAGATCATGGGGCTGAGTGCTTTGTATGGGATTCGAGCACGCGTGGAAGGCCTGTGAACGAATCCGCGTCCCATTGTAACACAAACAAGCAAAATCGATTCATAGATAGGGGAAAAAAGCCAAAAACTCGAGAGATTTTGACCGACAATTTTTCATGGTTTTGTTCTGCGACACGAGTGTCGCATAGCAACTAGCGCAATGCAAAGAAAAACGTTTTACGTCACAAAGCCATCATCATAGTATCTGAGAGTCATGCCCATGGTTTTTCTGTGAATTGGCTTTGTGACTTTTGTAGGCGGTTCGAACACGCTGACAGTTTTTTTTTATCATTTCTTTTTACGGGAGTGCATTACTCAATTGGTGCGTGTTACAATGATCATCAGTATATTGGTGTTTCATTTCTCACCCATGAATTGGCACAATAAAACTTTTGTCTTACTGAGATGTTTGTATTAGTACAGCTGATCTATCTAAGAACTTATTTTCCACTATTTTCAATTACGTTATTGCGGAAGTAAGTTTCGAATCAAGCCTATAATAAACACTGAAAGGAAGGGTTTATTTCACTGTGTGGGGATGCAGTATGCTGTTTGGGTTGGGTATTTTGTTTCAATAAGATCAAAGTGAAATGGATCTGGAATGGAACGCACAGGCTGTTGTTGACATACTGCTTTTTCAGGCCCCAACCCTTCGGATTGGGGCCTATAGGTTTGGGGTGTCCATCTGTCTGTCCGTCATCGCTTTATACCCCTATGAATTTAAGGGGGGGGGGGGGCGGTTGGGGCCTGCTTGTGTATCATAAATACTTACTTGTTTTAAATGCTACATATAATTGGCAATGTGTTGTAACTTAATTGTACTGAAACGAGATATTTCCGGCTGCATGAACCACAGTTTCTATTATTGTTGGCAGCGATAACGGACTGGTAATTTATATTAGCGACCAGTTTGCCAGTCGCTTAAACAAATCCAGTGATAGGCCAGTAAAATCATTATTTAAAATGCCCTTTTATAAAATGAATTTGCTTAGTTTGGGTTAGCTATACCCGTGTATATTACAATGATTTAGTTTAATAGTCAGAATGAACTGTGGCCAAATTACGAGCACATAATCTTTTCAAATACTGTTTGTTTTCTGAAGGGATTCGAAGTGGTTATTCACGGGCGGAAGTACTTCGCTTTCTCTAAGTATGATGGCGACAAGAGTATCTGTGACGAAACAATGCCCGGCTGGTCACATGACCTACTCGGTCACAACTGGATGTGCTTTTCGGGAAAGAAACAGAACCGCGGACTGCAGAAGGCGAAAAAGAGCTTCAATGAGAACACCCTGCTGTGAGAATAATAATAATAATAACAATAATAATAATGGTAACGAGGATGATGATGATGATGATGATGATGATGATAATGATGATGATGGTGATGGTGATGCTGATGATGGTAACAACTCTTGGAACTGCAGGCAATGCTTAAGTTATAGTGTGCTTCGAAGTTTGAACTATTGACTGTGTACTGCAGGTTTTGCCTTTAAAATAATGAAATGAAGGTTTTTTTTAAAAAAAAACCTGTTTCTTTGTCATGTGCATTATTACTCACAAAAAGGCTGTGTGGAAATGCAGCTGTGACAGAATGTCAGAAAAATACAAGAAAAAAAACAAACGATCATGCGGAGTTTTAACGTCCTGAGTGGGTGATTCATCTAAAATCACATGTGTTGTGTGAATGGGTACGCCTCTACGACATTGTCTATGTCCCTGCCGCAAAAAAAAAACAAAAAAACAAACAAACAAACAAACAACAACAAAAAACAATGAAAAAAAAAACAAAAAAACCCCACATGATGAGTGTATTTCATTTAGTTTAAAAGCCTGCTATGAATGTGAAAATTGTGTAGTAAACAGAATTCATAGAGTACCAAAAATGTTGTTTTCTCGGCTTTATGCACAGGTTAGACAAGGCAGAGAATCTGTTGTATGCAACACGAGCAGGTTTGACAGAGGAAATCAATCGGAGCACGAAGCTATGGCATGCCGTTGACTATCCTCAACATAAGTACCGCTCTGTGGGCGATATGGTGAAACTGGCCGGCGGGAAACATTCCAGAATAGCTAAGTATGTTAAGATCACAGTTCTGCATTCGCTACGTCATCACCTGATCTTTTATACCTATAGGTAAAATGAAAAAAGAAACGAACTTAATAAATGCTAACAATCTCTTCCGTTTTTGGTTTTTAGAATGACATTGACATTCAACATTCAATGTTGAAAAGATAGCTTCTTTATTTTTATAGCCACTCTTTATAATAAGAACCTTTGATGAAGGAGAATTATAATACATTATATCATGTTATATCATGTTATATATTATAATATTATAAAGAAAGCCACGGGCCGCCCCTGTCACCCAGGAACAAGAGCGCTTAGCCAGCGCTCTCCCCACAAGTTTCGACTGGAGGGATGTGGACGGACAAAACTTTGTATCGCCTGTCAGAAACCAGGGTATGTCGCGGTAAAACATATAATAACAAGTACAAAAGTACTGGATGCATTTTTTTTGTACTGCACTGTTAATGGGACGGGAATTTGCGCAAAAAGCTCTCTTTTTTCGCCCTACCAACAGACCGGCGCGTGCGTCTATCCACGTTTTTGTTTGACGGATTCACTTCTTTGTTATTTCCCACAAGCTTATAATCGTCTGAACATTCTCCATATTATTTTCAATTCTGCGTTAAAAACTTTGATTTGACCTCGTTTTAATTAAAAAAAATTAAAACTGATCCATAATTGAAAGCATGATAGAGAAGCCCGTTGATGTTTTTCCTGTTGATGTTGCCTGTACTGAGCTGTTTGTTATCTGTTTTCCGGGGCAGGTCACTGTGGCAGCTGCTACTCGTTTGCTTCCATGGCCATGCTGGAGGCCAGGCTGAGGATACTGACCAACAACACGCAGCAACGCGTCTTCTCTCCGCAGGACATCGTGGAGTGCAGTCGCTACTCCCAAGGTATGTGTAGTCGCTACTCCCAAGGTACGTGCAGTAACTTCTCCCAACGTTCGTGCAGTAACTGCTCCCAACGTTCGTGCAGTAACTACTCGCAACGTTCGTGCAGTAACTACTTCCAAGGTACGTGCAGTCGCTACTCCTAAGGTAGTGCAGTCGCTACTCCCGAGGTACGTGCAGTCGCTACTCCCAAGGCACGTGCAGTCGCTACTCCCAAGGTACGTGCAGTCGCTAATCCCAAGGAACGTGCAGTCGCTAATCCCAAGGTACGTGCAGGAAAGAAAAATGCAGAAAGCGCGTCGTTTAAAGGAGTCCGTTGTATCATCTTGTATTTTTTTTTTAATTAAAGCTAATGGAAAAAAATGATAATGAAAAAATATAATCTGTGTACAATTGATGGGCAGGTTGTTCGGGGGGCTTCGCCTATTTGGTGGCGGGGAAATACGCTGAGGATTTCGGCGTGGTGGAGGAGTCGTGTAATCCGTACACGGGCAAAGACGGCAACTGCACCACCGCCGCCACGTGTAGACGCTACTACAGCACGGGCTACAAGTACGTCGGTGGGTACTACGGAGGGTGAGTACACTTTAGGTATCATTTGAGAGCGGGCTGCCGTTTGTATAGAATCTTACAGGTGCTGTTGGTTAGGGTACCTGATTCAGTGCTCAATTAAATAAGTAAGTAATAAATAAATAAATAGCAAATAAATAAGTAAGTAAATAAATAAATAAACAAATCAAACAGTTGAAATAATGGTTGAGGGAAGGACGTGCTATTTTGTTGACTGTTTTGTGATAAATAAAATACATACGAAGAATTGTAGAAATAAGGATATCGATTTTATTTTTTTCCTCAGCTGTAACGAGAAAGCCCTACAGCTGGCGCTGTACAATAATGGCCCAGTGGCCATTGGCTTTGAGGTCACTGCGGATTTCTTCAAATACAAGTTTGTATCAATACATGTATTGTGTTTCTGTAAATAAAATACGTGTTTGTGGAATTGATGGGGGTAACTGTGTGTTTGTTTGTGGTCTGTAATCGCCACTTAGAAAACTACAGAAATGTATATAGAGTGGATAAAATAGATCGATAAATTTAATTTACATCACGGGACATTAGGCATAATAATAATTTTTTAAAATTTCACACCTAAATTGAAGAAATAAATAAATAAAAGAAACTGTTTGGGTTGTAATTTGTGCAAATAAGATTTCTCCTCCGTTTTTTTTTTTTTTCAGGGGAGGAATTTATCACACCCCAAATGTAGCCTCTCTCACTGAGAAGTTTAACCCATTTGAATTGACCAATCACGCCGTGCTTCTGGTTGGCTGGGGTGAAGAAAACGGAACACCTTTTTGGAGTGTTAAGAATAGCTGGGGCGAGGAGTGGGGTGAGAAGGGCTATTTCAGAATCGTGCGGGGTCAGGATGAGCTGGCTATTGAAAGTCTGGGCCTGGAAACCTTTCCCATGCTTTAACTAGTGTCCCTCACAAATGCCTTCACAAACAATAAGGAGAAATGTGGCGCGAAAAAAATCATCGACTTTACATTTACATTACATTCCTGTAAGATATATATATATATATTTCTATTTTTGATGGCAATTATTTTTTATTGGAACATTGAACAGATGTAGTATATTTTAATACTTTGAGTACTCGGGAACTTTGGTCGTGCTGCCTGTCAGTATCCTGTCTCTTGTGTGAGTACCGCACCGTAAGGCCCTAGTACGTGACCATCTGTATGTGCGCATATGCAGTAAGGTCAAGAATTGCATACTTTTGGTAGAAAAAGTCCCTCTGGAAACGTCCCGTGCAAGTAGTTAATCCCGCTATTGTTTCAATGATGCACCAAAGCAACCTCATTGTAACGAGGGCCAATGGAATATAACCGGTATGTCGTTTTTACCGACAGCTTTAAAAAGGAGTAAAAATGTCGTATCCGATGTCGTTAGGTCGAAGGTATACTGTATTTGGGATAAATGTTTGATGCTATATATGCAATTTATTATTTGAATGGAAATGTCAGTCTGTGATTAGATGAAGAAATCAGAACGAAGAATTGCGACTGGTGCAGAAAAAAAAATGAAAATAGCAGTTTATTTGCTAAAATCCTATAAAATGAAAATTTGTGTGACGTCGTAACAACCCGCACATCGTTGGCGATGGTGTCAGCGGTGTGGCTCGGTATCCGCGTGTATTGTCGGTGTTAATTCTGCAAATTTGTCTCACAATATATGTATCTGCATTTATAATGTTCATATACTGGTTCGTCTTATACTCGGGAGATGAAATTGAGAAAGCTGTTTGATCGTGTGAGTGTCTTTCATGTGAATATCGATCTAATCAGTTTTGCATTTTCTTGGATTGTTTTGAAAATGATTCCTATTTTTTATTGTATAGTCTTTCTGTATGTAATTTACTTAAATTGATCTTGAATTGTGTGTCAATATATTTACTTTCTGCTTTAAGAGTATTATCTAATGGTAATATGAGTATCTTACAAGTATGAAAAATAATGTACTTTGGTCTCCTCACGGTCATTCAGTTTTATGTGATTGTTTTTTGGTGCAGTTAAATTTAATTTAGAGAAAAAAAACATGTTAGTGCTGTTTATAAACAAATTTCATAACAACTGAAACAGCTGTGATAAATACTGAATTCTTTTTGTAGTATACGTCATGATGACGTCATGCTGCAAACATTAATAATCAAAGAGCAAAACAGAAAGGTTTATACTTCGTGGTGTCGTTACAAGTGTTTGCAGTCAAAATTTGTCGGGGGGGGGGGTGGTTCTTGAGGTTATGGGCTCATACTTCTGTGTACTTATGCGGTACTGAAGTTGATGTATACACTTGCTGAAGACAATAATAACACCGTTGTTTAGGTGAAGTTTTATTCAGACAAGTAGAATCGAAAAACATGACTATTGTGAATGTAGCACATCTGGACCTGACAATATTGTGAGTATGTAGGAAATGAATGAAATCTGTTAGCCTTAAAAAATAGAAAATAAATTAAACCATTCACTCGATCTTTCATTCAACCACCCATGCAGACTGTCATTCAAGCACTTTCATTCTGGTTCACATACACTAGCTGTGGTATACATTTCAGCAATAATATTAATAATAATAACAATGATAATAATAATAATAATCATCATCATCATCTCATCATCATCATCATCATTCGCGACATTAACTTTGAACAAAACAGGCATTCATTTTGTAGAGAAAAATTTTAAAATGTATGAAAATTTCCTACTCAAGGTTAGTTACACCAACTTTCGATAAAACTTCCACGTGTTGTATTTACACAAGTTAGCTGCAAAGTGAGCCTAAATCCTAAATCTTGCCTGAACAGTTGGCCGAATTACCGCCATTCACTCTGGTGAATACGACAACAGACTGGAATTAATCACATAATTAAAAAACAAGAACATATCTTGTTGTTTTTCTTTATGTGTAAAAAAAATCAGGTAATTTTCCACTCGAGAGCGGACAGAATGGAATTTTACTCAGTGCTTTTACAGTTTTTTTTTAAATATCCCTAAATTAGCAGTTGCCAAATATTGCGTCTGCGGAAATATCCATACACTGCATATATGACACAAGGAATTTCACTGGAATATTCTACTATATTTCGCACAGAGTCAGTGCGGAGAACCCGGAAATTCTTATCCGGAAATTAAATTTCTGACAGCGGAAATTTCATTACCTGTGAAGGCGGTGCACACAGGAAGGTCGGAAATTCTTGTTATTACGTCTTGGGGCGCGTATGCCTCGGAAAGTCCTCAAAACTCTTATTTTCAGGCAATAATTTCAACCAGAAATAAAAAATTGTTAAGGAATGACCAATTCGATTGATTATTTTTTAGATTTTTGTTTGGCAGCTCTGGCTTCTGCCCTTCACTAAATTTGTGTATCTCAGTTGCAGTGCTGATTTTTTCGGAGTCACTCGGTTAATAAACGTTTGCTACATGGTTTTGGTTTAAGTGATAACCATATGCCCACCATACAATATTTTATCCCATATATTAACCTGGCTTGAACACATTTTCTTATACTCGCGTGTTCAACTACATGGTGGCCACATATTTAATATGTGTCACACATCAACGTTACCTTACTGTCACCATGTGGTCATGTCTGTTGTGTTCAACATGTTTTAAATCTTATATCCAGTAGGGACTAACATGCTAAGCATATATGGTGTCCATAACAGTGGCATTTCCACTCTGTTTTTAAAGTTGATACTCAACAGCCAGATTCTATTAATATTATGGTTTCAGCATGTTTTGCGAACCACACTTTAGATGCCCACAAAATATGTTTTACTGATGTCAGTTGATACATGTTTACATGGCAAACACCTTATGATCGTGGAGTCAAATTTTATCGTGTAAAAACAACATATTAAAACATGGCTTTGACATGTTTACCATATGCTTGCGTGCTTATAATATTTTTACACCAGTCGGTTGGTCGAGTTTGGCCTTAACACATCAGCGAAGGCATCTGTCAGTCATATGTACGTATATCAGCTTCATACAAAAGTTATTTGCAATTTTGATTTGGATTACTTTCAAAATGCTTCTCTTCCATCTTACAGTTTTGAACCGATTTGTTTCAAATTTTGTGTAATCACAGTCCCGAAAGATCACTTTTTGCCGATAATAATAAAACAGACAAATTGGCGGAACGTTTTTAGGGGAGGACTTACTTAGCAATTGCATAAGTCGAAACATATCGGCGGCGGGTTTGAATGGATTTTGGCGCGATTATCATCGTATTTTTGATGGTATCAATGTTTCATTTACTAAGTCGCGGCTGGTTATAATGTCCCAGGACATGCTTGTTCAGATATCATGTTCACAGGAAATCTTATCTTGAATTTGAGGCCAGGCTGAAAAGTAATGCCTGAAGAGATTTAGGCATTATTAATATTCATAAACTGCATAAATTTTGGTAACTGTCTATGGCCCTGTCTATCCCCTTATTGCCTTTTTGTTCTAAATAAACATGTCGGGCGGAGAGACACCGGAGGAGAAACCAGTGTATGCCAGTGGGGAATCGATTTTTGATTGACATGAAGAAATCCAGTATATCGCAGGTGGCTGAGGCAAAGAATAAAGAGTTAGAGATGAAAAGTAAAAGCCGGAAAGAGGGAGAAAGAGGGCGGGGGGGGGGGGTGGCGGATGAAGAGTGAAAGTGGTAGAGAGAAAGGATTGGGACCAACGAGAGGAGGGAAAGCGATGAAGGAAATCAAATAAAATCATATAAAATGAAAAGATCAAAAAATGTAAAAAAAAATGTAAAAAAAAAAAAAAAAGCCAAAAAAAAAAAAAAATAGAGAAGAAAAAGCAAAAAAAAAAACAAAAACAAACAAACAAAAAAAAAAAAAAAAGAAAGAAAAGAAAAAAAAGCGAGGGGAAGTGAAGGGAGGGGTAGTGGAAGTAGAGGGGTGGTGGCGGACAGAGAGAGAGAAAGGAAAGCCCTGACGAAAGCAAAATATAACTATCAAGAAAAACTATGAATTGAAAGCATAAAAAAATTGCAAACAAAAAAAATAAATAAATAAAAAAGACGAACAAAAAAACACTGAAATAAACTGAAATAAAAAATATTAAATGAGAGAGAGAGAGAGAGAGCAAAGTTTCGTTCCAATTCTGTCGTATTTTAACGAGAAAGCCAACACGAAATGCACTTCGGTCAGCAGTTATCAGTAATTATACATCAACCCATCACCGAGATTTCCAGTGAAATGTAGACCTTGATGGAAAAGGTGAAGAGCGGAACATTTTCTTAGCACCAAGCATTCGACAATGAGCTAAATTGACCTAGAATGAAAATGTCAAGGTCAACGAAATACATATTACGTTACGTTTTTCTGCCACAAAGGGTCTCAAATGGCGTTCGAGTTTGCATTTTGTATTATGACGTGTACGATGGAAAAATCGAAAATGAGGTGTCTCTCTTGAAATTTCTGAGATAACATTTTCTTCACTAGAAATTTGGCAAAATTTCCGAATTTGGAAAAACAATGACCAAAATAAAAATTTATACCTCATTTTAACAGTTTGAAGTACAAAACTCCTGATATTTCTAATATCTAGCCCTTTCTGAGATAAGTGACTTTTTCAGAAATTGACCAAGTTGTTCAAACTTTTCAACCTGCGAAATTTTGCATTTTATATTACAACGTGTATTAATAACAGTATGAAAATGAGGACGAATTGCCATTTCTCTTACTGTTTCCTAAGTTCCCGAAACTTAGAAATTTTCGCCAATTTTTACGAGGGATCTCCCGAAGAACAGTTAGTGTCAAAGTGATTCACACAGATAAAGTCCATATTCAAGTTGAGAGCATTATGACAAAGCGTATTGGATTTTTTTAGGCAGGTTTAAAGGCAACTGAACATTACCAAAATAATTTGAGCAAAACTAAAGGGACAGTTTCTAATGCATATACGTACGACAGATAAACACCCGTTCTATCGCACTTAACCTGTCTGAAAACGAGTTGACCAGTGAACGGTCCTCTCGGGGGTATTAGTGGCGTTACTGGTGAGTTTGGTTATCTTCTGCAAAAACGCAATCATATTGTAAGCATATGCAAATCGTATATGAAATTTAACCCCGTCATTAGCACATCTTTAAGCAGTTGTTAATTGCATTCCTCAAAACTTGTCAATACCTTAAATGACCGGTAAAACATATCACAAACAAGTGGTTAACCCATTTTTGCACATGGTATTATCCTAAACACTGAAGTGTACTTTTTTTTAGAATACTATGAACGTGAAAATGCCACATATGGTTAGCATGTATTATTACCACATGGTTGAAGATTTAAACGCATGTTGAACACATCAAATCAAACTACATGGCCACTGCATGGTAATTGTATGGTAATAACGTATCAAACATGAACATATATTAAACTTGTAGCTGAACACGTTAGTTTCCGTGTTCCAGTATACTCAAACCGGTTGCGATGCATGAGATAATATACTGACCATATGTTTGTCACATGGCAACAATATAGCTATCACATTTAAACCATGACACCATATAGCCAACATACACCAACCGCGTCGTGCATACTTGTCTAAAATATTATATGATCACACGGATAGTGTTTAACTGAACTCAGTCAACAGATGGCAACCACATGATAAACATGCGTTGAACATCCTATCAAATTTCGCTATTTAATGATTCAGAGTTACTGAACACTAGAAGGGCCAAATAGGGCAACTGTAATGCGAGAAAGATGGACATTATACGCCGTGCACATCTACATTTTGTCGGAAATTTCAGTTGGGCAGATAAGTCCTAATTAGCTCTCACAAGAAGACAGTTTCATCAGCAAACACACGTACGGGATACCTGGAGATTTCAGGTAACCTAGCCAAAAGGATTGTTACTGAACTGTGTTTAAATTTAATCACAGTCTTCCTGCCCTTTTTGACTCAACCCTCTAGAGAGTCATTTTTTTTCGCAGTGTAGGAATAAAATTCCGCAAGAACAGGTTCGAATGTTAGAAGAAGAGAGAATTTTGAATTGGAGCCATTTTGTTGTACTTTCGCGCAAAAACCAATAAAGCTAATAAGTTGTGTAGAGTTATAACAAAGGCATCACAAAAGTGATATCTTCTGAAATTAAGTTTCCAGAAGTTATGTGGAAGGATTACCGAGAGTTGATGACGCTATAATTTCCGGCGATTCTGAAATTGCGATAAATGGATGCAATTGGAATTTTTCTCTGGACAAATTTCAGTGCCTGTTTTACTCAAAGATGCATTGTCAGGATTTATATATATAATCTCTGTTTTGCATCAGTCGCTTGCTTTTAAAATTGCTTTGAGGTATAACCACATAAAATCAATTTTATCTTTAAAGAATAATTTTGAGATATTGTTATTAAGAGTTAACACCTTTTGGAAAACATTTCGATACTATACCCCGTTCCCCTATAAAAATGAAGTGAAAAGTCGCTTTCGGAAAAGCAAAACTATACCCAATATAGATTTGGACAGTCATTTTTGTGCAATCTTTACCCCTACGTTTTCCAAAAAATGGTAACTCGGGGGACGATGTGCTACATTTTATTTTATTTCATAACTGAACGTTGTTTCAACGTTGCGATTTTCTTATAAATTTTGCACTATATCAAATTTTTTTTCATTACCTTTTTCAAATCGATCTTATGCCAAAAAACTTAAAAGTGTTTCTCAACTATAAAGCTACAACAAACTACCTGAGAGATCAAACAATCACAGAAATTATTCAATTGACATCTACTGGTGGCAGCTCAAGATGTGGCTGTTGGTTGCTGTCAGGAATGCTCTCTTCGTCAGACTCGGCACCCACTTTGCCAGACTGGTCCGCGTCCGCCCGGCTTGTCGGAGGTTCAGGAGGAATTTCCTCAGCAAAGAGCCTAGCAAAGGGACCGCTTAAGTCGAAATCTAAAGCTGTAGGTTTGCGTGATTCTCGGAACAGTCTCTTAAAAGACACAGAATAGTCGATATCAGGAGCCTCGACATTTTTCTTTGTCTTCCGCCCCAAGCGACCCTTGCCAATGGCCCGGAGCTGCGATCTGAGCACTGCTTGTGACGCTGACATCGCCCGCCTCACAGGAGGTGGCGAATGCTTCACTTCCGTTTCAAAGCTTCGGAAGGCCAAAATGCCGTTAGCACAAAACGCCGGCTTACTGTGGTCCTCCTCACTTCCGCATGAGCTGATGGTAGACGTGCTGCCCGTTGTTGCCAATCTGAAGCATCTATGCCACTCAGCGTCCCGCGTCACCGGGTAGCTACAGCTAGGTTCAGGTGATTCCGGTGTGCCTGACGTGAAAATAATCACAATAATAGCAGTAACAGCAATTAACACCACCACCACCACCTCCTCCTCCTCCTCCACCACCAACACAACCACCACAACCACCAACAACACCACCACCACAACCACCATCAACACCACCACCACAACCACCAACACTACCACCACCACCTCCTCCTCCTCACCCACCACAACCACCACCAACACCACCACCATTACCACCACCACCACAAACACCAACAACACCACCACCACAACCACACCCAGAACTACAACCACAGCAACAACAACCGCAGCATTAACAACACCAGAGTGTTCCCAGGCTTTAACAATGGAAAACTTTCCTCCTACTGAAAAAAGACATGTTCGGTTTAACGGGCTTACCCTGTTTCTCCAGAATGGCATTCGCTGCCTTGTCCAAGTCATAATTAGCATCACAAATCGCTTTCATCATCAACGATTCCGAGAATTTGACCCCAACAACCGCTTTCAGAGCCGTGACGCAAGATTCCAACCGCTCTGTAAAAAAAGTTAATATTAAAGAAATTCGTACAGAACCTCCGAATTTTTCACGTTACTACCAAAGAGTTTTCTAGGCCTCTTGGAATGTAATGACGTATACCAGAATCGTGTAAGAAAATTTCGAAGTTAATGCAGAATTCAAACGTTTCATTTATATTTTCGATGATTTTACCTTGTTGACTAAAGCTTTTGTTCAGAGTTGACTGCGATCTATTTTTCAGCTCTTCCAGAACTGCATTCGCCGCTTTGTTCAAGTCATAATTAGCATAAAGAATCTTTTCCACCAACAAGGCTTCGGAGCAATCGACTCCAAGAACAGCTTTCAGAGCAGCAACGCTTGAGTCCAACTGATCTGTAAAAATATATGCATTATTTGGTTTCGCAGTTCTTAATCATTAACACTTGACAAGCTGTTAGCTTGCAAGGGTTATATGAAGTTGTGCGAGAAGCCGTTCGTCTTTTTTTCTTCTTCTTGACAGTTTTCCAATTTTTTGTATCTTCTTCTTCTCTGACACTATGGGACCTAGGACCATGGAACTGGGGACTTATGAAGAGCTTGATCTGAACGTGTGCATGTCACTATTTATTTTCGTCTTTGATTTCGTTTTCTTTGTTAAAACGCCGTGTGAAAAGAGTGTATTTGCGCAAGTAAATGCGGAGTATTTAACGTACAGCACAGAACACCACGCAGTTGCTCAGCTTTGTGCGAGCTCTCACTGCGTAAATAGATACCACAGCGTATGCGTGCTCAGTCAATAAAACTTTAAGTCAACAACAACCAAACACTACTCGGCTTATAAGACGTATTCAAGCTGTGTTGTTTGCTTATATATTTAGCTGGTATTAAGTTATCAACCTATGGAGTTTTTTTCTTGACAGTGGTCCGATTTTTTAGAATATTCTAAGCCGCATACATACTGTGCCATAAGCTCTGTACATAGTTGGAGAACACACTGTATGCATGTTGTAAAATATTTTATATTATTCAAGAAATAATCCACTGAAGGAAGTATTTTTGCGTTTTAATTTTTGTCAAGTGTTTAACATTTCGCTAACGAAATACGGTTCTAGTTTTTTTAATGAAATGTAACAAAAATACAAAGAAGATGAATAAAAACAATTCCAGTGAACATTCCAGGGGAAAAGAAATGTGCTGGGATGGTAGATTTCGGGAAAGAGAACGGAGAGTCAACATTCTGATGTATTTAATACATATTGGAGTACTGTATGAAATGTTTAAAACAACCTCAATTTTTTTTTAAATTTGTCGCCCATTTACTTGGGTTGTGCCCTGTGGACGTGACCTTCATTAAGACTGGTCTAAATATTGACCAAATGTTAAGATATCTACCTTGTGGTCCTTCACTGTTATGTCGATATCTAAAGGACCTTCTAAGATTTTTAAATCTTGCCAAAAATTTTGACCAAAACCTTCTGTTACTTTGAAGTCCCTTGGCTTCAGATGTAACATTTCTATCAGCTGGTGTTCTAAAAGACCGACAAAGTCTAAAAATATTGCAACAACCGCCTGTGTCATTTTCGTCAACACTCCGCGGTGGTTGTGGTATTTTCGGCTGGTTGCCTGGGTTCGAAACCGTGCGCCTTTTGAATAAATTTCTAACTCTCATTTGCAAACTCATCTTCTTTCAGCAGTATGGATACCGTTGTCGTGGCAAATTTTCTCCTGGTCACAATGTGACATAATTGTGACGACAAAAACGACTGTGATGCTACAGTAGTTGTGACGTTTGGATGACATCACATGGCTACTATTCGATACTGTGACGTAATCTCGAGATCAAGTCAACCTGTCTGATTGATCCCTCGTTGTCTAGAGATACCTATATTTAAATACAAATTCAAGTAAATAAAAATATCTTTCATTAATCACAGATTTCTCTTTTAAAGAATATGGCGAAAGGAAAAAATTGCGTCCTGGAGTTCTCCTCATTCAGTGCCATAACAACAATAACTTAATAACAGACAGGTTCATATTCTGTTTGAGTTCGAAAGAGATTTTTTTTGTTAATATTTATTTATTTTTCGCGTAAAGTTGGGATGCTGCTCTTAAAACTAAATAAACCTAGAGATATCTTCAAGTGTGCGAATTAAGATATCTCTAGAAGATGTTGAACTGTAGAAATTTATTTAGATACAATTCTAGTTAAATTTAAGATACACGGTATTTAAAAAATGATGCCTAATTTTTAGTGTATAGGAAAAGATTTTTAATTGGGTGCGAGGCATGAAAGAAGACAGATAACCCCAAATTCATTTAAAATTGTCTAATTATCTTGAGATACATAAAATATTGGATCAGTATAAAAACGGCATTTCATATTTTCAATAATTTACTTAGTCAGACGAGTAGTTCTTTGTGTAGATATTGCTTTTTATGACAAGAAAGACAGTAAGAAAGCAAACATTAAGGGGAAAGATTTCAAACTAGCCCGAAAACTAATAAACTATATACAGAGCAAAAGAAAACTGCGGGAAGATGACTTCGGGACAGAGGAAGGAGGGTCAACCTTGTTCTGTCTTTTAATACTTCTTAGAGTACAGTATGGAATGTTTAAAGCAAGAAGGTCAGGATCGCCGAGGTACCTTTTAGGTAAGTTCGTTTGGATCCAGACGGTCCAAAATTAACTCAAACTCGCTCTGTCTCTAACCGTTTTCGAGATAAGTTACTTACTGTTAACTGTATACGAGGTCATGTGACCTTTCAGCCTAGGCTCCAAGGTCAAGATTCATTTTGCAAGATTATTTTCCACTCAAATGTGCATGTATTTTAAACTGGGATTTGAACACTTTTTCGAACTATTTTCTTGATAAATAGGCGTTTTAAAAATATTTAGAATCTACTTTGACCTTGACCTTTGAAGTCAAACTATAAGTGATTTCCGACAGACCTTATTGTTATCTGTAAGTGTACCAATTTTAAGCTCCTCCAACAAATAGACTAGCAAAAGTTTTCTGGAAAACATTTTGAAAAAAAGTTTGATCTCAGATTTATATTGAATTTCAAACAAGTTTAAAGATTCAGCGAGACCTTGTTATTCTCCACATCTGTGCAAAATTTCGTCTTTTGGGCCATAGACTGTAGGGGGAGTTTTCTGGAAACCATCGAATTGGAAAAAAAAACTTTTCAAACTTTCCAAGAGGGACTGAATATCATAGGGGAAAAGAGTTCAAACACGCTTTAAAAATATTGAACTGTATAAAGGGGGAAAAAGAAACCATGATCGAATTTTAATACTTGTTGGAGTACTGTATGAAACGTTTAAAACAAAGTTAAGAACCTCAATTACTTATAAATTCGTCCCCTGTTTACTGTGTCCTCTGCTATCTGTGGTCCTCATCGAGATCTGTCTAAATATTGACCAAATGTTAAGATATCTACCTTGCGGTCCTTCACTGTTATGCCGATATCTAAAGGATCTTCTAAGATTTCTAAACCTTGCCAAAAATTTTGACCAAAACCTTCTGTTACTTTGAAGTCCCTTGACTTCAGATGTAACATTTCTATCAACTGGTGTTCTAAAAGACCGACAAAGTCTAAAAATATTGCAACAACCGCCTGTGTCGTTTTCGTCAACACTCCGCGGTGGTTGTGGTATTTTCGGCTGGTTGCCTGGGTTCGAAACCGTGCGCCTTTTGAATAAATTTCTAACTCTCGTTGGGAAACTCATTTTCTTTCAGCAGTATGGATACCGTTGTCCTGGCAAATTTTCTCCTGGTCACAGTGTGATATATTGTGACGATAAAAACGATTGTGATGCCACAGTAGTTGTGACGTTTTGATGACATCGCATGGCTACTACTCCGTAACTCTGTGACGTAATCTCGAAATCTAAAATATATTTCCCTGGCTAATTACATTTATCTATAAATTATGATTCTTATGTCTATCGATAATTTGATATAGGTAAAAAACAGAGATATATAACATTAGAGATTAAGATAAAGTTTCTGTTATTGAATTAGAAAGATGTCCATTCCACTTCAAGATAAATCTACTAAATTTAAATATTTTTACAGAGCGGTGAAAAAGGGAAATATCTCCAATTCCTTTAGATTAACATCTAGTTCAGTTCAAAATATTTAAGTATAAAGCCTATCACAGGTATCTGTAGTATATTAAAATATTTCTAATTCAGTTCGAGATATGAAGATAAACACTTCTCTGAATGTATTATAAAATCTCTAAATTATTTGAAGACATATATAAATATTGGATAAATGTAAAAGCGTCAACCTCTATTTTCGACTCCATCAGTCAAACAACGCATTCTCTGTTGGACATTGGTGTTTTATAAAAACAAAGGCATAATAAAATAAACATAACATGAGAAAAGAGTTTAAACATAAAAAATAAAATAATTAAAATGGGAAAAGTAAGATTCTGGATTAGGAAATGAGGGATACCTTATGTCTTTCAGTTCTTGCTCGAGTGCTGTATGAAATATGTAAGGCAAGAACAAGAACTTGCCTACAAATTTGTCGCTCGCTTACATGGGCTGTGGACCCCATTGAGATAAACGCACATTGTTTGCTTGGGTGCATTAGACCAAAAATTACCGTCAAAACAAACCCTTAAGATGAAAAAGACCCCTTTGGTGAAAGAGACCCTGCTGTGAAAACCTTACTTAACAAAGAAAAATATCATCTAATTACATGCACTTAAAAGGAGGCCGATTACTTCTTTCTTTGACCTTTTATAGAATACAGTTCAACTTTAACCCGTTTTAAGTAAAATAAACCTAAAGCAATAAATGGCTGTTGATCTATTTCCGTGTGTAATGTATGAAGACTGAGTAACTGAGTGGGTTATTTATACATGCCATAAAAGAGAGCTTCCTCTGATACGTCAACACTCATGGTTTAACAAGTAAATAAGTCAATTAATGACACGCTATGTTAACCAACATTTTGCTGTAAGTCTTTGGTTGGAATAAATGCAGTGCCCTGTCAATGGGCTTGGGTATGCCCGGGGATGCAAATGATAGCTTGTTGACCGCCCCCTCCCCCCTTTCAAATGAAGCCTGTATCGATTTGTGTATTTCACAGGCAGAAATTCAATGATTTAGATTTATATGAATGGCTAAGCAACGTGAAGAGTAGCCTACGATTGGCAAGAGACCAACGGGAAAAAATAAAAAAGAGTAATAACAGTGGAGGAATACCTAGAGGAGTTCTTATAAATGTCAGGATTAGGGTAAATCAGACAAAATACAATCAAAATATGCCATGTTATGTGCACCTAGACGTTAAGCTTGTTCACCATTCACGGATTCATCAATTTGTCTGAATACTGGAAAGAAACGAAGCTTTTTTTGGCTAGCTCGCTTTATGATTTTATGCTACAGATTTAGTGCAAGAAATGAATGGATAAAAAATATAAATGCACATGAAATAGTTTCCATTAGCGTTTGCGATGGAAAACCAGGCTGCTTTAGACATAAGGCCTGAGGAGGGAGAAGGAGATAGAGCCAATGTTAGGATATTGGCCCAAGAACTGGAAAAAATCTTTCAGAAGCGATGTAAATTTGAAAGAATGGATGCAGTAGATGGAGGTAGGTCTTGATATCAATGAGGTTATTTGTTTTATTTCTCTTTCAATTTGTAATTAAAATTCGGGCGGTTCCAGAAGTAACTAGTAGTATATATGCTGGCAACGGTGAGGGGAAACAGTTAACCATAGGGAGGTGGTGTGCAGTTATTTGGGGGTTTGGGGTGCGGGATGGGGAGGGGGAGGGATGGGGCGATTTTCGCCTGTTTATTGGTAGAAGGTGTGCCATCGTAGTGAATGGAGGGGAAAGCAAAGTGTTTCCTTGCTCAAATAGTTAAATATGGGTGGGTGCTGCTATCTGTTGCAACATTAATTTATGCTGGTGTAAAAATCGTTTGAAAATAACAGTTACTGTTTAACATCGGAAATGTTTCTGTGTAGAAACAAACATGATGACAAAAAAAATGCTATTTGGAACAGGTTTACTCATAGAAATACAAACATCACAGACAATGTTGACATTTGTGACAAGCACGTTCTCAAATTGCCGCAGAAGACAAGTGTGAGGGCCAGTCATGAATTACGCAAATAACATTTGTTACCGTAGCGTTTTTTATCCCCTCTTCTACGAACGAAAAATTTTATGACATCCCCGTTTCCCCCTTTCGCCCCCCCCCCCCACCGGAATAAAATTTTCTGAGCAAATAAGGACTGTTCGGAACGCTGTATTCGATGCGGTGGGGTGGAAGGGAGTGTCAGCAATGGCACAGATTGTATTTGGTGTCAGAAAGAATGCAAGGAAACGGGATGGGGATGGGTAAAAACTCCGAATAGGTTTCAGGTCAATGCCATGTTCTAAAGATAGGTTTGCAAAAAAAAAAAAAAAAAGAAATGGCTAGCGAGAGAGACAGGGGTAGAAAGTGTCTAGCAAAATTCGTAAATTATTAACAGTGAGGAATAAGACCACTAGAGCTAATATTAACGAAAGTAGCCCCTTTGATCCTGTTTATTTATAACGTAAGGACAACTAGGACTATTTTCCAGGCAGTCACATGTGTTGGTCCGACCGATGCAGCGGTTTGGCTGTAGTTGGTTGAGGACCCCTGTTGGGTCCTTGCTGCATATATAGCGGGGTGAATGACATTTGCTGATTCACTTCATTTAATGCTTGAAAGTTTTGGAGGGAAAGTCTGACAATCGTTATAAAGCGATCCATCCCTGGTCAGTAAGCTTACACCTAACCAAATTTCGCCACTGGGAACGGAAACATTACAAGTAAATTTAAATAAAACTAGACCGAATTTCGCTGGGTTTTTGAAAAAATATTTTGACTTCAATTTGATTTCGACCTTGAAAGTCAAGTTAAAAAATTCAAGTTGCGGATTTCACGACATCGCATCATTATCTATATGTGTTGCCAAATTTCATCGTCCTACGTCAAATAGCGTAGAGGAGTTTTCTGGAAACCTCCAAGACGAAAAAAAAAAAAAAGAAAAAATGAACAAACAGCCGGAATTCCTAGCAAAGCACACCCATTTGTAAACTTTGTTTACAAGTGGGAATTAAAAAACATAATTTTTTCCTGTAATTTCCACGCCTTGACTTCTTGCCGGCAGCAAACAGACACCCAACTCGTCGGAAATATTTCGTTTTGTTGCAACATTTTCATCGTACTTTGAAAGGCAATGCTTGTTGAGAGCTAATAAAAGGAGGGGAAAAAAAGGAACTGAAGGACTGAAAATTGAATCCTAATGCCATGAGCAGTAATTTGATAAATCAGCAGCTCTCGTGTTATCACGCCTGCGATGTCAAACGCTGTTCAAATGGATAATTTTGAACACCATAAAAAGTACGATGATAAATTCTAATTTATTAAAATCAAAGCTTTTATAAAATGGATATCTGATATACAAACAAGCTTTTAAATTTACGAGAAGAGTGTTTGAATTGATAGGTATTCTGAAGTATAGACTGTGCCGAAGGGAGGTGTGTCAGGGGAAGACCACTCAGGAACACAGACAAATATTCCTGGCCGACTATGTGTACTGATTAAATTATATTAATTTTTCCGAGTTTTTAAGATCGTGAAATTGGTAATTCATAAAGGGACTGCGATAGTTACACCGGGTGTAGGGGGTAGGTGGGTGGGGAAACTGGGGGGCTACTCGGTATGATAGAAGCTACCATACGTGTCCAAAAAAAAATGAGGAGAAAAAGAGTAATGTTTTGGGCCAGACGCGGTCCGCGCGGAGTGCTAATTTCGCCTAAAAAGGGGTAATTTTCATTGAGTTCTTTCAGCACTGTTCGCGGATTTTGGTTAAAAAGGGGATATATTTCAAACTTAGGACTGCGCGTTTAGGGGTCGTTTTAAAAAGTCATGGACACTCATGGTAACTAGTTGGTACGTGAATATCTCTCCTCCTACTCCCCCCCCCCCCCCCCCCGCGGATGGTGAGGAGCCACCGCGCATTGTCAGCTGTCTTCCATATTTGGAATTGCAATTACCAAATTTGGCTAATGTCTCGCAGTTATGAGATGATTGCTTCCATTAAATGTGGTTCATTGGATAAAAAACCAGAGGATAATTTAATGCCATCTGCTGTTGAAATTAATAGCACAAAATATAACACACATAATTTTACAACATTTTATTTATTGGAATGTACCACAGAACGGCTGTCATGAGCTGTTTGATGGCCTCTATTAGCTGTAGTTTATAACAGCTTTGCTAACAAGTGCTGGTCTCAGGGATACCCAGACGGAGACTAGTCTGGGCATACGTTGTCTTTATTTATCCAGTAAATTCAACCATTCAGTCACCCATCCATCCATCCATTCATTCCTCCATCCCTCCCTCCCTATCTCCCTCCCTCCATCAATCCATCCATCCATCCACCATCGTACACCATTCGTTTTCTGTTTTTACAGAAACACAATAGCTAACAACCGGTTGACAATTTCCACATCTCCGCTTCCTCACAAACAACAAATTGGCAATTCTTCATGACAGTAAAGCACCAAAAACTGTCTCGTTGTAGAATCCTAATGATGGTGAACAATTTGACAAATACTAGCTGGCACTGCCGGGGTGTCTGTGAATAAGTGACACCTCTTTTTTTAGGTTTAAAAAATAAACAAAACCATCCCCACTGAGCTAATATATACTCATATTACCCACAAGGCTCTTGTTTAGTCCTCATTAGTGGCCAACAAAGGTTATTGGGGGCAAGGTTTGTGGATCAACCCAGTGACGTCACTTCTTTATGAAATTTGATGCTTGGTATTGGGATTAAATGACATCATGGTTAGTAATGATGCTTTTTTTCACTGTGATGCACAGCTTTGAAATGTTTACACGCTGCGTAATGGAAATAACAGTGGAAAAAGTGCTAGCTGGTCACATTCTATTCTGTTATCTGTTATCACTTCGTTGGTCTCGAAGCAGTACAAAATAGGTGCCTCATCTTCAGATGTCTTTTGCTCACATTCTTATTGACGCCAGCTGAATGCCACAAACAGGTTTTGACCTCGGTCCTTTTTTAGCATTTGACCTTGGTGGAAAGGTTCAGGGTTAAACTCCAACAGATAGCGAATACAGTAGAACTTCTGGATCGCGACCACTTGCTAAGCAGGAACACTTTTCAATAGTCCCGCTCCAGTGCCCCCCCCCCCCCCCATTATGACTAACCCCACAAATAGGAACACCTGGGAAATCGGGCGTTTAGTACTATAGTCATTTTTCAGGGGTTTTGTACCACTGGTGGTCCTATTACAAGTTTGTTATACCAGAATCATATAATACTGGTATTAAAGCCCAGCGCGGTTGAGTCAAAACTCAACGGGGGAATGACATTGAAGGAAATAGTAGTTATTATGTCCCTTCGAAGTGCCAAATGACTGGATACAACCACAGGTGTTCTAATTTAAAGTTATAGTAGAAATATGAAAAACACCGTCAGTTTGTGCCGTTTCACTGACCGCTGATGAGCAGAATGGGGGTCGATATTTACAAATAGGTCAATATATCTGTGCGAAAGCGTTCAGTAATTAGCAGATATTGACTTATTTTATTATTGACCAGTGTGAAAATGTTGACATTCGTGTCAACATTTTCGTAACGGATCAGTATATTTGCATGTTTACTCGAACTAGGTCAACATTTGCTTAAGTTTGTTACGCAACCCAACTGGCGTTTTAATTACATAAAACTGCAACATAAAACTGTCAACTTTTGCCTTCCGGTCAACATTGACATATTATTTACTTGGGAATCAACCAGTCATATTGCAGCATTTATCCAAGTAATGTAACAACTGCATTTCTTTCACTTACGAAAATTAACGTTATTTGCATTCTGAATATAAAGGACCTTTGGTAAAAAAATAAATAAAACAAAGTAAAACCCTGAATGACAAGGACATTTTTTATCATCAATTCAAATTACAAATTGTGAAGAAAATGGTGTTTCTTTTATTCAACTAGTCGACGGTTTAACCTCGCTGTGATCAATGACTGCTATTCTTAAAGAACGAGAGAGAAGGAAAGGGAGAGAAAAAGTCGTATCTGTGCTAGGAGCAAAGATAACGCCTAAGAGCGAAAGGTGGCCTTAGATGTTCTGTAAGGAGGTTGAATATAGCGGTTTCCTAAGAACGTCTGCGAGGAGAATGTATAGTGGTATCATTAAGATGCATCAATGGTATGTTGATTTGATAAATACTGCCGACGGGGGCGTTATTGCTTCCGACTTTTTTTCTCGCGTTCTATCATATCTTCTTCTGTAACATATTTATACCAAAAGGATGTTGCTGGAATGGCTGTAACGAAGCAAAGAAAACTGTGAGGAGGGAGGAGGGAGGAGGGAGAAGGGAGGAGGGAGGAGGGCGGAGGGAGGAGGGAGGAGGGCGGAGGGGGAGGGAGGAGGGAGGAAGGAGGAGGGAGGAGGGCGGAGGGAGGAGGGAGGAGGGAGAAGGGAGGAGGGAGGAGGGAGAAGGGAGGAGGCAGGAGGGCGGAGGGAGGAGGGCGGAGGGAGGAGGGAGGAGGGAGGAGGGAGAAGGGAGGAGGGAGGAGGGAGGGTGAAATGAAGGTCGCTGTGGATTTTGTTCCAGTCGTTTGGGTCTGGTTGCTGGGAAACATTTGTTCTCTTTGGCCACTCACGCGAAGTACAGAATACGGCGGCGACGTAACGTTTATTCGGTAAAAAAAGCTGCGGTTTGATGATTCGTTATAGCGACCAAATCTCACGTCTAATGAACGCCCTTTGCGAGCACTGAATACACATCGCTAAATGGGCTCAAGATGCAGGTTATCTCACCAGAACCATGGTCATTATCTTTCCAAAATGTACAAGCATCGTTTGCTCGTCTGGGCCCGGTATTCATTGAGCACAACTACTACTACTAAAATTTAAAATGAATTTTGCTTGTTGCTGTATTCGGTGACGCGCCCTTGAGCTTAAATTTTAGATTTCAGAAAGGGAGAAAAAAGTCATGACTTTACAGAAAACGATGCACAATAGATCAATTTTTCAATTCGAGACAACATAATGCTACCACGTTTGAACGGAACCAAAAAAATTATTAGAAAGATACGGCCTATCTTTGGGGTTCCATGGGACCCTAGCTCCAAATTTCAGGGGTCCCAAACCAATTTCACGGGTCCGCGGGACTTTGTGAACGCATCAACTTTATGCCCTGGAATATGTCACTTTTAACAAAATAAAAAATCTAAATTATCTTCAAAATTGGTCTTCAAAGGTCTTATTTGGTCTTATCGAGTGACAGTTTGAAGATCTGCTGAAGGAAAGAATAATGTTGTGATGAAACGACCTATCACCCGCAGCTTGCACTCGTTACGCATCAAGGGTAGGCTTATCTCATCCAAGGCTCACTCCATGTCATGCCTTGGTCTGGGCTTAACAGATCAGGTGACGTCATGAGTTCCTGTGTCCCTGCTACCTTCTAGGATTGCACCAACAAAGCGATCATACGTTTTATAAGTCAATTCTTAATACCTACGGATTGCTATTATTGAAAAAAATATAGCGGACACGTGTGTGTTGATTACAACTAGAAGTATACAATGTGCAATGTAAAAAACGTGGATGTTTCACTTTTCTCGTTAGCTTCATCATCATCATCATCATCATCATCATCATCATCATCATCATCATCATCATCATCATCATCATCATCATCATCATCATCATCATCATCTTGTCAGCAGAAGCAATATCAACAAGAGCACGAAGCAACAACAAAAGATTCACACAAAATAAAGAGACTGAATCTATAACAATTGTCTTTCTTTTCTTTTTTTTTTTTTGCAAGCAACGTTCTCGAAAAATTTCGTCGACAGAAAATGTCACCTTGAAATTTAATTTGTGGTGTGTTACGCAGACTAGAACGTGTCAAAGCCACTGTGGTATCTTTGACGTGTATCACCAGTTTCAATCAAAATTATAGTCTAACTGAAGCACCCAGAGAACATCCAATATAAACGTCTCGAACACGATACAAAATTTTTATATTTCAAATATTCTCATACTGGGAGTAGGACCTCGGCGGTTACCAAGGCATTTTACAAAGTGACCAATTATAAAAATGAACTTTGAAATACACTTGATCAAAATAAAGCAGATTTAGGTCATAACTGTTGCTTTTCGCAAAATCGAGCTGAAATTGTTTTCTGCATGACCCTTTCGGGCTTCCGTAATCCCTTGCTGTTTTTTATATTATCTAAAAAGAATGACATCCGTCACTGTGAACATCCCATTATTATAATGCAAATTATGCTGCTGCAATAGATCTGTGTGATCTTTTTTTTTTTTTTTTGCACTTGCTTCCAAATAACGACATTAAATTATAAGTCAGGTTTTTTATGAAGTACATGAAGTTCACTTTTGCGTATGTAGATTTATACAAACAAGGCATAAATTAGCTGGTACCGTGTGAGGTAAATATGTTAACAATTTTAAGTCAGGTGTCTCTGTCCTTATGAGGGGGGTTTATGTAAGAAAACCACGATTCTTAACTATCGTCTTTTCAGGTTTATGAACAGTGTAAAAAGATTTACTTTTGTTAACTTGTGGCTTAAAATATGACAAAAGGTCTCTTTCTGCAGTTTTATATTAACGTGTGGGAAGATAAAATGTATTAAAAGGATATACAACAGTTCTGCTTATAAATTTCAAGACGATTTTTATAATTCCGAACATTCGTTTGTGGGCGAAACAGGATGACTAAGCCTGGCGTCAAGTTTTGATAGGAAAATATCACACATTGATTGGATAATCTCTGGTATTCTAACTGGACATACTTAACAATGCTTTGAGGGATTTGCGCGTAGATTTTACGGCTCGGCGTTTTATGAAAGACAAGGTATGTAAACACATCTTGACCTGAGCAGGGCAACGAGTTGACCGGTAGCCAGGAAAGACTATAATTCATGCAGATAGACATAAAATTACTCTAAGCCTTCAGTGAATAATGGCGCACTGAACTTAAGTAATGGAGTGTAGTTTTTTTGTCAATGTTTACTCTTGTGTACATATATTATGGCGTAAGAATACCAGGAATGTCATCGAATGTTACATTGGTGTCTAGCCTTTTGTGATCATTTTGAGTAATCCTGCCAAAAATGGGCTCTGAAGAAAAACATTCAGTATAAAATATAATGTTATTAGCCGCGGGATTCGTGTATAACCGAGAAAACACGGCAGCAAATTTGAAGTCACGATTGATATAGTCCTTCAAGGAAATTATTCTTTTGCCCCAGGAAATAATTGACCGGTCAAATATTCTTTCGATACTATTCGCGAAGTGTTTGTAGTCTAAGCAGGTATGTAAGTTTCAAGCAAGCCTGCACACTCAGTGTTTAAAACAGAGTTATTGTAACAAACCGTTCTTTGAAAGTGCATTGCGAAGTGTTTGTTTAGACGTTTGAGCGTCATATTTCAACATTAAAAGTTAACTATAAATTCAGCTGTGTTACTCTTTAAGTGTTTGCTCGCAGTTTATATTAAAACGAGGATACTGTAAGATATTGCAAGGCGAAGGCGCGTTGATAAAGTATTTTCAAGTAATTTGACTGTGTCGTTGATTTTTAATCTGTTGTGGAATGGGGACGACAGAGTTCAAGTCAAACAGATAAACAGGAGAATGGAATAAGTAGGTTGAATACACCGGTAATCTATAAAAAAAAAACTAAGTTTTAAAACTGCACATTAAAGTGGGTATTCATAAGCAAGTCGACAGGTTGTTTAAAAAGGACTTCAAACACATTTGAGGTATTCCACTTGGCTACACATATACAAAGATAGAATAAATGGATATCTTATGTCAGCTGCTCGCGTGCATGCACTTGTTCAAACTGCTTTTATAATATATACTATTACATGTGTTCAAGTTAAGGAAGAATGGGCATAAAGGAAACCCAGTCCGATTGCGAATACATGAAACTAAGGAACTTCCGGTTTGAAAATAATATGCTGTTCCTAGCTTTTAACTTGGACCACAAGTTTTAATAACGTTACGTCATATGGCTGTTCATGTTTTTGTTTTGTTTTCCCTACATTCCACCTTAAATGACACCTTCTTTGTGGCTTCACTAACATCTAGGTAACCCAATAGTTGTTATGTTTTTATAGGGGTGTCTACCAGCGAACTGAACACCACAGGCGCTGATGACGTTTATGGGGACATAACCGAAGCAGGCGACAGATCTAAGTTATCATCTGAGGATGTTAACAGACTTGCCGAGGCGGTCGTTTGCCACAAGCCGCCCCCTTACCCACCGAATGGCGTTAACCTAACGAGATCACCAGAGGAGGACTTATTTAGTGCGTGTTTTGAGGACGCCATAGGGGACAATATTGTGGAGGACACAGAGTTGGAATGGGACCATAGTCCTGACACAAACATCACCTTAGAAGAGGAGATAAATGAACCTGTACACACAAGTAGAAATTTGGATATTTCAGAGGCAGAAATGGATACAATTGTAGCCTGTAGTGGTGAACATGTCCTTCCTCCACCACCACCTCCAGAACACCCAGCACCAGAAGTACACGACGATGTTGATGGGCACCCACTTCCTCCACCCCCACCGGAAATAGCCTTCAACCATATTCCCAGCCTCAACGACTCTGGAGGCGGGCAGTCAGTCATAGCTTACGACATGCCATGTGATGTGTCTCAGTCGGAACAAGACACGTGCCCACTAGAACCGGAAGTGTGGCCTGCTCCTCCCCTTGAGCTGGAACTACCCCCAAGCGGGGAAGCGATGGCTTCGATTGAATATAAACCAGTTACGAGTCCAGTTAGGAAGTTATCGGATGTGCCAGAAATAGCTAGTGACGTTTGCGAACCTGCTACGGAAACTCTCGAAGACGTTCGCTATAAAGGCTACGTTTCCGATTCGGATGATCAAACTGTGAAAGAGGTTGAAGCGCCACAGAGCAAATCTGAAACGCAAAAATGTAGCGATCAGCTCGAACGGCACAATTCCGATCACTTAAAACGTGAACACGATGTAGCAATAGACGCTAATGTTGTAGTGGTTGAAGCCGTTGCTGTGGAGCTGAGGTCAAAGGATAAAGTAGGAGGCATTCGTAAGTGCAAAGAAGCTAGTTTCGCCACCAACGAGAGCGAGCCTAGCCTGCACGATAGCATTCCGGTGAACAACCACACAGTCGTGAGCATTCCTATAAACAACACAAGAGCGGAAAGAAACAGACATTCTTTCCATCCTGTGCCCGATCATACACCAGTCTTAAGTTCATTCGGACCAGCTACTTCTTCCACTTTGCCACGCAGGAGTAAGTCTGAAAGAACACGTTGGAATGGTTATGAAAACAATGAACGAGATGGTTCTCAAGAAGAGGTTGCAATTCCCCAAACAAGTCAGTCTGATGGCAAAAAATATGAGAGAATCTCAGTGCAAAACAATGAAATAAACAGTACTGAAGCTTCAGAAGACATTAAGGTGGATATAAATGGTGTTCGTAAAGTAAATACATGCCCGGCATTTGAAAACAGCCCATTGTTAAAGAGGCATAGTAATATCGCCGGTGCAAAGCGTGTTTTGTTTCAGTTACCTACCACTCACAGAGATAGCGATGCTGAAGATACATCGAACTATAAAGAAACTTCGCCAGTTTCCGAGAAGTCTGCAAATAGCAGTGATTCTCCAAACACCGCAAAAGAAACCGGCCGTATCGATGCAGAAACTCTCTCAAATGATGCACAGAGCTCTCAAGGTCACTCACAAGGTCAAGCATCAAAGCCACCACCCCTCAGAATTCCCAGTTCTTCTGTGGATCAGTCACCGCGAGACAGTCCAGCGACGCGTCCCAAATCCCTCACCAAATCATCCAAAAGGAACTCGACCAGACGGACGTCGCCGACAGATTCACAGCAATCTATGACGCAATCAAGCACAACTTCCGGTTCGTCCCAGTCGTTGCTCCGTTCGCCACGTGTTTCTCAATTGATACAGAAATCTCACCACCAAAACCCGAAGCACGCCCGGCGTACAACTCCCGGAAATGGCGAGTCGGACGACAGTTATTTCTCCGATAGCGACTTTGACGATGACGATTATAGTGACGTACAGCATTTAGACGACGACGGCATGTCTCAGACCAGCGACTTTACGTCATACAGCGACGAGACAATGGTGAGTTATTGGCTGTCTGGGGCTATCCCTTGTCTGTTCTACAGAATGGGCGGATGGGGTAGTGGAGAGGGAGGGGGTGGTGGGCGGGTAAGTTGTGCTACCAAAGATGGAAATAGTCTAATCCGAACACTTTCATTGTGTTTTTTATTCCCTGAACTCACACGGTTTTAAGTTTGTTTCCTCGTGATAAAAACTCAGGAATAAGCACAAGGCAAAAGGAAACAATTACTTTTTTCTTTTACATCGATTCGTACTTCCCGCATAATCTATTACTTAAGGGAAATGCGGGTATCTCACGTACAATTGAGATTTCCTTCATACTTTCACAGTTTATTGCTTTCAGGGTATACGTTCAAAAATTGAAAAGAAAAAGGGGGGAGGTCACCGATGTTATAAGAGAAATAAAGGCACTGAAAGGTGGCGTACTTCTACTATAGAAACCATTGGGAAAACCAAGAAATTTCAACAAAAATGCAAAATTCACACATAACCACAATTGACAATTGCCTCATTTTTTCCCTGTTTGAAGAACACTTCATACGAAATGTTTTAAGCAAATAAAAAAATATATGCCACCGTATCAATAAGAGAATTGTACAATCTTTTTGACAAAATCCCATTGACTCAATGGATAAATGGTGAAAACAGTGTCATATGATTTTAATGGACAATATATCAACAGGCCCTTCTAGGAACAAAATATCAATACAGATCATTTCTGGACACGACCTTATTTCCCTTTGAAAAGAAATTTTTTCGATCTAGACGGATTTAGTAGTTATTTATAGTGTGTAAACGTGGATTCAAACTCAGTGATATTCAATGTAATGCGCATTTCGGTCGCTAGATGGCGCAGAGATACCCGCATTTCCCTTTAATTTTATTGTGAAGTCATGGTAAAATCTCGTGTTTCCGATTGAACCTGTACCTCCCCCACCCCAACCCTTCCGACACAGTCACTGCTGATATTACTTCTTTGAAATGCTGATTTCGGGGTCGAATTAGATTACCATTTCCCGCACTTTCCACCACTAAATGTTCGTAGAGGTTATGTTTCCAAGAACAAAAATAAATAGCTCTTTTTAAAGCTTCATCACACAGAGAGAACCCCGTAGTGGTAGAGTCCTGCACATGTGGCTGCATTGAACCCAGTGGGGCAAATATCACATTTTAATCTTTGTCAAATATTAAATATTTACGTATGTATTTCACTTTGAATCAAATGGAAATATTTAACTGGTTTACTACAAACGTCGACGGTCCTAAAATTTAAAACGCAACAGTCACGATAACACGTGTAAAACGGATGCTTTTTTTCCAGCCATTATCTAAAATACGCTAGGATATAATGAGCAGTTAAATCATCGAGTTCTGGAAATAATGAGTTTCCCTTGCAACAAAATAGTCACGCTCATTGCGATTGGGAAATTATTGAATTCTCCAAAGTATCATATTTTATCTCAGGACTACGGAAGCGTGGAATGGACACCTTCATTCAGTTCATACTGCAGTTTATTAAAACAATGGTTTCTTCAGCTTGCCCCACACTTAAAAACTTGGTGCTTCAGGCGACACTTTTATGTTTTTATTTTAGAGATAATTGGCGCAGAAGTGTTTTTTTAATAGTTTTAAGGTTTTTTCCCCTCCTTTTTTTGGTTAATGTTTCTCGCGCAAATCCATCAGTTACCAACGCCAGTTTTCCACAATCACGTGATTATGTCAAATGTCTGTAATTATTCTTTGTTAAGAAGTAGAATCGTTTTTATTTCGCTTTGTTACTCTAACGCGCAAATAAAGCACAAGCCCTTGTATGATTTTAATAAGAGATTTTATCACCTTTTATGTGTGTGTGTGTGTGTGTTTTTTTTTAGACAATAAAAACAACAAGAGCGCTCTTTCTTGTAAGAAGTTTTAGGAGGGAACATAATAACAAAGTTGTGGGCACTGTGTGTTCTGCACGATATACGTCATGGTCTCAGAGATATATCTTGTTCCGTGTCCCCTGTCCTCGAGCCGTCATCGTCAATTTTACTGTGATCGCGTCATTCCCTGAAACAGCTGCGTCAACCGCACCTTATTCAGCTGCACGACATTCGTCCTTTATCTTCGGATTTCAATGCGCTTTAATTTTTCTAAATTTCCATGTAGTCGAAAGTATGACGTTCAACTTGGATGTACTTGACAGGTTATTGGTGTGTGTGTGTGTATGTGTGTGTGTGTGTGTGTGTGTGTGTGTGTGTTTGGAGGAGATTTTGCATATTCACTCTATGTATGATCCGAGACACATTGTTTGAAATATTAAAGGAAGAACATAGAAACCCGAAATGTCAACAAACGTTAAAACGTGCGTTAATTTTAAAGAAATTATTGAATGTCTAAATGCCTTCGAACAGTTTCTAAATGATTAAACCTTTGAGAATACGGCTCCTAACAACGGTGAAATAAGGGGTGGAGCGGTACAGGTCTCCAATTCTATTCTGATCAAACCTAACAATTTTAGTCAAGTTGAAAAAGCTTCAGTGTAACTGGAAACATAAAAAAGAAGTGAGGCAAATTGACTGCAATAGAACAGTCTAAACGGCGTTGCGCAGAACAAGAATCATTTGCGGTGGTGGCCATGACTGAAAAGTGTTTTTCAACAAGGCCTCATACCCGGTTTCTTTTATCTCAAAACATTGGGAAGTCAGGCACCGGATAGGGGTTTTTCTCAACGAGAGCCTTTCAGTTTAGATGCCGGTGTAATGAAGCGTTTCGACCCCCAAACAAATCGACCCCCCGGTCGATTTGTTTTAAAACAAACAGACCCCGCGGTCGATTTGTTTTCGAAAAGCCCGCCATAACAAACAGACCTCCCCTATAATAAAATGACCCCCTCCAAATAATCATGTTTAAATATAAAATGGAAGTAAAAAAAGGTGCATATGGTTTTTAAATACTATTTTAAGCATTTTCTACCTCTTGATGTAGAAAATTATTATTTTGAGCCTTTGAAATGCCATTATTGAGCTTGGACAGATTTTTTTTGGTGACTGTATGCTAGTGGTGTTGGAAGTGTATTCGTGTTTGAAAATGTAGATGTTAGTTGCTAAATAAATTGTTATTCATGGATATAGTTTTTATTTCAATTAAAGAAACTAATAAGGTGGCCATAAGTGGAAAGAAATAGAGAAATCAACAAAAAATAAGAGGGCTAAAACATTTCAGGGGGGTCTGTTTGTTTTAAAACAAATCGACCGGGGGGTCGATTTATTTTGGGGGTCAAAACGTTTCCTTACACCGGGGTAGGAAGGGGGTAGGGAGTCCATTTGTACAGCAAAAGCACCAAATCATACACCAATTAATAAAAAGGAAAGAATGTTAGAATCTAGTTGATTGTGGAGGTTACTCTGAGAGAAACTGGCAATGAGTGTAACGGAGGGTCCTGTAGCCAACCTTGTGACGTCATTTGTTGACAGCCGCGCTCGCCGGCAGATAGAGACAGGTGCTACGAAGCGGTGCTTGAAATGCTAAAGACTGAGAGAGCTTACGTCGACAGGCTTCACTTCCTCTGCCGGGTAATGTACCCCTCTATATGTTTAGACGAGTTGAGTGAGACGTTCAACGCATTACATTTTTAGACAAGTTGAGCCGTACGTTCAGCACGTTATACGTTTCGACGAGTTAGGCTACACCTTGAAACCGGAAAAAACACTTCAAAAATACAATATATTTGATTTGAATTTAGTGTTCTATTTAAGAAAAAGTAGCAAACATATATTTTTAAACGATTTGACCTAAGTTAGCTTCTAATTCGTTGATTGCATTTGGTATTTCAGATAAATTAATTCTTTTAGGATAGATCATCGATTCTAAAGCTGGAAAACTTTCTGCTGTTAGAACTAAATGCAATATAGATATGATTTCGTGATCTCGAGGCATTTAGAATGCCAGTGGCCGCAGCCAGTGGCAATGTTCTCGGACACTATTATTGACGAGTCCTCGTGCTGTGTTTAGGTGGTACTGCTGAATGTTCGAATCCTGAATAAAGTTCAAGACAGTTTCGTTATACCTAGCGAGGCGCTGGCGTCAATATTCAACAACGTAGAAGATATCTTCAATCTCCATACAGCCACTATTCTCCCGAAGATTGAAGAGCGGGTGGAGAACTGGTAAGTGTTATTGATGGATAGCTGTTTTGTGAAATGCCGCATCACCGTGTAATGAATCAGTCTTTTGGGGGCTTCATACTTCATTATCGAGACAGGAAGCCTTATTTTTACGGGGTGGCTTTCTTCCCATGGTGTTTAATAAAAAAAGGTGAAGAAAATAAATGATTGGCCCAGCAACAGTTTTCAAAGGAAAAAATAAACAAAAACTATGAAAGGAGTTTCCTTAAAATGAATTCTCTCTTTTGTGTCTGTTAATTTATTCAGTGCGAAGTTATAAATTATCAGTCCGGAAACAGAACCATGATCAGGACTAAGACAAATTGGTCCAACATCCACAACGGTTCCTGTGGAAGGGGTTTCTAAAAGAACTAACCCTAGACTATGCAAAAGTGGTCCTTTTTCCATTTTTTTTGAGGGGGTCCATTTGCAGTCTGGCCCTTTCTTGGAGCTATGTTGCACTTTAAATGTATTCAATGGATCGGTTTACTGTTTGATAGAGGAATGACAGACTTGCAGAAACTACTAAAGAAAATATTTGTATTAAATTATGACTGAGAAGATCAAAGTCATGCTGTACTCTGCTTTGTCGTAGCTTTGGTCCCACGGTTTAAAAATGAACCCAAAATCGCTCTATCTCTAAACATTTTTAAGATAATAGACAACTTCCGGTTTTTGACCGTGACCCTAACCGAGAATGTCAAGATCACCGAAGTATCTCTTATGTAACGTTGTTTAGGCCCAAAAGGTCGAAAATGAGTTCAAAATTCTTATATCTCTATCCGTTTCCGAGATAATAGTCAACTTCCAGTTATTATCCTAAGCCGTGACCGAGAAGGTCAAGATCACTGAGGTACTTCTTATGTAACGTTGTTTAGGCCCAAAGGCTCGAAAATGAGCTCAAAATCGCCCTATCTCTAACCGCTCACGAGATAAGTCGGATATCGTTAACGGCACACGATCATGTGACCTTTGACCTTGACTCTCAAGGTCAAGAATGCAAGGTTATCCGATACGGAATGCATTTTATATATCCAAACTGTGATATAGACGCTTTTTATAGCCGTTTTTCGTGATTAGCATCCATTTTGAAAAATATTTTGACCTAACTTTTGACCTTGACTTTTGAGGTCAAGGTAAAAAATATTCGCTGTTTCACCGACACCTGGTGAATGTCTATAAGTGTACCAAAATGAAGCTCCACTGACTTAAACGCTGGGAGCTTTCTGGAAACCATTTTGTAGAAAAATAACTTTGACTTCAATTTGACCTCGACCTTGAACGTTGAAGTAAAAAATTACGGATTCACCGAGACCTTGTCATCCTCTACACTTGTGCCAAATTTCGTCTTCCTCCGTCGACTAGTGTAGAAGTATTCTGGATACAATCCAACGGGAAAAAAGAGAAGAAAAAAATGAGAACTTATACCCATTTGCACGCGAAGTTTGCAAGTGGGAAATATCGAATAGTTTTATCTACACTCAATATTTTGTAAAAAAAAAAATAGAAAGACAGTTTTTCATTTTATTTATTCTTCTCGTCACATACCAGTTTTGTTTTGTTCAAGTTGCATTATTTTATGTTAAAATTTCCAGGAGGACCACCCCTCGTTTGGGCGACATTATGAAAGAGATACTACCGCAGCTCAGCATTTATACTCAGTACGTCGAGCAGTTCAATAATGCGATGACGTCAATGACGATGTGGACAGAGCGATGCCCCATATTCAACCGGCTCGTGGTCGAAGTCGAGGTATGTGACGTCACGAGGACATATGGCGTATCGGATCGTCATGGTGTCGGATCTCGTTTCTAGCGGTAATTTCTGCAGGCATCATCCTGGGGTCTCGATAGCTTTCATTATACGGAAAAGCTTGCTGTGGAAACGGGAAAATGTGGGGGTTTGGGGATGGGGGGGAGGGGGTGATTTGCTGAAGTCACTAAACAGTAAGAAATATAAATATATGACTAACATGAACAAAAATAGCAGTTTCTTTGTAAATATTTCAAAAAGGATTGTCTAATTGCAGTCGAATATACAAATGTTTGATTCGATAAAAAAGGTTAATTATTATTCATTTCGAAAAGATCTCTGACTACGGTGTAACCCACAACCGGAGATATTTAAATGTTCAGATTCATTATATTTTATAAGTATGTATTCTGTACACAATGATTCATAACTTAGGAAATGATTACGAAATTGTTATACCCCCCCCCCTCACCCCCCAAAAAAAGCAAACAAAGAAAAAAAAACACCCCAAGAAAAAAAAAACAGATAAAAACCCTGTTGTAGGTGTCTGTACAATCAGATTCCTTGTTTAAGAAACTGGATATCCTTTCAACTATCACTTTATACAGTATCCCAAAGACATGGGGATAACTTGAAATA
Source organism: Protula sp. h YS-2021 (assembly GCA_949752745.1). Classification (NCBI taxonomy): domain Eukaryota; kingdom Metazoa; phylum Annelida; class Polychaeta; order Sabellida; family Serpulidae; genus Protula; species Protula sp. h YS-2021. Next base: position 24,480,971 of record OX457027.1, on the reverse strand, counting down.
TTATTATTCAAGTTTCAGTTTTCATTATACATACATAAATACAGAATGGATTTCCTGTCTTCGCAAATTTGCTGACATTATAAGAAGGATTGTTAAAATAAGAAAAAAATATGCCCCAGTTTTGGATAGGGATTAAATAACTCGAGGCTAAATATCCCTTGATCTGAAAAGATTATTCGAAAGCGAGTTGTTGTGAATCTTTTTGAATAACGTGCAGAAAAATGATTAATAATCGAAGTCTGTTTTGGCTGCAGTATTTCAGGATATCTTACTAAGTTTGAAGAATGTTCAAGCTTCCATCGTTTTTTTAAAATTTATTTCCGCACAGTGTCATCTTGTTTTGAAAGCATCGGCGTTAAGTTCTAGTTATACTTGCGCAATGCCACTCATGTTAGTCAACAGCCGAAAATGAGTTCTCACGTGTATTTTACGTCATATGACGAAACGATGTGTGTCCAGGCTGGAAAGGCAGACATTCAAGATGGAATTCTGAATTCATCTGATATAAAATACATTTCTAACATTTTCGTTCTGCTTGGGCCCTGACCTAAGTTTCGGATTGCAAAGCTCCCATAACAACTGGGACTTCAGTTGAATGGAAGCGTTAATGAGAGAAATAAAGTGTGAAGTGTTTCAGTTTATAGATGAGTGTATATAACCTTGTTCGATCTGTTACCATAATATTACTAGTACTAAGCACTCATTCAAATGCCAATCAAGAGTAATCAATGATGCAGTTGATATGTCAGATTATCCAACTGCCAATTAAAGTGACAGGTGCAAGGGTACTATGGGCAGGTATTCAGATATGTGTGCTCGTGTTTATATCAACCCGAAGATCCAAATGTATTTCCGGATGAAAGATTGATGTTTGCGCTTATGAGGTTGATACTCTTCTGCCGTCCAAAAATCCCCGAACCGTCACCCCCACCCCACCACATCGACTCTACCACCCATACCTCCCCACCCCCACTCACCACTTCCGCCTCATCACCATCACCTCACCAGTCCCACCCCATCACCTACCCACCCACCCACCACCCCATCACATCCACCCCAACCCCACAAAATTTATAAACCACCACGTGCTTGCCCATAGATGGCCTCTTGTTTAAAAACGACGACACGCTTATGTGTACTGGTTGTTGTTTTTTCACAGAGCAGCGAACTGAAAACAATCGAAAATTTCATTCGGTTTTTTGAATACCGCCTCCTGATATCTATATGACTGCAACTGACTGGCTGTTCATGAACTCATGAACACCAGTATTATAACGAAAGAAGAATCTGCTGCTCTCTCCGTGGTTATAATAATAACACCGTCCTTGAATAATAAAGAAAAAGATTTGAAGAAAAAGAAAGTTCCATTTGCATGAAAAAAGATCAATTACCGAGGGTCATGGTATTCCGAATTATATTTTCATTGAGATCAATTTTTATTTTCATTGAGAAATTACAGGTCTCCAGCAAAAAAGCAAAACAAAACAAAAAACAAAAACAAAAAAAAAAAACAAAAAAAAAACAAAAAAAAAAAACAGAAAAATAATGCACCAGGCAAAAACAACGCAAAACAAATCTGGTTGTTTGATTTCTGCAGATTCTTCAATCATAGTGCAGTGAATACGCTGCCAGTAGTATTTTATTTCTGGTTCGATTAACCGGGATTCAGAAGCCCCAGGATATTTGAAAATAAACATTTACATAAACTGCAAATGCCATCCAGGTAAAACACCTGTAGGTATAATAGAGGAATCTGGATTTGAAGTCTGGATCTGACAAGGTGTGTAATTCGGTAAGGATTCTTGTTTGGTACTAATTGCCTTGCTGAAGGTGTTTAGGTGTCTGAATAAATAAGAAACTTCGTTTGAAAAAAAGTTCACAAGATACCAGAAGATTGGCAGCGTTGTGTTTTATGCGTGCTTTTTTGTGTGCGTAATGCATCACTTTTTCGGACGACTCGCGCTCTTTTGCTTATTCGTCACTGGGAAACCCAGTAAAAGACTGTTTAAGAAATACAAGATCAAATTTTCACGAATTAGCAGCGAGCTGCTCTCTTCGTCTCTACGCAGGTCTCAGTGCTATTTTTGCAAATTTTGAAATGCTATTTAATTATGAAATTAAAATTATTTAAATAATTATAGATTTGTAATTGAAAAAGGCGAGAGCAATATACAGCAGGTAGTGCATGATCTGCAGTAAAAACGCAAAAGCACCTTGACCAAATTCCACTAGATACCGGAATGGCCCACTAGGATTAACTGCAAAAGGAATTTGCATTTTGCATCTTACCGTCCCAGCAAACAACCGACATCTTTTTTGGTTGAAAAAAGGTTGGATTTTGGTCGCAACTACTTCACAATCATATTCTGAATAAAATAAGGTTGTAAAAATGGGTAGAATTACGTCACGACCTATTTCCCCAAAACCCGACTTGATTCCGACGTCGAGGAAACGTCGGTTTTCTGACGTCATTCCGACGTTGTAAAAACGACCAAAAAGCGATGAACATTTATTATCGCTCACCGGAAATAGAAGTCATTTTGAAAAAGTGGAAGAAAAAACGTAATTTTGACATAAAAATTTTAGAATTTTGATGGCGCGTTGATATTTTCCTCTCCATAAATTGTAAAAATTTACATTGAAAATGCTTTCGTATATATTTCACAACAGCAGTTGAATGATTAATTATCGGAACCCAACGTCATTCTGACCTTGAAAACCCGACGTCAGTTAAATTTCATATGCAACCAAAACCGGCACGTCAGCCCGACGTCGGAAGCGTCGGGTCATGACGCCGACGCGACGTCATTCTGACGTCTTAATGTTTGCTGGGGTATATGGCTTTTGGAAGCATATAGCCATACCACTCATGCCTTGAAAGTCACCTTTTAACTTCACACCGGTTTGGAACATGACCTTGACCGGTTTGCCACCTTGACCGTCAAAGTCAAGTTCACCGAGGTATCTTAAAATCTTTTCGGCTCAAAAAGTCAGAAATGAGCTTAAAATTGCTCTAAATGTAAACGTCTTTGAGATGAAGGCCAACAGCAGTGTGCGACCTTAACCGACAAAGGGTTGAAAATGAGCTCAAAATCACTCTAGCTCTAATCGTTTTCGAGATAACTTGCCCTACCTCTAACGGATTTCAAGATACAAAGGTCATGTGATCTTTGAGCTTGTCCATCAAGGTCAAGATCCAGGTCACGTGGTTACCCCTGCTAAAACTGCACATGTGATCGAACAGGGATTCGAACCCTATTCCCAGCACTTTTTTCCGGAAAAGAAAGAAAAAGTATGACCTCAGATTAACCTTAATCTTAAAGGTCAAGCTCAAAAAAAAAGTTTTGTGATTCCACCAAGATATCGCTCGTACGACAAATACTCAAGGAGATGTTTTGAGGCAAAAATAGAGGTTGACCTCGTATAGGTTTCGGTTGAAAGTTTTGACAATTTTAGGGAAATCTTATCATCCTCTGTACGCGTTGCAAATTTCATTTTCGGAAGTCAAATGGAGTTGTCTGGAAACCATCCAAACGTTATAAAATGTAATAAAAAAGAGGGGGGGAAAGGTAGAAACTTTCGGAATACTATAAAGGAAGTCTCCAAATGGGAATAACCGCGTGAGAACCTTCTCCATTATGTGCTTGATATTTTATGTAGAAGGGTAACTTTTTACACACTATCTTATTTTTTTCTAACTCTTACTCCAGAAAACACCCGAGTGCCGCAGGTTAAAAGTAAAGCAACACATGCTTGAGATTGTCCAACGCGTTCCAAAATATCTCTTCTTGCTCAAGGACTACGCTAGTCACTTAGCGCAGGACTCCGTCGATAAAGAAGACACACAAGGTGAGGCGTGAGACTTTGCATTTGTTTCATTCTGTGACGTCACGTAAGACTGGGGTTTCTTCCGTTGCTAAGCGATTTACTTACGGTCAATTTAAGGCAAAATTGGCATAAAAAGAGGTAATTTCGAAGCAAGGAGAAAAACTATGACCAACCTCCCCGTTACTAAGGAAACACAATCACGAACTCACTAATTGGTCGAGAAAGGAAGGAGGTAAAGTTTTGAATAAAAACTCATTTCTGGGTGACAGTTGTTTGATATCTTCTATCCGTCCCCTCGTATTTTTTAACGAAATAAAGTGGAATATTTTTATACAGCACAATTTGACTGAAATCTGTCTCAACATGTCTAGACTGCAGAGAAGGGTGCATTGATGTTTTTTTTTTTTTTGCTCCTCCACACAATTTTGAATTTTCCCCATTTCGCTTTTGTTAAAGGGGGACAGATGTGAGGTCTTGCCCACATTTATCATAATTGTGTTTTTTTTTACAACTGAACGCTTGATGAAGCTTAAAAACAATTTTTCATAGGCAAGAGAAGTAATTAAACTTTAGGGTTGCAAGTTTCTAATTGGTGATGTTTTCACTGCCTTTTGATTTCAGAATCCTTGTCAAATTTAACGGAATTTGCTCAAAATTTAGAGCAGGCCATGGGCAAAGATGTAAGTATCGAATTCTGCAAAATATATGTATAATCCTGAATGCTTTGAAGAGCCGCGAATTTTATGTATAGTTACAACTACTACTTAAGGCGACGAATTCTATTTTTAACTTCAATAAAATGTCATGATTTTGAGAGTAAAATGCTTCATACGATGTTTTGATAAGCGGGAGACGTTTTCAGTACACCCTGCTAAAACATGAAATAAACACATTTGATGGCTACAAATTAAATAATGAAATTTTACACCATGACGTTTACACACCAATAAATGTGATATGAATTATTAATAATACGAAAAAAATGTTTGATTTGAATTTCAGGGCAGGATGAAACTCCTAAAATCAGTTCAACAAAGACTTGATTCAGGTTCATTAAAGATTTACTCACCGCTGCGTGAACTGGTAAAGGAGGGCAAGATTAAGTCAATATCTCCGAAAACCACAAAGAAGCTCGACAGATATATTTTCCTGGTATTTATTTATGGTTTCCCTCACTGTTATTACAAATTTGCTTCATTTGCTTTGGGAGACGGGGCATGGGAATCATCCGTGAGCTTTTGCTTATAATGCGTTTGGGGGGGGGGGGTGGGGGTAGGGGGTTGGGGGTGAGGGGAGGTGGAGAGTCCCTGGCAATCCCTTCTCAGTACACCACCGAACTGCCACACAAGCTGTGGAAACCTTTGAGCCCCCCCCCCCCCCCCACCCCCACCCCAGACCCCTTTGAGAAAATTCTGGAACCGTTCCCGATAATTATCAGGTGTCTGCGCGTGTTTTTTTCTTCTTCTTTAAGGCTCATATTTCGAGCGTGTCGAGCTGACTGGCAAACTCGAATAGATGAGACAAAAACATAACAACTTTTAAGCCCATATAAGTTTCATATTCACAGGCCTCTGTTAAGCTGAATGAGAACTTGTCGCTGCATTGATTCTTGGCAAAAGAATCTTTAGTTATGTAAAGCTATGACTGCACTTTTAATTTTTTTCTTTTTTTGGTTTAAGATGTTGTTTTCTTTGTTTTAGCAGCTGAAATGTAAATAAAAGCAATTCCGATAATTTCGTCCATTTTTAAATAGAAAATAGTAAAAAAAAAAAAAAGAAAAAAAAAAAAAAAGAAGACTTCCCACAGGTTGTGGAAGACAGATCCCCAGCTGACGGTACAGCAACGCGAAGTCCGTGCTAAGATTAGAACTCTGCCCCAGCGGACCATTCTGTGTACTTTGGCCCACTTTTCTGTCTTTTCTATCTTTTATGTTTTTAATCTGTTAACTGTATTTTCACGGGATTCCATGAAGTATCTGTTTTTTTTTTTTTTTGAAGTAGTGGTTAATCGTAAGGAATCGGTGAATTTTCCGTCACACAGCTTCGTATTCCGTTGTTTGGTAAAGAACAAAGACGCAGAAAAGCACTGAATGATATTATGTCCGCTGAGAAGAAGGTTTGGGGATGATCAAAGACCAGGTCTTAGAAAAAAAATAACGAGAAAAAAGAACCAGGCCGTCTGGCTCACCCATGAAAATAACTGCGAAGTTACGTATTGATCGTACAGAGTTTTCATGCCAAGTTTCAGTGTGGTCGTTGGGTTTGCAGATGAACGACGTCTTGCTGATATGTACAACCCAGACACTAGCTGGCAAACACAAGCTCAAGTACAGCCTGGAGGTGGACGGGCTGCAGGTGAGTAGCCCCCATTTGCAGGGGTTAAATTTGCCTCTGCTCGTGTAAAGAGCATCAGACACTCCTGAAGATTTCGTATGTAAGGTATATATAGCACATACATATGTTTTGTGGGCACTGGTCAAGGATAGAAAAATACCCTGAACAATATCCAGCTCGCCGGCGACCTTTTAGAAATCTAATAAATAAACGTTCAAATAAATGTACAAAGAAAGAAAGAAAGAAAGAAAGAAAGACAGAAAGAAAGAAAGAAAGAAAGAAAGAAAGAAAGAAAGCAAGAAAGAAGGAAAGAAAGAAAGAAAGAAAGAAAGAAAGAAAGCAAGAAAGAAAGAAAGAAAGAAAGAAAGAAAGAAAGAAAGAAAGAAAGAAAGAAAGAACGATAGAAAGAAAGAAAGAAAGAACGATAGAAAGAAAGAAAGAAAGAAAGAAAGAAAGAAAGAAAGAAAGAAAGAAAGAAAGAAAGAAAGAAAGAAAGAAAGAAGGAAAGAAACGCAGACACGGCTATGTTCCTCTTGACTTGATATTGGTTAAAAAAAGTCGTATTTTCAGGAAGACCAATTTTAATATTTTTCTACATTTCGAGTGAGAATTCTTTATTTTCAAATTTTTGTTACCTGCCGGCTAACTGATTTTTTATTCTGCGGTTTGAGTGACCCGTCTGAGGGATGAGACAAAAGTGATGATCTTCATGTCGTTGCGCATCTCATAAATAAGACTACAAAGAGGAAATCAGACACAGAGGGTTTCATATCAGCTGATTTTTACTTGCGTTTGTTCTATTTTGTTCTTTTTTTTTTTTTTTGTTAGGTCGTTCCTAGTATCTTTATTTGATAATTCGATTTTTTTCAATACTAAAAAGTAAATGGTGAAGTAGAAAAGTAAATAACGATTAACACTTCATCGGTGCATCAATCAAAGAGTAAATAAACCGTTACATTTCGTTTTTTTTTATCTGTATACATTTATTATCACCAAAGGATGGGATGCGAGCTATTTTGGGTCGGGGTTAAAGGAAGTAATTAATATAACTTTTAAGCTTTAGCTAGCACACAGTCGATTTGTTAATGACAATTTTCAAATAAAACCTATTTATACAGTTTTTTTATTACTAGAATCTATTTATATCTTACAGGTTTATGACGGGGATAACTTAGTGATTCCATTCACTTTCTACGTGCAGAACAAGACCAAGGCCATAGAATTCCACTGTACCGCGCAAGAAGAGAAGAATGACTGGATGACTGTACGTTATGCCGTTTCTCTTTTGCCATTATTAATACACTTTTTACAGAAAGAAAGATTGAAAAAATTACCACTTTGATATGTTTTGACATAAGCAAGACTAGTGCAAGTAAAAGTGGTTAGCAATGTGTGACAAGGTATTTTTGTTATTTAAAAAATACAGTCCCTGGATAAAATATATTTCAAACTACTACTGCTACCACTACCACTACCACTGCCACTACTACTACTACTACTACTACTACTACTACTACTGCTACTACTACTACTACTACTACTACTACTACTACTACTACTACTATAACAGCAAACTGCTGCTGCTGTTCCTTAGAAATTGGTGAAATATCGTGAAGTAAAAAAATATTTGAGCTTTTTTGAAACTTGCACCAAACGATTGTACAAACATTAATCTAAGAACCAACTAATGCTTTTTGAACTTGTGAAAAAAAAACTTCGGGCATTGTTTTTGGAACTCTTCGGTTATTTCTATTGTTTTTTTTTTCAGACGATTCAAGGAACAATAGACGCAGCAACAGAAGCTAAACTCATGCACCAGCCACTCTCCCGTAACAGCAAATCATTAAAGGTAAGGCCCCGCACCCCCACCCCCTCCCTAAAATAAATAAATAAATAAAAATAATAAATAAAAAAGCAAAAAAAAAAAATAGAACGCGTGTGTTAAGTTCATCTGTGATTACAAAGCAGTATTTCGTTACTTCCGAATTTCTTCACCTCTTGCCTTTTAACATTGCTGTTTGATTTAGTGTGAATACTCCTGACCTTTGCTATCTTTCCATGCTGGTGAGGCGAGGAAAATAACATTGGATGAATTGTTTTCGGTGAACTTTTCGCAATGTTGGGCTTCGCTTGGTTAGATAATTCATGTTACTCTGACATTAGCCTCTTTGAAACACGAATGCCGACAGAATGTGGCGGGTGAAATATTGCAATCCAACAAAGCGAGTTACGTTTTAACGAGAACTGATTTTTGCAAAGAAAATATTAAATACTTAACCCCCCAAAAACAACAAAATATCTCACTATTGTTGTTTCGATTTCGGATTAGGTCTAATTTATTGCAGCCGAACCTCCCATCATGAATGCAGCTTTTTAAAATTAAGACATTTACCACTTGCCTTATGTTTCTAGAAAAAATAATGTAGACGAATTAGTACTTGTGATTCCTGTCTAAAGAAAATGTGTGGCGGCACTTTTGTGCTAAAGCTCGTACCCAAAGAAAATGTGCGCAAGCTTTAAAAAATGATTGGTATTTGGTAGAAAACAATGTTCACAGGATGATGACGTGGGAAAAGTTAAACCAAAAAGTGTGAAACAGGAGGGAAAGCCAGCTTGCACAATATGCAGAGCGTCCATGAAGAAACCGAACTTCTGCAAGGGCTGCGGTGTGGTAGGTTTTATCTTAAATAAAAAAAGTGAAAAGAAGCCATGTTTGTTTCATTTGCTAAATAGAATAAATGTTGTTGGTTTCAAAAGCGGGCTGCCTTGGTGTTTGTGCGAAGTTCTGTGTCTTACTTATCGATAGCAATAGAGTTAGATTACCTGCTGGTTGGAACACCTGCTGGTTGCCCTCAAGTCTTCTACGTTGTCATGAAGTCCAGCTCAGGAGGAAATGTGCATGGAAAGAAGAATCCCATAAGAAAATTACACACAGATCGAAGTTCCCCGGGACAAAAACCCACCCGAGCCAAAACTTAAAGGAATAAAACCCGCCCGAACCAAAACGTACAGCAATAAAACTCATCCGAGGGCACCTAGCTGTACAAGGGCCGACCTCATACGCAAACCCGATTACAAAGCATCATGCATCAATAGTGAAAGCATGCATCGTGCCTCAAAAGTAAAAGCATGCATCGTGTCTCAAGAGTAAAAGCATTATCGCGCCTCAGTAGCAAAAACATGCATCACACATCAATAGTAAAAGCATGCATCGTGCCTCAGTAGTTAAAGCACAGACTCTTGTCTTTGGATCAAGTTTTATAATTGTATGTTAATATGTATGCTTGACCATAATGTGAATAATAACCGTGAAATGATTTTCTGGGTTGTCTTGTAATAAGACAATGAGGTTTTTTTTAAGGAGGTGGGGGTTTTGTCTACTTGTGAGGTACTACTTTACTGTCAGCCATCCCTCCTGTGCCCACTTTTACGGAGATATCGGAGGAGTTTACGGGTTTACGGGCCTGGTGTTGTATTTTCTGTAAGTTTTCAGAGTGAAACGTCGACATTGCAGCCTTTACTTTATGTCTACTCATGTGCCGTTTCTTAAAGCACTTAAAAACCACAAGAATGTTTTGCGCACCTCTGTTTGCTAAATGCAGTGCAGAATTTAAAAAGATAACACCATATAAGAAAAATTCCGATAAAAATTTCGGACTATTTCTAAGCATGGCAAGGATTTTAAGGCTGTCTAGAATGAAAGACTTCATCAGGCAGTCGGACGGGAAGTTATCCTATCCGTAATTTTACTCACGTTTGTTGTTATTTTGTTAATCTAATGCGGCGACTTGGTGAACAAACAGGAGATCGCCGGTGCAACAGGCTAGCTTACGCCCCCTATGCACCACACCCCCCCCCCCCGGAGGCTAGCTAGACTAGGTTATCTCCCCCCTCTGGGATATTTTGCCCCCTCCCTACAAAACTCATCAAATGCCACAAAAACTTAACTTCAAAACTTACTGGTGTTGTGATTAGAAATAACAGCAATATCTATCGATGTTTGTATTTCGATCAGCATTGAAAAATTATTGACTTGGGAATCGACCAATAAGATTACAACCCAAAACCAAGTTATTTAGTAATATTTTATGCTGCTGAAATACTTGCCAATTGTTCCAATCGCTTGATGGACAATGCCCACAAAACTACCAATGTTATTAAAATCTATTTGGCGCCACAAAACGCTGTTTTTTACACATATACCTGACATATTCACTATTTTTCAATCTAACCCTGCCGATAACATACACGGTTCGGGCCAGATATCCATATTTGGTCTTTGTGTTTTGAGGTTTCCTCTTTTTGTCTTGAAAATTGAAATACAGTAAAACCTGCCTACACCGGACAACGAGGGAGGGGGGGGGGCATGCGGATTTTGTCCGGTATGTAGAGGTGTTCGGTATTTCAGGGGTCATGTAAACCGATGGGGAAAACGGGACTGAGAATTCTTGTCCGGTATTGGCAGTTGTCCGGTATTTCAGGGTTTGTGGATAAAAGTGCTGCTTTCGGTTATGAACTTAACTCAATCGCATTTGGTTTAATGACGACGCAACGTTTTGATTGGCAGGTCGTGTGCACCAAATGCAGTACACAGAAGGTGAGTCTGGAGTACGACAGCGGGCGTCGAAGCAAGGTGTGTGACGAGTGCTACGTCCTCATCATCCACCGTGACCTCAAGACGGACAACTCCGACATTCCCGATGTAAGTATACAGTACATATCATCAACAATACTTACATTTTACACAGTATTCCTATTTTCATACTACTCAGTGCATTTGATGAACAAACGAATTGGCTCATTTCTCAGTATCTTATTGTCTGATTTCGTGAAAAACATAAAACCATAGTTCAAGTCAGCATTGCGGATTTGCAACGTGGAAAGTAGCAAATTACAACGGTACGTTTTAAAGATGTACCTCTTTTTACAGGTGCGCCCAAGTGACCCATGCGCACTGGCAGGCTACCTCCAGCTCAACATCAACAAAAGCCAAACGTGGAAGAAGCGCTGGCTGACCATACACGATAACGGACTACTATATTCCTTTAAAAATTTTAAGGTGATTTAGCAGTGTCAGGTTGCTGTGGGTACATGTTAACAATAAAAAACTGCTCTTGAGAAAGGTGTTGTTAATTAGCAGCTGAGTGCTGGAAAGAACAATCTGTTACGTATAAGCAGAAAGTTAATAAGTGCTAGTACATTGCAATAAGAGTGCTGTTTTCGAAGAATCCCCAGTGGGGTGGCGAAACGAAAAAGATTAATACACAACAGACTGAATCGCTGTTGACGTTGGATGTTGTACAAAACACAAAGAAAGAGCATAATTATAGCTTCCCTAGCCGTCATTAACGACTACAAAATTAAATATTTGATATTAAAATATGTGAACTATCTAATACAGAACACTAATGTTTCAAAATATTACAGAAATATGTTTTTTTATTTGGAAATAAAATAAATAAAATATAATCCTGACATTTTTGTATTAAAAACTATGTATGGCAGGACCAAACAGTACTCGGGTGCTTGCAGCTGAAACGCTATTCTGCCTTGGCTACGATAAAGGGAGATGACATCTTTAAGCCCAATACACTCAAACTGTACAATGCAAGGCGGACTTACTACCTTCAGGCCGACAACACCGACGCAATGAGCAGGTAGGGTATTATTTCTCGGAAACAGGACAATTCCCGAGGGGACTTTTCCCGCGGGGACTTTTCCCGTGGGGACTTTTCCCTCGCGGACTTTACCCGCGGGGACTTTACCCGCGAAGGACTTTTCCCGAACTGGGACATTTCCCGCGGGGACTTTTCCCGACCTAGGACTTTTCCCGACCTAGGATATTTCCCGCGGATGAAAAAAAAAAACTAACAAAAAATGAAACTAATTTATTGCAATTTTTATTTAGTAATTTAAACTTGCAGTACACGTTCTCAATTGTGTTCTCTCAGGTCTCTGATGTTTCTTTTTTCTATTTCTATTTCTATTTCTCCGTGTGATCTCGCGCATTCTACGACGCACGGTAGCATCTCTTAAACTGAGCACACCCTGCAATAAGGCCACGCCGGATTAAGACCTTTTTCTGTGGCCCCATTGTCATTTGCTCTCATTAAAAAGAGCGTCTATAATAAAACCACCTCTGGTGCTCTTTTCACACTGCGGGATTTGCTTTGGATTAGCTTGACCAATCCCGAACAAATCCGCAGTATGAAAAGGAGACACTCTGGATTAACTAATCCTGCCTGGTTTAGTTAATCCTAAGCAAAGCCCAAGTATGAACGCTCACCGGATTTGTTTAGCTCAGCTTAAAATTCCCAATAGCTTAATGATGTAACTATGACGTAATGTTCTAATGCACAGTGCTTAGGTTAACCCTAAGCAAATCCTCAGTAAGGGGCGGGTTTAGCGAATCACAATACATTACAAGATTAGGTTTGCTTAGGTTTGCTTAGGTTTGATTAGGTTTGCTTACTCAAGCTCGGTCTACTTGAAAAATATAAATAAATGCTAGGCTTTTCTGCAGCATGACAAAGCTCAAATTGAGACCCTTTTCGTTGGTGGCAATAGTGTTCTTCATTAAAAGGGGTTCCGCAGCACATTCTTTGTCTTTAATTCCTCGCTAGGGGGCATCCTTAAGCTTTTGTGACTCTTCACTGAGCAGTTTCATTAGGGATGGGAAGGGGAGGGGATGATAATAAAAATTTTATATTCACCACTTTTAAACTAAGAATTTAGCGACTCGCATTTTCTAAATACAGAAGTATTCCACTTTGGAATAAAAACCGCCGTCGGTAGCAAGCAAACGTTCTCCTATGGTCTTATTTTAGAGACGTTTTTTATAATGGATGTGAATGCGAATGGTTAAAAAAACGCGGGGAAAGAGGGGTAATTTTGGTGTCAGACGCGGCCCAAGTGGCAATTTTGTTAAAAGTGGGAGGGGTGGCACTTTTCATTGAGTACTCCACGTTTCCCACAGAAAGGGATGTTCTTTCTGAATTGCACTCCGCGTTTGGTTAAAAAGGGGATTTATTATTCCGAACGTAGCACTCCTGGTTTAGAGGTCGTTTTCAAAGGTCATGGACACGCATGGTAACCAGTTACAACGTGAGTGCGCCCCCCCCCCCCCGGCAATTTCGCTGGTCTGATAAAGGAGGTCCTTGTGTGTGTATAGAAAATAAACTAGACTGTGCTATAAAATAGAACAATATTAGATGGAACGGGAGAAAGAACAGTAATACTCTACTTTAAATAAATCAGTAAATTGCAGTATAGTGAAAAACTGATGAATATGTTAAAGAATTCTTTTTTTTATAAAATTAACAGATAGAGGTGAAAAAGGCTTGAAAGAGGATGTAAAGGAGAAACGGAATTAATAGGATTTATGATTTCAACATAATACACTGTATTTTCAAGTGGTTTTATTTTATAAGTGGAGTTCTGAATAGGACACTGAATGATTTATGAAAGTTTTTATCGGTATCTATTGCAGGTGGCTCGATGCGCTTGCAGAGTACACTGGCAACCGTGTTTAGGAGGTCGACAGACGTTATATAGAGTGACGTTTACCCAGCATTCCTCGTGGTCACGTGATTGTGCTTATGGCTGGTCCATCGTCATGTGACCCTGTCTCTAACTACACTGCATTTTTACCAGTCGTGTGTCTTAGGTTAATAGTGCGAAAAGAACTAAGATCTTTGTGCTTGAATTTGAATTGCAATTACATCATAAGTAATATTAGATAAAACAATATAAGCGACTGTTGACCGGTTTTTTTAAAACTTGAATTGCACTACAGACTTCTGTGAATGGCAGAGCATTAAACACAATAAAATGCCTGCTCGTTGGGACTTCCACGGTAGTTCTAGTATCCAATCAGCTTTGATATATTCAAGCGCGACTTCATTATTTTTACAAATTTTAATGACTGGCTTGAAGCTTTGACAGAAGTGTTGCCCCATTAATGTTCAGGAAAATGCCACTGCCTTAACACTGCAGCGATTTACACAGGTTGTTTTGGGATAGTTCTGCTAAGCTTCAAGCTTATTTGCATATGCATATAATGCACACGTCACGTGGTCTGGAAGTGCTTCTTGCGAACATCTAATCGTTCATAAATTAATAGGCACCAGTGCCTATAAATAAATAAATATAAATAAACAAATAAATAAAGCCCAAAATAAAGAAATGAGAGCAATTCTAACAGAGTTAACTGTTAGATATGTTGAGACTACCCATTATAAGTTGTTGCATGTATGGGTTAAGAATGGGAATTTTTCGAAGCACATTAGAAAAAAAATGCAGTTTTAAATCTTTTATTGCAACACATAAATTAAAAAATGTAAACAGTATTATTTGTTCAAGGTACTGAATGGCAACAAAAACATTTACTTAGAAGCTTCGTACATAGCCGTTTTATTGTATTCACTATCCTTTACTGGAACTAAAAAAAAAAATGGAGGGAGAGGAAGAAAAATGGCAATTTTAACATGCAGCCACATCCGATCACTGCCTGAACAAAACGTGCAAGAATCAATGGGAAGTATTATCATACGTTGGTGAGGTTTCATTTTCTTGTACAACATCACGCTTTTTCAGATCATGTCTTCCCAATTTTTGAGTTAGCGAAATAAGAATGTCACTTATTATCGTCCATGCAGAAAAAAGAAAGGAAAAAAAGGAACACCTTACACTGTCTATTTTAGGATGAATTTTGCTTTTCTCGAGAAAACAAACGTGATCCAGTTTGGATTATGCCTGATGACACAGCTGGATTGCATTCAAACAAAGCCCAGTTCTTGTAAGAGATTTTTCTGATTTCTGTACGAAAGACCATGAGGCTCATTTTTCTGATTTCTGTACGAAAGACCTTGGGGCTCATTTTTGTCCCAGAAATTTCCGCGTTGCTTCCAAGATGTTTCATGGGAATTCGTGAAACTTTCTGAAAAATCCGAGAATTTCTATGGAATTTCTTTGAAGTGATGTAGGAATTTCTTGGAAGGGAATGAGTCTACAGGTCTTCCGTACATGTCAAATAACAATTTCGTCCGCCCTTAAGTGTCTTGTTATAAAATCAATACCAACAGCACAGCAATTATTTTAAAGCTATTGTCGAAAAAAGTAACAACAAAGGTTATGAACCAAACAGTCTACTATTTGTCGGAGTAATAAACAGCTAATGCACAAATAAATCATGTATAGTGGAGAGCACTATGAGCATGTGAAGCTTTGATTGTTTCATTTAAGACCTTTCCTCTATTAGCTGCAGTAATTGTAACATCACAATATCACACGTTCAAAAATGATTCAGAAATATCACTTTTCACTCCATAAAATAATGGTTAAGGTACAGCGAATGCCAACATTTAAACCATTCAAACCATAACCGCATTACTAATAATATAGTATTATAATATATAATATAAATAAAATATCACAATGAACATCACATTTAAAGTTAATCTAGATTAATTATAATTTATATTTTCTGATTTAGCACAAAATGGACAGCAAAGTGATTTGTACCAAACACAGTCCACTTGACTTAAATCTTTATTTGATGTTGAAAGAATTCTTTCAATAATATTCGACGGTGCAGTCATTTTTTTTTTCCGTTCACCCGGTGTGACCAATCGATTAACATTTGAGAGACGGGTATCCTAACACTGGTATGCTCATTGCATTACAGTTTTAAGCGACTGTTGAAATACTCATCAGAAACATGAATCATTAATTTTTTTCTTAAAAATTTGACCCTCCAAGCAAGGCGTGATAACTCGCAAAAAAGACACCCATGACATGAAGTTGACAAATAATGTAAAAACCCGAGTGAGTTCGCTTGGAAAACAGACTTTCTAAAACATGTTTCCCTACCGACCGTATATGTAGCGTATTGGTAGTGGCATTTCTGGCGGCATATTAGAACTAATTTCCGAGGAAAACCTATTTTCTTAGGAATTCTTGTTTGATTAGGAGAAAAGAAACATTCTGTGTCCCATCGGATATTCTTCAGATATCCGAAGGCAAGGCAGTCGATTAATAGCGACAGCGCTGTAGTTCTACGTGCAGCAATCTTCCCACGACACGACCTGCGTGCCTCCGTCAGTAATGCCCTCGTATATTGCTGAATAAAATGAAGCAAAAAGAAAGCATTATTTTGCATTCTGCGTTAAGATTTGCGCTACGTGTTTAGATTTCAGTTATTGTTAAGTTCTGTAGCGAAAGCTTAAGGAAGTTTCGGGCCTGGAAAAATATAACGTATGGGATATAAAACAGAAACAATCAAATGAAGTTTCAAAGTGACCAAACCATAGATGAGGGTGTTCAACAATGTCTTTTGTTAAACTGAAGTAAAAAAAAAGAATGGGGGAGGGGGGGGGGTGTGGGGGAGGGAGGAGTTGTGAGGGGAGCTGGCACACTTACCTCTCATACCACCGGAAGTATAAGGTGATGATGTAAAATCATCTGATGGCTTCCAGGGAATCTCCACGGCCTGTACCCATTCCGAAACTCGAGCCTCCTAAATATAAAAACTTTTTAGACCAGCCGACTATGTCGGGCTGGTCTTATCTTATCAATAGAGGGGTATTCGTCGTCCGTATGTACGTATGTACGTATGTATGTACGTGTTTAAACTTTTACTTTTTTTTTTGGCGATCCGCCAAAAATTGGCCAAATGGAGGACATTTGTAATTTGTGGTTGCATATTTTCAAAATGCTTCTTATCCCACAATTTTGATCAGATTTTCTTGAAATTTTGCACCCATATTCCCAAGGTAGTCCTCTTTTAAAAAATTACTCATTTTGACGATCTGCCAAAAATTGGCCAAATGGGGGGCATTTTTTAATTTTTTGGTGTCAAATTTTCAAATTGCTTCTTCTCGCACAATTTTGATCGGATTCCTTTCCAATTTTGGAAAGTTGTTCACTGGCTAGACCTGTTTTGAAAAATTACTCTTTTAGGCGATTCGCCAAAAATTAACCAAATGGGGGACATTTGTAATTTTGTGGTTGCCAATTTTCAAAATGCTTCTTCTCCCATAATTTTGATCAGATTTTCTTCAAATTTTGCGCCCATATTCCCTAGGTAGATCTATTTTGAAAAATTACTCATTTTGACGATCCGCCAAAAATTGGCCAAATGGGGACATTTTTTAAATTTTTGGTGTCAAATTTTTAAATTGCTTCTTCTCCCACAATTTTGATAGGATTCTTTTACAATTTTGGATAGTTGTTCTCAAGGTAGGTCTGTCCTGAAAAAGTTACTCTTTTTGGCGATCCGCCAAAAATTGGCCAAATGGGGGACATTTGTAATTTGTGGTTGCCAATTTTCAAAATGCTTCTTCTCCCACAATTTTGATCAGATTTTTCTTCAAATTTTGCACCCATATTCCCTAGGTAGACCTATCCTGAAAAATTACTCATTTTGGCGATCCGCCAAAAATTGGCCAAATGGGGGACATTTTTTAATTTTTTGGTGTCAAATTTTCAAATTGCTTCTTCTCCCACAATTTTGATAGGATTCCTGTCCAATTTTTGATAGTTGTTCTCAAGGTAGACCTCTCTTGAAAATTTTTTTCTTTTTTTTGGCGATTCGCCAAAAATTGGCCAAATGGGAGACATTTGTAATTTGTGGTTGCCAATTTTCAAAATGCTTCTTCTCCCACAGTATTGATCAGATTTTCTTCAAATTTTTCACGAATACTCGCTAGGTAGGCCTCTTTTGAAAAATTACTCGTTTTGGGGGACCAAATGGGGGACATTTTTTAATTTTTTTGTGTCTAATTTTCAAATTGCTTCTTCTCCCACAATTTTGAGTATGGCCGCTCATTTTGATTTGGTACGCTGTGATGACAACTATCTTGCGTGTGACATTATCGCATTGGCTGAAAGCCGTTTAACAGCCGACGATGATAACAAAAAAATTTAATAGATGGCTTTCATCCCCCACTGAGATGTGACCAGTTCGTTTCAACAGAATGTCGACCAACAAATCACCAACGTGGAGCTACAAAAAATTTTTAGAATATATTCGGGAAGTTGCGAATTTCCATCTTTTTAAAAGCATTCTTGTTGGGGACTTCAATTTTGATATATCTCAAAACAAAAATAAAACTTTTGTGCAAAACATGAAAGAGTATTTTCCTTCAACTAATCAGATTGTATGTAATCCCACCACACACTCTAAAACGATATTAGATCTTGCATTTGCCTCTTCTACCACTGCTTTTCCCGAAATTATTCCCTGTGTTTGGTATTTTCACCACACGCTTGGTATTCTTGTCCCCTTATGAAAGAATTGAAAGAATGACTCCTCATCAGCCACAACTACACCGAGCAAGTAAGCGAATATTTTCTCCATTCAGTTACGGCTTTTTTTCGTAACCGCTGTCTGCCAATTTGATCATGATTTTGTCTGTGATTCTTGGATATATATTCTGTAGGTCACGGCTGGTCACCATGTCCCTGGACATGCTTGTTTTCTTCAGTGGTGTATTTCACATGAATTTGATAGGTTTCCCGGAAGTCTTACAGCAGTGTAAAGGAGATATATTTTCAACGCTTGATGCCACTTTTAATTTCTTAAAGTTGTTGTTGTTTTTTTGATAATTTCCAACAGTTTAAATCAGTCAGCGAAAACCTTCTTGAGTAGAAGTATGAGTGTATTGTATAAAAGGAGAATAGGGGTAATGATAAGGCCAGGTCCGCTCAGAGTGCTAATTTCGTTAAAAATGTTGAAAGGGGGGGAGGGGGATGTAAATTTCATTTAGTATTCCGCGTTTTCCGCAAGGAGGGTTTGTTTATGTGTCGCTTTAGAAAGCCGCGGACACGCCCCAGCAAACAACCAACGTCTTGTTTTGGTTGAAAAAAGGTTGGATTTTGATCGCAATGACTGCACAACCATATTCTGAATAAAATAAGTTTGTAAAATGGGTAAAATTACGTCGCGACCTATTTCCCCCAAATCCAACTTTATTCCGACGTCGAGGCGACGGCGGTTTTCTGACGTCATTCCGATGTTGCAAAAACAACCAAAAAGCGATGATCATTTATTATCGGTCACCGGAAATGGAAGTCATTTTGAAAGAGAGGCAGAAAAAACGTAATTTTTAAATGAAAATTTTACAATTTTGATGGCGTGTCCGGATTTTTCTTCCCAGATTGTAAAAATTTCCATGAAAAATGCTTTCGTATGTATTTATCAACAGCAGTTGAATGATTAATTATCTATGAATTATATAACTCTAGATTTTTTGTAAGACGTGTCTAAGACTGGTCGTTGCAAGGTGCTAAACCAGACGTCAGTTTTATGTCGGAATCCGACGTCGGTTCCAATTTCATATACAACCTAAAATCGACTTAATTCCGACGTCGGATTTAGGTCGGAACCCGACGTCATTCTGACGTTGAAAACTCGAGGTCGGTTCCATTGACATACAAGGAAAACAGGCACGTCAGTCCGACGTCGGAAACGTCGAGTCACGACGTCGACCCGACGTCATCTGACGTCTTGATGTTTGCTGGGGCATTGTAACCATTTAGCAGATTAGTAGGGGTGGGGTGTTGAGATCTCGATATCCCGTGTGTGAACATTTCTCTCCAGTGCTATGAGCACTGTGACTTCCTTTTCCCTCATTACCCCTCTTTGTTTCGGCGTTGCCATTTGATGTACCTTAGCCAGGGTCAGACGCGCATTGACATGTTAATTTGTAACCAGTACTGGTAAAAATCCATTTTCAGATCCATTGAAACAACCTTACTGAGATTCCAAATTCTTATAAAAGTCTGTGTCACGCGTAACTGAAATAATTTCTTCATACAGTAAAACTCCTTCGAGGAAATATCTGTGTATAATAAACCGCTTTTCCCCGTCCCAGAGACGTCGGTCATATTTGGGATTTATTGCAATGCACCATGACTGTGAATAAAAACGACAACAGCAGGACCGCTCGATAAGACCACGTCTAAATTAAGAACACCTTCGAAGCAAGACAGTTGTGAATAAGACTGCAAAATAAGACCATCTCTAAATTACGGCGATGGTGGTCTTATTTTGCAGGTGCTACTGTACTTTACCTCGTATCTCCTCCGGTCTACACTGTACCACGTGAACCCCCAATCAGGGCTGGTCATGAAGCTCCTCTTATCCCACGCGATGCCGTACAGCTCCCCCACTGTCCTGTCATAGCCGATAATATTCATCACCACCTGCAATGCACGTATCCAGTGCTCTTATCGTTTTTGCTTTGAGTCAACAGCAGGACCGCTCGGTTTCAGTTTTCAAAAAGAAATTTTTCGTGACAAGAATTGAATTAGAAATATGAAAAGTTTGAAAGTTTGAAAAATGTCGCCTTAAAACGCCTCAGGTAGTAATTGGGGAAATGAAGTTGTGGAAAGTTTTACAATAATAAGCTGTCGTCGGAAAAATTAAGTATGTTAGATTCTAGACATGTTTAAAATATAAAATGATAAAATATTTAATTATTTGCTGCTCGGTATATAGTAAAACATTTGAGTGGGAGTCGCCTGGTATGTGTTTCAAAGTGTCCTTTTGCTACACAGTAACAAAATCGGTCTAATGTTGGATTGGTTTTTAGAAGTTACTTTTTAAAAAATGGACCGCACATACCTCGTCAACGGTGGTCCACGTTGCGGAGTTCCCGGCATCAGACATAAAGCATGCCATCTTGTTGTTTTGATCCGGAATTTCGTCACAGTAGTACCAGTGGTTATCCACAGCAAGAAAACCTCGAATGTAGACCTCGCTGTCAGGACTGTAGTCCATCCAAGGCTTCCCGGCGTTGCTGCATACCTTTTGGAGAGGTACACAGAACATATATGGGTACATTTTTTGGTTAGGGCGGGCGGTAGGAATTGAAGAGACTGCAACCTCCCAATTTCTTGAATTTGCCAACGCAGTATGTTGTTTTGCATTAGACCTTTCAGGTTTCAATTGGTATTTGGAAAATAACCGGTTCGAAAATGTGCCGGGATTGGATACATACTTCAGAAACAGGAACATCGCTTGACATGACGCAGCCGTGAAATTCGGCACGTAAGGCAGGCTCGGCATTCGTGCACGTGTGGTTGGCTATGTGCACCTGTATGTATCTTGCTTCCACGGATGTAAGGAAATCAAAACGTTCAGAGGCAAGATACTGATCGACTGGAATCTGGAGGAAATATATTTAACATTTAGGATATGAATCATTTTGAGAAACAGAAAAATAAAATTTTACTTTGCAAAAGCTTTGAATTCGCTTATCTCCACTTGTAATGGGTTCCCTTCCGGTTCTGATTACCATGCAAATAGGAAAAAGAACTTTTTTATTGTAGTTCGAAAGCACGTTATCCCGACTCCCTTCCACCGACCAATGAGAACGAAGGAGACATCGTCTGCTAATATTTGTGTAATTAGGTCATTCCCTTTTACGTGGTGTCACAAACAACACGCCATTCTGATTGCTCCACAATTTTACATTAAGGGAACTAACGAAAGGTTCCCTTTTATTAAAGGTATTTAAAGGTTTCTATTTTAGTGTATTAGCTAAATAAAGGATTAATTTATCATTAGTTGTAGTTCGGATAAATTTGATCTAGTAGAAAGTAAAATTCAGCACTTGTAACTTCGATCTGGTAAAGTTGAGTTTGACGGTCCCGAGAAGTGCGCCTTTTTCTCCACTGGAAGCTACAAGATCGAGGATGCTGTGCCTGCTTAGACTCCAAGCTTTATCCAGCCGGCTGCGTCATCGCGGAAATGGCTAAAATTTGCTTAAGCTTTACTCCATTTGTCACTATTCAGCTTTACCAGAGCAAGTTCAGCACTGCGGACAGTGATTGAGACGACAACAGACATTTTTTTGTTACGTCCTAGGGTCTTTCTCACCCAGTGCACCATTCGCCCATGTTGAGAATGTGGTCATACCGGCTGGAGACCATTATGGGCCAATCAGGACCGTTTTTCATTATTGTCCGATGGTCCAATGGTACTAATCAGGACGGTACAGGCCCATCATGGGAACAAGAGCAGGCCCATTACGGTCTGCCACCCGAACGGCCCGGAAATCACCCAGTTTGTTTACTGGCAGCAACTGGAGCGGTTCAATACACAGCGTTACTGGATAAAACTTGCAGTAAGGGGTCAGAGCGCCAATAGAAACGTAGTATTGGATTATCTGTAACCCTACATTATCTTACGGCCTTCTTTTCTGCTTACCTTTCAGATATGACAGAGGCCAACCTACGCTGTCCACCCCAGCTTCCGCAGTGTATTCATCCCCCTACTTCGTGCAACCTCCACTCGATGTGATCGCTGTAGACGAAACAGTGGTATACCACTGTGTGTGGAGGATAAACCGTGTCTTGAGTGCCAGCGCCTCACTCCAGAGGACTAGAAGGCAACTCTGAAGAATAGGGTCAAGAACGAACGTAGGCGGGATAAACGCAAACTTCTTTCTTCTGCCTCCTTTGTGGCACGCGAGTTCATTCAGGATACCATGAAGAAAGCGAACTCTGTCATTGTGAGCCAAGTCTCCACGCCAATACACATAGATGCTGGTTCAGAATCAGACGCTACGTCAACGCGACATTCTCCGAGAGGCATGGACCCCTTCACCAAGTGTGAAACCTATCCGAGCAAGCCCCACCATGCGAACAAGTGACAGTTTAAACACAAGGACACGGGGTCCGCCTTCCCAGCAGTAACAGGCCAACTGGGCATTCCCTCAGTAGAGGAATTGGCCTCATCACACCTGCCACAACGCCTCCCCAGTGAGCTTTCGGCCTTTTTGTCTCTCCAGTCTCAACTGCAGAAGCAATTATTGTCAGTTGGAAGCGAGCGTGAAAAATCCAGAGACGGTTACTATCAGTGGGGAAGAATCAGTGGGCATGCCGCCGTGTAGTCAAATCTCTGCGTTATGGAGGAGGAAGATGAAATAGGGCGACGGATACCTCTCCCCTAGCCGCGATTCCAATAGGGAGAAAAAGATCTATACCCCAACACGGAAATCCCAGCCCCAGACGTCGCAGTGTCAATCGCAGCATCCCGAAATGGACTCTGACGACCAAGAGTCGGAAGAAGTGGAAATGGAAGAGGAATCTCAGGACACGTCAATCCCATCCCGTTTCCAGCTTCCATTACGGGCAATGGACCGGGTACGGTCACCGGGTCGGGGTCAGAGATTTGGAGAGACCCAGCAGCAGCGGACAGACCGCCTACCCAAACTCCGTCCTCCAGACCTCTCATCTCTGATGCTCCGCTTCCAACATAGCCCCGGAGGATGTCCCATTCAGTGATGCCATTCAAGAGATAGCCACCTGGCAGAAGTCTCCTGTGGCTCCACACGTTTGAATAAAGAAGACTCACCAATCCATGTGATATCACAAGCCGCCCCTCCACAGCAAGATTCTTTCATAGCTCTGGTTACCAGCGAAAACATAAGCCGTGCCTTCAAGGTCCGTACGAAAGAATTCAAAAAGATGGAAGGCAGTTAGGGTCGTACATTCTCACGTTTTCATCAATCCAAACACTGCCTTGCACGCCCAGGCCCATACCGCTCTTCGGATGAGTTGATCCCGTTAGAAGCGCTGGAGCAGCCCGTAAAACGGACAGTCTGGATGCCATCAGTACGTAATGACTCGGACATTCCTCTAGTTGAGAAAGATGTCAAGACCATTGAGGCTTCGTCCCTGCACATTTTAAATATCAAATGTCTTTTCAAGATCACACACTGAAAACCTTGAAAAAACGGTGAAAGGGCTTACGCCTTAGTGATCCGGTATCAACAAAACTGTTGGAATGCCTAGCCCTAGCAACCCGAAATGTAGTCAAAATCTCCACATTTCTAATGACTTCGATGGTCAACCTACGACGGGACGCCTTTCTCCAGCACTGCTGGTCCAGCGTCAAGGGTCTACGGGACCTACTTCACACCCCCATATTAGGGTAAAGAGAACTGTTTCCACTCGCTGAGGTGGAGAGAGTAAATCAGGAGAGTTTCTCGCTGTCCCAAGACTACGCTCTCATGTCGAGGATGTCTCGATCCTCTTTCAAGAGTCCCCTGAAGCGGAAACAACCGTATCAGTCCACGCCGGCACAGCGCGAACCGAGCGCACACCCACAGCAGTCCCCTACCAAGAAACCGAAACCGAACAACGGCAGCAAGACAGAGGGACCGTCTCCACAGTAGTTCAGGTAGCAACCAACCGAAGTACCGCCCCGAGACTCCCTGGTCCCCTGGTGATACCTTAATAGACTTAGGAGACTTAGAAAGTTTACTCTCCTACAACGCCTCCTTGTCCGTAGGAGGAAGACTAGGAAAATTTTGGCGTCATTGGGACAATGGCTAAAAAGCGGGTACTCCCTCTCCTTAATCCGAAACAAGAAAGGGCACAAATGCCATATCACCCTAACCTCCCACGCGTCAAAACTAGTCATCTCCTACCCAAAGAGGACAGAAAAAGATTTAGCACTCCACAAAATGTTACTAAATCTGACACAAAAAAGGCAGTCGAGGAAATGCCAGAGACTCAGATGGGCTTCTTTAGCAGTTTTTCTGGTTCCCAAGAAATCGGGAGGGTGGAGACTGGTAATCGACCTCTCCCCCATCTATAGCTTCCTCCGAATAACCACTTTTCAAATGGACACGGCCCAGGTAATGAAAGGGTCACTGCGGTCCGGGATATGGCGTACCCCAATAGACCTATCCGATGCCTACCTCCACATCCCCCTTCATTGTTCGGCTAAGAAAGTCCTGGTATTCCAAGTATGGAGGAAACGCTTTTGGTTTCTGGCACTCCCTTTTGGCCCATATGTGTTCTCTAAGGTTATGAAGGTACTGGAAACATGTGCCCGTCTAGAAGGGATGTTGGTCTTCCAGTATCTAGACGATTGGTTCTTGACACAACACGACAGACAGTAACCAAAAACCAGACGATGACCTTAGTACGCAAAGCGTTATAGGTAGGTTTGGTAGTAAACCTCGCCAAATCAGAAGTGATCCCCATACAAAGCATCACCTTTCTCGGAGAGCTATGGGACCCAGCAGAGGCAAGGGCTTTTCCCACAGCAGAACGCTGTCAGAAAATCTTAAAATCCATAAAGAATACACCAGCAAACAAGAAGGTAAGATTGCAAACCATGATCCCTTTTAGGTCATTGCAGCAGAGAAGACGGTCCCGTTAGGCGACCTCCATTACAGACCGTTTCAAAGCCAGATAAGATGGACATTACGTCAGGGAAGTCCCCCTCGGTGAAATGCAAGTATCATAGACAGCCCTGCATGCCCTTCAAAGGTGGTGTGACCAACAGGTCATGTCCGAAGGGGTACTGTTCCAATCCCCCATCCCAGAAGTAGAAATCCAAACGGACTCATCCCAATCAGAATAGGGAATACACTGGCAAGGTCAAGTACGGAAGGGCAAATAGCCCCAGTACCTACAATCATATCACATAAACTGACTGAGGCTCCCAGTGGTCTGGATAGCTCTAAAGAAATTATTCAGACACCTCAGAAACAAAACAGTCCTGTTTCGATTGGACAACTCTACAGCAATATCTTATCTAACAAGCAAAGGGGGTACGAAATCACGCCCCTTGTCCAAACTATCATTCCAGATTCTCACCATGGTCCGTCAAGAGTGTATGATAATTTTAGCCCGCCATCTAGCGGGAAAAACTGAACGCACTGGCGGACTTAGCGTCTAGACAGGGTCAAGTCCTTTTAATGGGTAGTACGCCAATCACAATAGGGTTCCCCACGCTCGATCTGTTTGCCAATACGATGACGACCCAATTCCCCAGGTTTGTATCCCCCTGGCACACCAAACGGCCTGGGCTGTGGACGCTCTCAATTGCCAATGGCCAATGGAGGAAATACTATAGGCCTTTCCTCCACAAGCAATTTTACACCAGGTCTTACAGAGAATAATCAAGTTCAGCCCACGGTCTCTGTTGCTTATAGCCCCATGGTTCACCCTCCTGCTTCACTGCAAGGTGATAAAGTCAATCCCGCTCCCATGCCACACGGACCTCCTGTCGCATTCCCACTGGCAACACTTCCACCCCTCCCCACACTTACTGAAGCTACACCTATGGTGTCTGATCAGTCCTTGTTAAAAAGAAGGGTTTTTTTCAAGTAAGTGAGGAAGAAAATAATAAACAGCCACAAAAACTCTACAGCAAAGGTATACAGATCACAATGGAACAAATGTGCCTCCTGGACCAATTTCAGGCTACCCCAGCAGTAGCGGCAGACTTTTTAGATCACCTATTGACGAATGAACAGTTAAAGGTGAGTTCCATCGAACACTACAAGGCCGCAATAGGCTCCAGACTCAAAGCATCAACGGCTGGCTATGACCCAGGAGAGGATACAGCTCTCTCCCAACTAACCAGACATTTTAAGGTAAATACGTGTTCTTCCGATATAACCCAATGGGATTTGTCCTCATTTCTCCGCTATCCCCAACGTCCCGACATTTTCGGAAAAGAAGTCATTTCAGCTAGAAATATAAGCCATATAAGCCTCCCAACCCTACCAGAAGAACCCGAATCCGACAACCTGGTCTCTCGGTGTCCCGTTAAAGCTCTCCGCCAATATCTGGAAATTTAGAAGCTTAGAGATTAGAAAACCAGAAAACCATCATTATTTCCTTTATGCCAAAGCTCAACAAAGACCTTTTCAAACAAACTATTTCAAATTATATAAAGGGGGCCATCTTGGGAGCTTATGACGAGGCAGAACTATACCCAAACTTACAATCGGAACTAAAAATCAAAGCCCATCGAGTCAGACAAGTTGGACCTTACGTGATGTGTCATTTTCAGACATACTAAAGACGGGCTGTTGGGTTTCCCCCAACTCCTTCGTTAACTATTATCTGAAAGCCTTCTCACAAGATGAGCTATCCGGTCTTTAGTCTTTAGGACCGTTCATAGCATCAGAAATGACAAATATCCACTAATATTTCTGTCACAGATCTGTTTCCTGTTCAAGGGCAAGTGCAAACAGAAGGGCAATTTTTCAAAGGGCCGTAACGGGAACACTAACAACAAGAGAATAAACGACCAAACAAGAAGGTGTACTCCTTCTTGCAAGACATTTTTCGCTTTCGTCTCCAAGTCCTCCGGGGCTGTACTTTCCGTGCTTATATTAAGCATCAGGAAAGGAGTGACGGTCATAATTAAGTATGTTACAAGAACAAAGTTGTTTTTTTTTTAAATACAGCTACGAGAGTCCACTCTTCTGTCCACGGGGTAATTAGTCAAATCTCGCTCTCTTTTCTAGCTTACTGGAAAATAAAAGGGGGGCGATCACGGTCCCGACCATACCTCAACGACTGCACGCCCGCATAGCCCTGAGATTGAAAGACCGGGCCCATAAGCACGGTACCAGACGGCCCCAGAGGGCCCCAGACGGCCCCAGAGGGCCATAACGGTCCTATATAGGGAAATATTTACGAATTTAATGACTTTTGTCATTATTTCAAATCACTCAATCTTTGCAAATAATTGTGGATATTCTAGTCAACCTTTGACAGGTTTTAGTTTAAAGAATTCTCGGAATTTAAAGAAAATTCTTGGTAAAAAAGTAAGCACTGAAGTCATTTTTATGAAGTTATAATGATATAGCATGCCTTTTGTAAGTAAAACCAGCTCTTATTGCTGGAGTGTAGGGTTTTAGTTTACGTGAATCTAACCGAATTACGATCCACGTGTCTCTTAGTCAATAACAAGATTAATTGTACAAGGGAATGCATAGCACTTGAGTAAAGGAAAACCGAGATAGGGATCCATCCAGTGGGCGGTAGGAGGGGGATGGTAGAAGATACTCAAATCAATTAAGTATGAGCATTACTTGCTACGACTATACCGTTTTGCTGTAATATTCTCTACATTGTTTTTGTTACGGTACGGAAGAGTCCTCTTCCGGAATTTAGTTATTAAGTTTTATTTCAACTTAAACTTCAAGTTCCCATCAATCCCGCCCAACCAAAACAAACGAACTTTTACGGGTCCTATAGTAATTCGCGACCTTTTGGTTCAGTTCAAGAATGACAGACTCCCCTGCTCCAGTCTCAAGTCCCATTAAAAGTGGAGATAAGCGAATTCAAAGCTTTTGCGAAATAAAACTAACTTTTTTTTCGTAAAACGAGCTTTTACGAGTAAAAGCGTAATTCGCGTTCTCCAGTTTTAACCTATTCTCCCTTCCCATCCATCTACAACAAGCCTAGGTAAGTTTGTAACCACCTTTGAGAGCTTAAAAGGAATGACCTAAATACACAAAGACTAGCAGACGATGTCTCCTACGTTCTCATTGGTCGATAGATGGGAGGCGGGATAAGGTGCTTTCGAGCTACAACAAAAAAGTTCTTTTTCCTATTTGCGCGGTAATCAGAACCGGAAGGGAACCCATTAAAAGTGGAGAACGCGAATTACGCTTTTATTAGTAAAAGCTTGTTTTACGACATAAAATGCTAGCTGTAGGGGCTTATTTTAAATGCGAGATTCCACAATTCATTCAGTAAGCATACTTTAAGTCAATCAATAAATTTATAAATCAAGAATCAGTCACTCTCCAGTTCCCTAAACATATTACATAAAATTGTTTTGATAAGTTTATTTGCAGTATTGAATTATAGACAAGGAAATGTTTTATATTAGCAGAAATCCTTTTGGGGTTTGGGAGGTTTCCGTTTTAGTCTAATCGCCACATAAATTACTCACCGAGTATCCGAGACTTTCCCAAATAACTCCGTCATCGCTGTACTTTACTTCTAACGCGGTAGGGCGGCACCCTGCGCCATGGGTGATCGCCATGGCAAGCACTTTGGTTCTGTTGCCAAAGTACACCTGGAGGAAGGGGATAAAGTTCCCTGCTCTAACGCCAAACTTCCATCCTTCGCAAACAAAAGTAAATGCATACCATTAAGCAGCTGTTTGCCAACAGAGACAAGCAAATGATCGAGTGTTTGATGTGATTGGCCAGCGACAAATCACGTGACTTTTTCGCCTTTGATATCCAAACATACAAAATTTTAATGGTTTTCCCTTTTTTTTTTTTTGTTCTTACTTATTAATTTGCCATCCCAGAAGGTTTATAGAAGCGACTGAACACTGATAAAAATTTGATTAATTTAGAAGTATATATTCTCCAGAAGAAGGGGGTTTTATTAATCAAATCGGAGAGATGTCTTAATGTTCACTGGGTATCGGCTTTCTGACTAAGTCCATTTCCAATCTGCTTTGCGTAAGAAAGAGAAAAAAACAGATCCCTCCAACCAGCACTTACCCGCTTCGTTCGGCCTCGCATCTGTCACTTGAGAGGTATCATCGATGGAATGAGAGCCACTGATCTGACAGTCCTGTAACGTCCCGTCCGCCATGCCTAGGGGTTCTGCATCACAAACTGTAACGCCAAGCGGCCGCGTGTTGGACGTTCAAATTTCAGTTTCATGAATAGCATTTTTATTTTTGGAATGCCTTATGCTGGCTTTTCCTATTTTCGCATTTGTCTAAGTTGAACATAGATATTTATGAAACCCTTGTGTAATCTATATTTCTATACTAGTTTCAGCAGGCCCTGTTTATGTCGAAAAAAAAAACCCCGTTAATATTAAGGTAAATCAAGGGGAACTGCAAGGTAAATCTTTGATCAAAGACAACGAGTAGCGTAGTTTGTTTTATTTTCTCAACAATGTCCTCCATCCGGACATCCAGTGATGTCTGTGCCAGATGGGTCTAAGTTGCACACCTCTCTGCATCACCCTCTGTACTACCCTGCTGCCCCGTCCAATGCCCTCTCCGCTGCCCCGCCCTTTGCCCCCCCCCCCCCACGTCCCTTCCTGCTACCGTGTGCCCTGCCCACCCCTGTGTAGGCTCCTACAGCCCCGATTCCTGCCCCTTGCCCGATCTCTCTCCCTTGTTTGTCCTCCTGCACTTACAAGTCGCTGCATTCGGTCCTGTGATCTTGAATGAGAGCTGATCGACCCTGGACACAAACCACGTTCCGCTGGCGTTGTCGTGAGGCGTCCTGGGGATGATCTGGCATCCCGCCTCGTATGGTGTCGTGCTGTTAACCTCCGTGTCGGAGAAGGGCAGCTCTTCGTCCGCCGCTACCTCAATTTCAAAGGAAAAGGAGGCGATGTCAGTGAAGAAGAGTGTCCCAAACTGAAACAATGCAAATATAGTCTCAATGTTCCTTTTCCCTTGTGTGATTCTTTCTGTCTGTCTGTCTGTCCTTCTTTATTCTTTCTTTCTTTCTTTCTTTCTTTCTTTCCTTCTCTTCTTACACTTCTTTCCTTCTGTTTTGCACAATTTCTTTATCCTTTTCTTCTTCTTTTCAGTCACGTTGCAAATTAGAAGAATTGTGAGTGGTATATACGATGCAAAAATACAGCATAATTACTGTGAACTTATTTTGAAACGAAGTTCATTTAGTAATACAGGCCAAATTGCTGGAGGGAGGGAGGCTTTGGCTTAGACTGCGGGGTGGGGATGGGGGTATTAATAAGTGCACACACGACTTAAAAAATAGCAGTCTGAATAAACTGAAAACTGAAACTGGGCTATCCTTCCGACAGACACTTTCACAAAGAAGACACCATGATTACCGGAAGCGTTGGTGGTCTCACTGATGGATAGACTGGAGAACGTGACGTCACTTACCCCAAAGGAGACACCATGGCTTCCGGAAGCGCTGGTGGTCTCACTGATGGATAGATTGGAGAACGTGACGTCACTTACCACAAAGGAGACACCATGGCTTCCGGAAGCGCTGGTGGTCTCACTGATGGATAGATTGGAGAACGTGACGTCACTTACCACAAAGGAGACACCATGGCTACCGGAAGCGTTGGTGGTCTCACTGATGGACAGATTGGAGAAGGTGACTTGGCGGAAGAGCATGAATGGCGGGAAATAGAACGAAGCGGTCGTGTTGTATCCCTCCGCCTGAGACTCGTTGGTGTGATACAGCAGCGCGTCTAGCGCTATGACGTCACTGAAAAAATTGCCCCACATGTGTCTATAACAGGAGTGGTGAATTCAGAAAGGCATTACTGATAGTCGATAATCAGCTGTTTATATGTACCATAAACATTTCATCCTCTCGAACAAATGTGACGTTATAATTAACATTTTAAGTTTGGAAATAAAACGAAAGATTGAGTTTAACTGCTACGAGGTCAAAATAAAAAATATCGACATCAGAGATTTTCTCATCAAAGAATCATTCAGTGTACTAAAAACCCTACCGACCCTCAGAAAAAAACAAGAAAAAAGCGCAAATGTAATAAAAACATGGTCGTAAATATGCAAATGTTTGCAATTTATAAATTGTTTTATGTTGCTAACCACCAAATAAAATAGCGCAATTCGTTTTTTAAAGCTTACTCGACACCATACGTGACGCTCGTGGTCATGTTAGCCTCGAGTATGATGTCGGGTATTTCCGTGCCGTCACGTGTTACCGCGATGTTCGTCTCGAGCACGTATACGTTGCTGCCCATGCTGAGACCGATGCTGAGCGCGTGCTCGGAATCCCCTATACCCTCCACAGCGTCCGCCATCTGGATCTGCACGGTGACGTTGAACTGGTTGTCCTCGTCCTCAAACGTGCCCTTTCTGTAGGTTGTCCCTGAAATGTTTATACAGTGAAAAACAAAGTAAACTAGAACCGTGTTTCGCTAGCGAAGTGTTAAACACTGGACAAAATTTAAACCCAAAAATACTTCCTTCAATGTGTTATTTCTTGAATAATATAAAAGATTTTACAACATGCATACAGTGTGCTATACAGCTATGTACAAAGCTTACGGCACAGCATGTATGCGGTTTATAATATTTTAAAAAATCGGACCACTGTCAAGAAAAAACTCCATAGGTTGATAACTTTACCAGCTAAATATATTAGCAAACAACAACAACACAGCTTGAATACGTCTTATAAGCCGAGTAGTGTTTGGTTTTTGTTGACTTAACGTTGGATTGATTGAACAGGCATACGCTGTGTTATCTGTTTACGCAGTGAGAGCTGACACAAAGCTGAGCAACTGTGTGGTGTTCTGTGCTGTACGTTAAATGCTCCGCATTTACTTGCAAAAAACACACTCTTTTCAAATAGCGTTTTAACAAAGAAAACGAAATCGAAGTCGAAAACGAAAAGTGACATGCACACGTTCAGTTCAAGCTCTTCATAAGTCCTAAATTCCATGGTCCCAGGGCCCATAGTGTCAGAGAAGAAAACGACACAAAAATCGAAAAACTGTCAGGAAGAAAAAAAAGGACGTACCGCTGCTCGCACAAATTCATATAACCCTTGCATGCTAACAGCTTGTTAAGTGTTACTAAATACACTGGTAAGCCCTAAAGTAGCCATACTTATTTTTCGACATTAATTTTGAGCTGCCTGCTTTTTGCAAGCGCTTATTCTTGAGCGATGAAGAGATCATTCAGCACACTGCACAGCACAGCCGGTGTAACAGGCTATCTTGCCCCCCTGTACAGCTTCCCCCCGGAGGGGGGGGGGACCTACACTAGGCTATTTCCCCCCCCCCCCCTGGGATATTTTGCCCCCCCCATAAAAAACCGAATAAATGAAACAAATACTTAACTGCAACAGAACTTTTAATGGTAAATGATCTCTATACAGTACAATTTCTTCTGTGCTTGAAAATTATCAAGTTTTTGCGTAATTCAACAGTCATTTACAAATTCACTGTAGTTCACTGCGCTTTTGGTCCAACCAGGTCAATGCCGATTTATTTTCATTTATTTTTCTTTATTTTTATTCACTACTTCTTTTCAATATTTCCTCTATTGATCAAGTAACTAATTTACAATCAAAATAAAAAAAATGAAATGCTCATACCCTTTTGCATACCCTTTTAAACTTCTCAATTCGGAGTGAACTTTTGCCGCAAATCCATTTTCTGAGATTGTTTGTACTGTTATGCATTATTGTCGAATACAATTGATCAATCAAAATGGATTATAAAAAGAGATGTGGCTTTATTGCAGTCAACTCTAAATCCCCCGATAACTGTGAATAGAGAGCGAGTACACAGACGGATTACCCTTTATGTAAAATACAACTAAAAAAAACTTTCATTTTAAGGTGTGTGGGGGGGGGGGGGCAAAATATCCCAGGTGGGGGGAAGCTGAACAGGGGGCAGAATATCCCACAGGGGGCAAGATAGCCTAGTCTAGCTTAAAATACAACTAAAAAAACTTTTATTTTAGGGGGGGGGGGCAAAATATCCCAGGTGGGGGGGGGGGGAGCTGAACAGGGGCAGTATATCCCAGAGGGGGGGGGGGAAGTTATACAGTGGGCAATATATACTGTTACACCCGGCAATGCAGCCATCAGAATCAGGGACGCTTTTGGAACATAGAGCGAAGTGGGGCATACTGAGGGCTTGGTATACGAATGAAAAAAAAAACAGTCCAGAAGAGGGATTGAAGGCCCTGGTGCATCTGTCAGAGCCTTTGTTGGACACCTACGGCGTCAACGATAAAGTTAAAATTTTCTAAGTCAATATTATTGTATTTTATCGATGATTGGAAAAGCAGAATAAGAGTGCGCATGCTCACGGCGGAGTAAGTTACAAGTCACAGAAATGCTTCGTCAACGCTTTTACACTAATTTTGAGTATTTGACTATGAAAAAGCAAAGGTCTGAACCTGAGTTGGTTAGAATTCCAAGATTAAAAACAGCATAGTCCATTTGGGTGGTATCCTGCGTGGAGTTGTAAGTCGTGTTGAATTCTTTCTTTGAGTTACCAGCCATGCACCCTACATTTGTGCCCGCGGATGTCTTTTTAACAGAAAATAAAGACTTTGGTGTCTTGAAATATTTTACTTTCGTATGGAAAATATATGATTTTTGACACTAAACAAAAGTTTACTTGTTCGAGAGCCTGTATCGCTAGGAATATTTGATGTTGTATCCTCATAGGCTTCATTCATTGTCACGTCCATTTTGAAACACATTCTGCCTTCAAAAGAAACTGACTGAGTCTCTATTATTTCCATCACTGCTTGAGTATTTGATGGAATTTTTCTGCCTCATAATGGCATAAAATAAAGACTTGAGTTGCTGAGTAAAATTCAAAACAAAACGTACTACTTCTATGTGGCGTATGGTGAATATCGCGGAGGTGTTGACCGCTGCCTGGACGTCAAGGTACGCTAGCACGGAGCAATTAGGAGGTACGGTGATCACCATATCGATGTCGCGTATCTCTCCCGGCTGCATCGCTATGGCTGAGTCAGTTAAAGAAATGTCCCCAGCGTTCTGTAAAAGCATGAAAACAGTGATTTAGATTAAAAGAAGCTATCGTAGAGAGCTCAGCCCCCAACCAGCATTGAAAATCCAATATGATAGCCATAGTGACCTGGAAATTAAGTCAAGGTCAAAAGAAGATGGTAGGGCATCTGTATAGCACATTTCATAGGAAACGGAGTATCAGGGTGGGAGTGACATCCGGCAATGGGCGGGCGGAAAGAACGGCAATACTGGCATTATAGTCTCTAAAGCACACGTTAGACGCTAAAAATGTAGCGATGCATTATTCCATTAATATTATGTAAGATGTTGCTTTTGATAATAAAAGAAGATAAAA
Organism: Protula sp. h YS-2021; assembly: GCA_949752745.1. Classification (NCBI taxonomy): domain Eukaryota; kingdom Metazoa; phylum Annelida; class Polychaeta; order Sabellida; family Serpulidae; genus Protula; species Protula sp. h YS-2021. The sequence continues at coordinate 24,446,190 of OX457027.1, read as the reverse complement.
GACCAATTAATTTTGGGTGGGGCAAATCAAACAAAGCTCACGGAGATAGAAATCAGAATGAAAATAACTAAAAAATGTCCTTATTTTTTTAGCTTCGTTATTCTTTTTATTAACTCTAACTTTGTTTGAGATGCAACAAAAGTTAAAAATATTTTGGGTGTTGGGAAGAACAATAATAAACACGCCGGTATATTTACTTCGACCTCCTTTAGATTATGCAGGAAAAAAAGGTGTTTTATATTAAATAGATCTTACAATGTCGTGATCGGTTTCGTTGAAGTCTTCAGTAATTGTGAGGTTGAGTCGCATTTGGGACACAGCAATATGGTCGTTGTTAATTCGAATCGTAGAGCTAAGCCAAACGGCGTCGCCAGGCTCTAAGTCAGAGCCGAGATTAGCACGGACTACAGCCTCGACGGTGACGAGATTCTCGTTCGTGTCATTGACGAGTGTGTGCTGACAGACGTGACCCAACGATACTTCGCGAGTGTCGATATAGGTCGAATCAGATCTAGCAAAGATATGTGGTGAAATGTTAAAAATTTCTATTTTTTTTTCAAATTCTCAAACTTCAAAATAGACAAATATCCGCTACATAAATGTCCATGCAGAAACAATTTCTGAACGTGCAACAGGCCTCATGTTTGGAAAGGCCACACAAGTTTGTTTCACAGTGGAATTCATTATTTATGGTCTCATTCTGTAGCTAAAAAACGAAACCTTGACGCATGTAATACAAAAAAAAAATTATCATTTTTTTCTACCCCAACCCCCCCCCCCCCCCCCACTAAAAAAAAATATTCCCGACTTGTGATATAAGTCTCACTGGCGTTACTGACCTTGAAGCGGCCGTATCGTCAATGGCTTGTTTGGTCAGGCAGGGCAGGTTGGCTCCGACGTGTATCACACTGACGGCACAAACCTCCAGCGCCTCGGGAAAGTCCACAGGTGTCAGGAACTTCACCGACAGATCATTCTCAGCGCCTTCCGGGATCAACAGGTCAAGGCGGTACAGCAAAGACTGAAAAAGAAGAAACAAAAGGATTATCGGTATATATATATATATATATATATATATATATATATATATATATATATATATATATATATATACTTAAATGTAGAATTGTTGACTCGTCGAACAGTCCTACCTGGGATGGGGTAGGTGATGGGGTGGTTGATGGGGTAGGTGATGGGATAGGTGATGGGATGGGTGATGGGGTGGGTGATGGGGTAGGTGATGGGGTGAGTGATGGGATGGGGGTTGGGATAAAGCTGCTTGTGACTACTTTGTTTCAAGTGTCTTCAGTAGTGCGTATTTCATGCCCTTTAAAACAAATGTAATCTCTGCTGGAGCCAGTTCCTACTAATTTTCACATCTACGCATTTCACATTAGCCTTTTAAATGTAGCCGCAATGCATTATGGGTAGCTACTCACCTGGCCCTTTGCAATTTCGTACCCAGCGGTCTGATTTTCGTTGACTGGGAATGGGTAGAAGGAGATTTCCGGAATATTGTCTTGCTGCAAGAGCGATTATATCAAAATATCCCTTATAATATATGAGCGTACAAATGTCCGACGTTGTTCGAACAAAACAGAGGTATGAACTTCTTGAATAAAAAGTTTAAAATCCTGATTGTACTTTTAAAAGCGCTCAAGATGAACAATAACAGAAAGAAGATGGCAAACAAGAAAAAGAAGACTGGAGAAATGCAGAGGGAAATGCAGATAACGAAGAAGAAAAGAAAAGGAAGAAAAAAGATGATGAAACAGAAGACAAAGATAAAGAAAAGAAGATGGAAAAGGTGATAAAGAAAGAAGAAAAACCATCGCAAGGAGATAGTGAAGCAGGAGCAAAGGAGTTGCAGAAGAGGAGGAGGAGGAAGAAGAAGAACAGGAGGAGGAGGAGGAGGAGGAGTAGCAAGAAGAAGAAGAAGAAGATGAAGATAAAGAAGATGAAGAAGAAGAAGAAGAAAAAGAAGAGGGACAACAAAAATTGCAATGAAAGCAATGAAACCTACAGTGGTGACACTAGTGATGTCCACGGGGTCGAGGACGATTTGCTCAGTACTATGGGTAGAATCACCGTAGTCCACAGTGACGTCAACGGTCTGTGCACCTGTGGTGTCCTCAAGCATCCTCACAATCACCTCCATCGTGATGCTGTTCTCGTCGAACTCGGTGTCATTTGTAATGGCTATGGGTCCTGCACAGTGGTGTTAAAGAGGAAGATGTGAAAGGCACAGCAATGCTAATTTGGAGTATTGTATTATCAACCAATCAGCTTAGTGTATCTGTTCCCTGATTATGTACTAACAATGATATATATATATATAAACATATAAAATATATGTATATGATATGATATAAAATGATATACAAAAGGATAACGGCACACAGTAAAACACGAAGAGAAATGGAAACATTCCTCCGATTATACATTTTAGGTGTTATCAAACTGAAATGGCGAAAAATGACTGCATAACGTATAACTTGAATAACAGACTTTAAACGTAGACTAAAACTCTAAGTTTTAAACCTCCGCATACAGTGTGGGAAGTGTGTTGTTGAGTTTACGATAGTCTGAATTTTTGCAGGTTTCTTACCAACATTACTGAGGGGACCGAAGTCTATGAAGCCAGTGGCGGCGTCATATGTGCCCGGATGTTCCGTGTAATTCCCCACAAAGTCACCAGGAGATAGGCAAGGGAAACTAGAGCCAATTTCAGTCACACGGATGTGACATACACTCATCCCAGTTGACACCGCCACTTGGACTCTGTAGTCTGCTGTAGACTGTGGTGGAACCTTCATCAGGATATGATAGACAGCAGTGAGGCCTTTGCCAAGGTCATTTCCCGCGGTCTCGTTCTCGCGTGTGACGTGCACCTCTGGAGATAAGCCCGGAGCCTGTGAAGCAAGCGACTCATCGACTCATCGACCATCGACCATCTAACCATCTACCCCTATGCGGGCACTGTTGTTTTATACATTGCAGTTGTAAAAAGTAACGTATTTTTTAGAAGGCTCCATGAAGGACTTCTTGAACATTTCACTCAGAATGAAATCAATAACTGACTGTATGTTTTGACACGTGCAATAAACAAGAGCAGCGCTTTGAGCTGGTGTAAATGCAGACCAGCTTTGAGCTGACCCGGGACCATAATTAACACTTGACAAGCCTTTGGCTTGCAAGGGTTATATGAACTTGTGCGAGCAAAATTTGTCCTTTTTTTTTCTTCTTGACACTTTTTCCGATTTTTTTGTGTCTTCTTCTTCTCTGACACAATGGGCCCTACGACCATGAAACTTGGGACTTATGAAGAGCTTGATCTGAACATGTGCATGTCACTTTTTATTTTCGTCTTTGATTTCGTTTTCTTTGTTAAAACGCCATGTGAAAAGAGTGTATTTTTTGCAAGTAAATGCGTAGCATTTAACCCACATCACACACAGTTGCTCAGTGAGCTTTGTGCGAGCTCTCACTGCGTAGATAACGCGGCGTATGCTAGATCAGTCAATAAAACCTTAAGTCAACAGAAACCAAACACTACTCGGCATATAAGACGTATTCAAGCTGTCTTGTTTGCAATATATTATTCAAGAAATAGCCCATTGAAGGAATTGCGTTTAATTTTTGTCAAGTGTTTAACATTTCGCTAGTGAAGTGAGGTTCTAGTTTCCGTTGATATACGTCCAAAATGTTGCAGAGTACAGCAGTAATATATGTGCAAGGCTGTTATAAAGAACACGTGCAGAACAAGCTCTACGGTTTGTAAATTTACATAGCTTTGCTGCTCTTCCGTAGCTGTCAGCTGCAGCTGTCCAACCCAGATGTTGGACGGTGAGTAGGCCACTCCCTCATTCAGCCAAGTGCTCCAGCCTTCAATAGTAAAAAAAACACACACACATAACAAATAATATCCTGTTATAAGGCCATTTTCATGATCAGAATGACACCAATTAAAATCTAAAAAAATCACTGCTTTTCTCTGGTTCGAATGGTTGTCACAGTTATGTAATTTTACTGCAATAATAGTGTCAAATGTTTTGATTTGTCGTTTGCAATGTGCCCCACATGTGGTATGCCAATATACCAGTAGTAGATCCAAGGGGGTGGGGTGGGTATGGGTGCGGGTATTAGGGTCATGACCATCTACGCCAGCCCGCAAGAAAAATCGAAAAAAGGTTTAACTGTTGAAATGGCGTCTCATGGAAACAAGCACGAGGACTTTAACCCCCTCCCCCCCCCCTCCCCATCTAAACGAAAATCCTGGATCGCGCCTGTGAATGTCCTTACCCTCGGATACATTCGGGTGCCTCAAGAGCTGTACAATGTAGTTGATTTGGATGTCATGATCTGATTGGTCCGTGCTTGTGCCGTCATCGATGTTACACAGCGGTCCCAGTGACAGGATAGCTTTGTCGTCATAGATTATTGTGCTGACGTCAAAGTTTTCTGCTGACATGTTCACTCTGAGAAGGAAACCACAAGGAAACGACTCATGCGTCGACTGATGCGTGGGTATGGAGCACTACTGAGTGATATCCTCACACAAAATATATTCATATGGTGAAAATTGAATTTGTGATATTATTAATCAGTTGGTTAAATTGTTATGTGAGTATTTATGCTACTGATATCAGCAACCGAATAACGGGCATAAGTTATTGAAATAATGATAACGATAAAGTTATTTTGTTATTTGCAAAACATTTTTCGTGTAAAAATTATGGTATTTTTTATTCAAATACTGATGTAAAACTTTGTCATTTTAATCACGAAATTTTGTTTATCGATATTAAAAAATATCTAGCGTGAAAAACGTAGCATCTCATTCAGGTATTACAAAATATTCAGTGTGAAAAGCTTGGCATATCATTCAGGTACCAAAATGTATAATGTCAAGAACCTGTTTTGTTACGCCTTATGAGACAATTATTACTCTGAATAATTTTTTATTTAAAAAATACAAAGATTGATATCAAATTATGAAGTTCTGTCAGGAGTTATATATTATAAGATACATACAAGAAAGGGATTTAAAGGAAAATTGGATTTTTAATATATAATTGGTATAGACTCGTGATAGGTTTGCCACCCAGCATCATATAAATGTGCATGCAAAAAAATTAAAGAAAAGGACTAATGTCCCAGTCTGGTGACGTGAACTTTGACAGAATACATAAAGAGTACCTATTGGAATACTGGATAGTGGCATTCTTTTCCTCTCTATCAAAACAAGGCAAGTTTTTCCCTGCGCTTATGATTTCAGCTTTGCATATTCGGATGATGGGGGCGTTGTCGGCGAAGGGCATAATAATCTCCATGTCCATGGGTGTGTGTACGTTGCCGGGCTGCGTGGAGATTGTGAGTGTGACGTTTGTTGACGCGCCGACGGCCACAACGTCATTGCCGAAGGCGTAGGAAATATTAAACGCTGGTGCATCTCTTGCCTGTGAGAAGGTAATAAAAAAAAACACTATGATTTGCCCTTTCAGCAAGCTCACACATGTCTCAAGAAGCTGTTGAAGCTAGATAGAATTTTCTGAACTGTTAACAGTCTATATCAAAGCCTATTTTCGACAGTGTGAAAATAGCTATACAGCTGAACTCGATTTTACTCAGCCATATAATACTACTTAGAAAGAAACTAAACAATAAATGTGAAAAGCTCAGGCAACATAAGGATTCTTTTAGTGGAAAACCCCAAATGAGATCTTTTACCCAGTTGCTCGTATTCAGAGGCAATGTAATGAAATTTTTGAACCATACGATATAACGTTAGTATTGTTCGTCAAGGTGTGACATACACCATACTTACCTCTAACCCATTGTCTGTCAAAGCCTTCCGTACCGCACCCTTGCCACATACTTACCTCTGACACATAGCTTGATAAAGCCTGACATACCACACACTTACCTCTGACTCATTTTTTTATAAGGCCTGACGTACCACACACTTATCACATACTTACCTCTGACACATTTTTTGATAAGGCCTGATGTATCACACACTTACCACATACTCACCTCTGACATATTGTTTGCTAAAGCCTGACATACCACATACGTACCTCTGACACATTGCTTGAAAAGGCTTCGCTTACCACATACTTACCTCTGACACATTGCTTGAAAAGGCTTGACTTACCACACACTTACCTCTGAGACATTGTTTGATAAGGCCACTTCTATTGAATTGGAGCCCACCCATAAGCGATCGTCATCGATGTCCATACCCGCTATAATCCACAGCGTTTCACCTTGCTAAATACCAATGTCCTTGGACGTTAGGCATTATGTTTGCATGACATGCACATCAGAGGCTTGTTTTATTATTACTATTATTATTATTATTATTATTATTTTATTGTTATTATTATTTAAATGGACTGGTGAGGCAGAAACCGCCTATTAACCGTTTTAACATTATTAAATAATTACGTCAAAAGCATTGCATTATCAGTCAATGTAGAATTTAAACCTCATTCATTGTGTGGTTGAGAACAGATGTGACTATTTTAAACGTGATTTTATTCGCAGTTGTGTCAATGGTTCCGTCTCTGTGACCGTTGTTTCGAATGCGTCCAATATTCCATATGACTCGGTCATCTATGCTTGAGTTATCTCTGGAACTATACACTGGTTTCTGAAAAGAAGTCATCATATTTATTTCAATTAGAGTAGAAGTATGCTGTAGCTTTTTGTTTGTTTTTCTCCAAAGAACTGTAATAACGAAAATGTTGAGAATACAAAATTTCACAGTAACAGTGAAAGATGTGGGAGTTATTGCACTGCTGCATTGTTATTACATGTAATGTTAGTTTTACAATGGGTTAATGTTATTATGATTACCATTAGTACTATTATTATTATTATTATTGTCCTGTGGTCCTGGTCACGGAGACTGTGATCCTGGTCTTTTGAGGTATGACCTTGGGCAGGCAGATTGGGTCCTCTACATGAGGTTCACCAGGGTCCCAGTTACGTGAGTTCTGGTTCTGGTCAGCTGAGTCATGGCCTTGGCCAGGTAATTCGTGGTTCTGGTCAGCCGGGTCATTGTTTTTATCAGGTCCACCATGGTCCTAATTACTTGGAGTGTGATTCACGTGAAGTGGACCATTGTCTGGGTCAACTGGGCAATGATCCTGGTCAGCTTGGCCATGACATGTTAGGTGATGGTATTGGTCATCTGGGGGCATGGTTTTCATCAGGTTTATCATAGTCCTGGTTACTCTCTGGCTCTCATAGGCAATGGATATGGTTAGTTTCTCTTCTGACCGAAATATTGGTCTAAACAAGTTTTTAAAGGTAAAGAGAATTCGAAAAAACTAACCTGATCAGTGAAACAGGGCACGTTGACACCTTTTCGAAGCAGAGACACTTCACATATCTTCATCCTTGCAGCGGACTCGTTGTACGGGGCGAGTATCTCCAGCCTGTAAGTTCCTTCGGAATTTTCCGGAACGGTCATAGTGAGTTCGTACACGACCGCCTGATCGACCACAACCGGGCTGTCTGTCACAGTCGTCAAGGATAGATCCGGATGCGAAGTCTGCATTGGAGAACATGTGTGTGTGTGTGTATTCTCAGGATAATATGTATTTGTTCTCTCTCTCTCTCTCTCTCTCTCTCTCTCTCTCTCTCTCTCTCTCTCTCTCTCTCTCTCTCTCTCTCTCTCTCTCTCTCTCTCTCTCTCCATAGATATAGTGTTCGTTCTGTTGACACAGCTGAGATAATGTATTAAAAGAAAAATATGTGCACGTTATGACTGGTCGTAAGCGGGGTGATCCTGCGGGACTGAAAAAAGTGGTCTTTGGTCGTAAGAGCGGGGTGGTCGTAATTGCGGGTTTTCTTTACTATAGAAACCAATGAAAAACATTCGCTTCTGGCGAAAAACGCTCTTAATTGAGGAGTGGTCCTTTTCCCGGGGTTCCGTTGTATATGTATATATCACCCAAAATTATATATATATTTGGCGAATATACGGAAACTAAGGAGAATATGCGAATAAACTTTCTGATTTCAGTTTACGTGTTATACCTATCAACGATAAACTAAATGATGTTGACGTACCACTCCCTCCGCCAGTATGTCATCAACGACTGTGACGTTGATATTGCCCGCCCATATCTCGCTTGGCGTGTCGCCTATTTGTACAGCGACACTCAGTGTGTACAATTCCCCGACAACGGCACTAGTATTGGAGACGTAATACGCAATAGCCAGCGTGAGACGAATATCGTCTGTAGTGTACCCGGCCTCGTCAAATCCTATTTGGACAATGAGATAGCAAATAGAATGTTTCTTTTGATCTGTAAGATATGTTCATATCTGAAAAATATCTTGGATGTGTAAAAAAAAAGTTAAACGTTTCAAGGTATAGGGTGAAGGAAAATATATAAAACAGAAACTTAAAATAAAAAAATAGATTGTATAGTTTCAAGCAGCACCTACATTTTTATTCCAATTTCAATGGCACCTATTGTTTATCACTATTGCTTCCCTCCACACCCAAATGCCCGTTCCCAGTCAAGACTGGCTTTTTGTACTTGCTAGAGGTGGAGAGGTTATAGCGGCCCACATTTTGCCATACAAATGCGCTGGAGAGGAGGTCTTGAGACTGAGCTCCCGCCCCAAGATGGGGATCGAGGGTGGGATCAATGACAGACCTGCATTGGTGACGGTGCCAAGGTCGAGTCGCACCCATTCGTTGCAGGCATCACAAGTGGTACCAGCGGTCTCCGTGTAGTCCAGGTAGTCCTTGGGCACACAGTTGTAGTGGCTGCCCACGTCCACAACCAGAACGCTACATACTGATATCGCCGCTCTGCACGATCATGTTCAAGTTAAAGTACACACCAAACAAACAAATAAACAAACAAACAAACAATTGTAATAAACATTTTTTCTTCAATGTGCCGCATTTTCACAGAAAACAAAAGATGCAATAATATTTGCACAACGCTTTTCTGGCCGGGTAATAGATACTATTTTTGAAAACATTACGTTTGGACATATTGACAAACCACCTTGCAACAAGTTGATAATATTTTAAAGGGTATGAGTAAATCGCCAGTGGCCGTAACCAAAAAAGTTAACTGTACAGTTAACTGATTCAGTTAACTGCTTCTTTGGCAACCAGAATGTTCGAAAGTAAATTAATACATTACATTCGTTTAAAAACTAAAATCCACCTAACATTTTTTTGCGTGATACAGCTAGCTCAGCCGATTTTCACTTCCAAGGAGTAGAGTTAACTGTACAGTTAACTTTTGTGAATAAATGGGCAGCTAATTTTCTTTCAATCTCTCTCTCTCTCTCTCTCTCTCTCTCTCTCTCTCTCTCTCTCTCTCTCTCTCTCTCTCTCTCTCTCTCAGGGTTCCATCTCTCTGTCACTCTCTCTCTCTCTCTCCCTCTGTCTCTGTCTGTCTGCCCTTCTGTGTCTGTCTGTCTGTCTGTCTGTCTGTCTGTCTCTCTCTCTCTCTCTCTCTCTCTCTCTCTCTCTCTCGCTCTCTCTCTCTCTCTCTTTCAGCCTTCTGTCTCCTTCATCGGTCTCCATCGTTTTCTTGTTTGCCTTCTTTCACACATAAAGCACATGAACCACCCATTTCTTACTGCATAAAAAGTGGTGACAGTGATTTGTCTTGCTTTCTTTGAATATTAAATCTACTGGCGCAAAAGTCCCAGTAATCTTAGCCCTATATTCTTACGGATCGTCGAGAGGTCCGAATGCATCGATATACAGCCTGGCAGAGGCGTAGGGGATGTGCATGTTTAAAGTGTACACACTGCTCGCCCCAACCATGACAGTATCTGGCCCCGTTAAGTTGAAGTCCGGGATCTCTGAAGTGGTCTGAAATGAAGACACGTGACACACACTAAAGACAATTCCGTCAAGTAAGTGTAACTTCAAATATCATTTGAAACAATTTGACGCTAACAAACAGCTATTGTGCTCACTCAGAAGTTGATGCTGGAAGTTTAATTGAAACACAATTATCGAACTATTTAAGAAGTGTCGCTTGAAACAAATAAATAAGGATTCTATTTAATTTTAACGCAAGATATACCACCTTCAATAGATCTTGTAATATCTACACAGTTTCTACGAGCGAAAAGCTTTCAACTCACCGGATGGTCGATATTGACTGTGAAGGATGCTTGCCCAACCCAGATCTCATTATCGTTATTGTATTCGGCGCCGGCGCTCACCCAGTAGACACTTTGATTGACAGTCTCGTCGTTGTCAATCATAACGGCATCCCATTCGATGACGATCACTTCCTGTGTGACGTCATCCGCTGAGCCGTTGTTGGTGATGTTGCCGAAATCGATTATAGCTCGGTCGTACTTAAAACAGTCCATAATATATAACTTCTGTACTGTTTAAAGGTAGAATGAGTTTGAACTTATAGGCAAGTACAATGGAACTCCTGAAACAGGACCACTAGATAGAAGTGGTCCGATTTCCGGACTGGTTCTGTTTTGTAGGTTTCTTCATAACGGAAGGATAGAGAAAGGAACACTTGGAAAGTGGTCTTGTTTGTGAGATAATAACATCAATGAGGTGCTCTATGTGGTTGCCCAATAATGGGAAATAAATTTTATGGACTGCAAAATCTATTCTATTTAAGGAAATTTAGTGTAGGTAATGAACAAAGAAATCAGCTAACAAGAGTTTTTTCCTCTGTTAAATTCATAGTTTAAAAAATAGTGCTTATTTTGACAGTAGTCATTCACACATACATCGTAGCTTCCGGGATCCTTCGCCTCTAGGACGACGGGAAAGTCCGCAGGCGTGAGATCGCCCAGGTGAGAGCCTACGTGAGCCACGCGCACGTTACAGAGAACCATCACCGTCGTCTCGTTGTCTGGCGTGAACAGCTCCACCTGGTGGGGCATCACAGAAGCATTCTCGTCTGTATCCATTGGGCATATTACTGTGCACTACTACTGCTTCTAATACCACGACAACTACCACTACTGCTACTTCTTCTACTGCTGCTATCACTACTACTACCACTACTAGTATTATTACTATTGCTACTACTACTACTATTTCTATTACTACTACTAGTGTTTCTGATTCTGATACTTCTGCCTTGACCACTTCTTTCATTATAACTTTAATTATTTCTAGCCTTACAATTGCTACTACTTCTAGCATTACTGTCACTACTAATAATACTAATTCCACCTCTGCTACTGTTAGTTGTACTGCCGCTGCAATTTACACTCTACTACAATATGTGAACACAGTAGATAAACAGGGAAATAAATGTACCAGCATATCCGTCTCCCGGGCAGGAAACTGTATGGCGAGCAGGAAGTGAACTCTCGTGCCCACGCGCATGGATGTCACATTGGCGTAATCTCCGGTCTTCTCCAGATGGAACGTCACGTTCTCAGGTCTCGGGGTTAAGTCAGAGAGCACCGTGTCAACTTCCTGAGAGACCACGGTGTTTGTCATATAAAAAAATTTGAAACATTTAGATGAGCAATTGTGAGATATCAGAAACATGCCTTCAGGACCAAAAATAAATAAATAAATAAATAAATAAATAAATACATTGTTAATTAAGAAGTTGTCTCATTTTTATATAATTTATTTTGTTTGAAGTCCTTTAAAGGAGAAAAGGAGAAAACAACAAGAGACTGAAATCGATTCTCTTATCAAGAAGTAGTGGTGTATATTCGTTTGGTGTGGCCACCCCGCTATCCAAAATGCGCTTTCCTCAAGTCAAGGGAGCGTAGCATAAAATGGTACGGCCAACATGTATAATATACAAAACAACAACGCATCTGCTCACCCTTTTTGATCTGCTGTGTACACTTGGATCGCTGAAGACAGATTCCGGGAAAGCCTCGGAGTAGCCGATGTTATCATAGCTCGCCTGGAAGCCAGCATAACCATGCATGCCCAGATGGTCGATGTAGCTGTCTGGAGAGTGGATGAACACCGTCGCTCGCGATCCCTTCGCTCCTTCGCTACCAAACGAAGGGTTCTCCGCAGAAACAGTCAGGTATTGCCTAACACCAGGTAAAACATTTAAGGGTCTGTCCATAAATAACGTACTGTGAAAGTTTCAGACTTTTTTACCCCTGCCTCCCCCCCCCCAAATAAGTTAAAATTACTGAGGCCACTCTTGGACTACAGTATTGTGGCACGGACAGTGCTAAGCCTCTTAAGATTTCATGAACAGGTACTTAAGTAATGATCCCCTCTGACAGAGGGGTGGGATGCCCTTGATATCATATGTGTTACCATGTGTGCTCAAAAAAAAAAAACAATAGAAAGGGAGGGGAAATCTTGAGGTCAGCGGCTGTCGGTTCAGAGTGCGAATTTCGTGAAAAATTGGGAAATATTAATTTTGTACTCCGCGTTTCCCATAAAAACAGGGGCTCTTTCGGAAGGGGTTATTATTTCAAAGTTTGTGCCTCGCGTTTTGGGGTCCTTTTAAAAAGTCATAGACATGCATGGTAACCTGTTGGCATGTGAGTATCCCCTCTAAGGAATAACCATTAACACTTGGAACCAGTTGGGATTATCAGATATGTCAATGGACGGCATATTAATATCAGCCTACGTTGATGCACTCAGTTGTTAGCACTTACGGACATGCACTGGCGTTACAGAACTAAAAACCAGAAATGTTGGTTAGTATTACCTAAATCCTACGTCCAAACTGGGTTGTTCAGTGAGAAAGATTTCTCCAGTTTTCGTATCGATCCTGTACACTCCATCTTCGTTTCCCTGATCAATGGCATATTTTATCTCCGCGCAGGCACAGTTATCACGTGACTCGCAAAACTCAAGGTCAAGGTCGTAGGCATGAACTTGAACGATTGGCTGCGATAACGAGACTGATGCTGGAATGCTTGCTTCATACGTCTCTTGTTCGAACAGTGGTATATTCCTGTTTACTGCAAGCAGTGATATACTTTTGTTGCTTAGTAAGTATAGTGTAGATTGACAGAGTCAGGTTGGATTATTAAAGTGGGAGAAACAATCATTGCAGCACTGCACAAATATGTTTTATTTATATTTATTTATCGCATTTTTACATTTAATTCCTTATCTTTTATGTTTCCAAATCAATTTCAGATATATCTTAATGAATTTTTCATATGTAATTTTTTCAGAGAAAAATTAATTTAAAGTATATTAAAAACCTATGTCATATTGAAATATAATTCCGCATAAGTTTAATAAACGGCATACTCTGCAACTAGTGATAAATACATACCTTCGTTATTGCAAGATGGCCCTTCCCAGCATGCATCGCAGATACACTCACCATCGCTGTTACATGTTCCATGGTAACAGTCTGTCCTGTTCAAAACAATCAAAACTACCAAAAAGTAAGAGGGTTTATTTTTCAATTATTCAGAATATACAGTGACAATACTTCTGCAAAATCCTACATGCATTACTTTTAATATCACGAGGACTGATATGGTATTCTGGAAAAAGATTCTTGGCCATTTTTGAAGTTAAGCATTATAGAATGGTTTTCTGTTGCAAAATTAATATATTCTTCAGAACCCAGATTTTAGGGCTCTTTTCTAGATATGGTGGGATTTTGATACTGCAAATCCCGCAACTTCAACAAGATATGATCCATCGATATATACATCTTTCAGTATTTTATCCCAGTGACATTAAGATTGGGATCTCGAACTTATTTACTCCAGGTTTGTCTGCCTGTCACAGTTTTTATTCTGAGTTTTCAAACTAATAGTCTTTGACGTCATCAGAAGGGCTTTCTCATTTAGGCGCTTGCTATTAAATAATCAATATGCATGGGCTCTTGGCCTAAGCTGGTCACTGAGGAGCATCATTGCAGTCTGCGAAATTGCGCTTATTATACAGATTTAATATTTCAGTGTAACCTTGGTTTAAAACTGACAAGCTTTTTTTGCACAGACGGTTTCGTGTTGAGAAAGAAACTCTTGGTGTAGTCACTGGTGGTTTTTATGGAAATAAATATGCGTATTATTTATTAGTGTTTATGCATGTCGTTAAAGTTTGTAAAGAAGACAGACATCGTTTCCGTGTCGCCAAATCCTAATGTAGATGCAATTCTTCCGTTTCGCCCTGTTAGCTTACCCTCTTTGTTCTACTCACTCCCGCGCGTGCCTTTGCTGTCTTTACTTCCCTGTCACCCAGCTTTCTTATCTAATCCCCAAAGGGTGCAACAGCGGTACTACGGCTTCAGCCAGTAGGGACTCCTTCCCTCTTACTCGTGTTGCCTCTTCTACTCAGCCTAATTTTTTGTACCGAGCCAACGCACTCACTTCAAGTTTGGTCAGCATTGGAAACGCACCTTTCCCTAACGCGCCCGCTCTTCAGTTTCGAACTGTCGCTAAGGCAAAAGGAAAGGTAATGGAAAACAGAAAACCTCATAATTGTTTCATAAATTAGAAGGACTTGAAAAAAATCTTGCATCTCGGATAAACTTCTTTAAGCATTTTAATGAGATATACTGAATAAGCAACCAAAATGTCTGATCAAGTGACCGAATGGAGACAAAAGTATAAGTTGGAGGAAGCCACTCTGAACAAAATAAAAGAACAAGGCTTCACGAACATAGAAATAATAAAGCTAATGAACGCAAAACATGTGAAGGCCCTGAAGCTGAATATGGGGCAAACTGTAGCCCTGGAGCATGCTTTGAAAGCGTTCTCAACACCTACTACTCGCCAAAGCAGCGACGACGAATCTGAGGTCGACGCTCAATCGCGACCGATAGCAGAAGGCACGACAAAGCAAGACCTACAGCCCTCGGATTTAGCATCTCTCATTGAGTCCTGCAAAAACACAGGGGCCCTCCCGAATATTGCAACGGATATGATGCGGAGTACAGGTAAAGATAAGCTCTTGTATGTTCAGGATTTCTGTTCAACTGTATCTGGCTTCCGAAACGCACAGGAACATGAATTGTTGTCGTTGATGGACGTCAGCGGCTAATGGTGGTATCTAATTCGAAAAGAATCACCCGAAGTGGCTTAAAGGACACCTCAAAATCCAAGATATACTGGTAGAAAGGGGCGAATTGGCAACTTTAGCAGCCATCAAATCATACGCTCGGTACGCCCAGAAGATTGCGGACATGGCTGCCGTTTATCCTATCGCCCGAGTTATGCGTTTTGACTACGAGTACAGGACGAAGGTGTTTGAAGGTGACTTGCATTGGGGTGATCCGGACTGAGAGCTTATGAACTTCTGTATTTTACACACTATCTGAACACCCCTGCAAACTCAATGGATAAGCCAATGCGCAACCAGCGTAAACGAGATCACATGCCATACGAACCTTTATCCGGTAAGGAAATTTGTCGTAATTTCAACTCGCTGAAGGGCTGTGATCGAGTCAGATGCCGCTTCTCCCGCCCACGTGTGCAGAACATGTTACAAAACCCACCCAGTGCACAAACACGAATGAAGTACAGTATCTCCATTGGCTGCAAAAGTAGATAACTGGAAACGACTCCTGGAAAACGATGAGGACTATGATTTCTTGATTAATGACATAAGTAACAGTTTCGATACTATAGATGCTGGCTCCTAACCAAAAGAGGCTGTCGCGAAAACAATAAATCGGCAGAAATTCTGTATCGCGCAAAAAGCTGAGCACGCTATTCTAAAGGAGCTAAACCTGGGTCGTTACCACATCGTCAGCTCCCAACCACACATCGTATGTCCGTTGTGGGGGCGTGCCAAAGGACGATAGCGACATACGCCTTATCCGCGACTGCTCTCAACCCTCAGGCAGCGCGCTACACGACTACGCTACGCCAGATAAACACACTTTTGTGTCAGTCGATACGGCAGTATCTATGGTCAGTTAGGGAACGTTTATGAGTAAGGTGGACTTAAAATCAGCGTATACACAGGTGGTTCTGAGCGAGCGCTCACAGACTTTTGCTGGGCTGAAGTGGCGTTTTACGGGGAACATGTACCCCGTAGATACCCGTCTTCCTTTCGGCGCTTCACTTAGTGTAGGGATCTTTCACTGCTTGACACAAAGCGTTTGCCGGATGCTACGCCGCATAGGAATCGACGCTATAATTTGCTTTGCTGATGATTTATTTATCAGTGCCAGCACTTACGAAGCCGTCCGAAGGGCAATGAGCTTACTGATGCACATTCTTGTATCATTCGGTTTTGCAATTAACTGAGAATTAAGCGCCTCACTTTTCTTGGTGTCCGTATCGACACGTCAGAAGGGGCCCTCTCTTTCCCACAGGACAAGCTCAACGACGCTAGGAACACCCTCGCATCGTGACGGACGAGGAAAACACAAGCAACCAAACGCGACATTCAGTCCCTAGTAGGCAAAGTAATTTGGATTGCTCGGATTATTCATGCCTGCGTCGTTTCATCGACAGAATTTCGCAACTCAAACGCCCCAGTCATCGCACCCGCCTCACAGTGGATCTCCGCAGAGACCTCCACGCAATCGACACGCTATGCAGCCAGTTCAATGGCACATCCTCCTTTTTAGACAGGGAGGTGCCCGAATCTGCATGCATAGTTACGGACTCGTCAACCACAGGGGCAGGCGCAGCTCTAATCCAGCACAACCGAGTCATGGACTGGTTCTATATTCACTGGACATTAGATGCACCGTGTTTCGCTCAAAGTCATATCAATATTAAGGAACTAGCGGCAATTCACATTGCTATACAGTGCTGGTCATACGTCTGGAAAAATGCAAAACTTATCGTGCGTACGGATAATACATGCCATGAATAGAGGTTCAATCCGTAATGTGTGGGCGTCGGATATCTTACGATCCATACGCGTAACGTGTGCTTATCGCAATCTCCGTTTAATAGCCGTCTATATAAACACTAAATCGAACCTACTGGCCGATAGTTGAAGCCGCTTGGATCACCTCCACATACGCCTTAGCTCGTATTAACTTTCAGGCACCTGCGTTACACATGTCACATAAGGCAGTCGGTTTTCTTTTTCAGCAATGGTTCAGCAACAGCAGCAATCGGACATTGAATGGTCAGCATACAAGCGGGCGGCGATAGCCCCGAATACGCGAACTGCTTACTCTATTCATGTACGCACATACTTAAGTTTCTGCCACAGCTTCGGATATACAGTGTTTGGGGGAAATGTTGAAGCAAGCCTCGCAAACCATCTTTCAGTCTCAAAAATAGGCCCTACTAGTCACTACGACACAGCTACCTACATTTGGCCTTTGGAGGATAACTTAGTTTAATGTGCGATTTGTCACAGTTGTTGTTTTTAAATGTCTTAAGGCGAAAGTCACAAAGCTAGCGGCGAAGGGCATCGCACCTTTGGCAATAAACTTGTGATTTCCAAAAACGGCCGTGTTAGTTTATTTGTGTCGCACCCTCCAATCTGAACACAAATTCAGTGACAAAGATAGTGACAAACTTTGACTTTACACAGCATAATCAGCCTTTAAAGCAGCTCTCAACTTCATGGCACCACTATGTGGTACTACTCTATAGTCCCACTTTTTGCATTGCTGTTAGGTTTAGAGCAAATTTAAAAGGGCCTTATATGACATTGCACCTTACTTTTGAATATAGAGTGTCTAATATTTCGTGTAATACATACACAATAACACAGAATACATAGTTGTAATACCTTTATATTGGTTAAAAAATCGTCAACAACTTTAACCTGCATACTGGCTCTGTAACTTTGACAAGGATGTCAGAAAAGAAAGCATCTAATTGACCAGTTTCTGTCCTTTTCTCAGTCCGCGTACATTACCACATCCTTTCTTAAATCCGGATACATTACCATGGCATTTGCAGGTGTGGATACGTTAGCCTATCCGTTCCTAGGTTCGTCGCGACCTCACAATGTTTACTTGGTACTACCATACTCCATGGTGCATGTAGAAATGTAGCTATAACTGAACACAGCTGTGTCCTGAGCTATTTAACACTTGACAAGGACACGAAACTTCGGAATGTCAATGTCAACAAAAACCAAACACTACTCCTCTTTTAAGATGTATTCAAGCTGTGTTGTTTGCAATATATTATTCAAGAAACAACCCATTGAAGGAAGTATTTTTGTATTTTTGTCAAGTGTTTAACATTTTGCTAGCGAAATGAGGTTCCAGTTTTATATTATATTTTATTCATAAGCTTCACTAGTATGTGGGTGTTTTTATACAGAAATAGTTGAACAGAAGCGGATGTATTTAAAAATTTACTGAAAGACAAGCAAATTATTATTGTGTCATTTATATTGTTCTCCTTGTTAAACCTTTGAAATATTCATATTTGAGCGGACTTTGCTTCTATCTTTAGTGAAAGCTCTAAAGCAACTTGTATACATTATTTGACAAAACAATAACGCATTTTATGTTCTATTTGCTATAAATATCTAACCAGACCCTCGATTACGAGACTTATTATGATTTTGGGCTTTATATTAAACAGTTCGCTTGGAAAGCTTACCTCCTAGTTTTGTCAATAATTGCATAGAACTGAACAAAAATCGTGTTCTATAAAAAGCCTCAGTAATCGATACACAAAATGAGAAGCAAACTTTCAACGTAAGATGTATATTTTCGCAGCCATATTTACGTTTTACAGGTGCCAAAATTAGATAAAAAAGATATGCTGCAAACACATTTCCTATATACTGTTACTTTGCCAGAACAGGTTATATAACTAACAAAAACACACACAACAGCATCATAGTCTTAGGCAGTATTCTGTTTCTATCAAGTATGTCTACAGAAAATTTTAAAAGACCGCAGTCCCAGTTTTAACTCACTTACTGCAACAGAAGTGCATTTAGAAGCACTGGTACAGAAGGTAAACTTTTAAAATTAAAGCTTGTGCCAAAAAATTGAATATATAGTTGGGAAAGAACATTAATGCCCAACACATGCCTCATTCTTTACTTGGGACATCTGTTTTGCAGCTGGCATTTAAGTAAGTTTGTCTGGCACATGACATTTGAATTCGGTACACTGAGCCAGTCGTATGCCGATTCAATACCGTTCTTTCTACTGCCCTGTGGGTAAAGTCCCAAATAGATTTGAATTCCGTATATCGATGTAACACTGGGTGTACTGATAAATTGACAGACTGGTGTTTGTATCGTTTGTCACATTCATTTTGGATTCCCTTTCCCGTTTAAATTGTTTATAAATAGTTAAATCGAAAATGAATTGTGCATCAAACAAATTGTTTCATTTAGAGCTAAAACTCTGTTTTAATTTGTTAGCGGTTATCCGGTTAAATCGGGTTACTGGTGCACCACTACTAGCGCTTTGATACACATGAGAGCAGCAGATGCATACAAACCGGTATGTTAATTTAATCTACTTGCATTCTGAATCGTATATTGGGTATATTCATGTTGCAACGTGGTATATATTTCAAATCAAATTATTGAGATATTTGTCAGCTTTACAATATTGGAAAGGCCTGATACAGTACCATGTAAACGTTGGTACGTGAGAATTAATCTAATTGAATGAAAAATGAAATATTGATGAGCCTGTTGCATTCGAATGGCGAAACTTTTGACTAATTAGTTAATAACTTATCGGAGTCAACAGTTCATGTTTGTGCTTAGTGTTTGCGTAAACAAGACTATAAAAATAACCGCAGCGATAATAATAATAATAATAATAATAATAATAATAATAATAATAATAATAATAATAATAATAATAATAATAATAATAATAATAATAATAAGTTTATGTCTGTACTTAGTCTTTGCTCAGGCAAAAATGTCTTGAGTGAAATTTGCAAGGTTTTGCTCGGATACAATAGAAATTTAACATCACCAGTCATAGCTCTTCCTGAGAATGACAGTTGATTTATTTCATAGGAAATGCATCCTACATGCATTATCAGAAATAAATCAACTAATTTTAGAATGTTAAATTAAAAATGTCTTGTTAGCACGTAAATGACAAGCTATCCAAAGCATTTGTTGCTGAAACATTCTACCAAGGTCGAAAAAAAATTTGCTCTAAAGATTTACATGCTGCAGTGTTATAATGAGTACTTTTAAAATCTTAATAATGTACATTTTTTCTCTGGTAAGACATGAGTTATTTGTTGTGGCAGCATGCGGTATGTGAAATTCCTTCCTTGAAAACATCAAATCTTAACCTAAAAAATCTGGCAGTTGTTTCAGTGCATTAATTAAAGCATTATATATTATTCACTGTATTTAATTGTATTTTTCCGTATTCATCGATAGACAATATTTGCTTTTATGAATCGCATTTTAGCAAATAATGAAACAGAATTAGAAATATATTTAATCATATTGTTACAAGCG
The DNA here is from genome assembly GCA_949752745.1 of Protula sp. h YS-2021. NCBI lineage: Eukaryota > Metazoa > Annelida > Polychaeta > Sabellida > Serpulidae > Protula > Protula sp. h YS-2021. The sequence goes on along the minus strand of OX457027.1, from coordinate 24,425,867 downwards.
CTTGATAATATGGAGTGTAAACCTTCAAACTGCAGCTGAACAGAAAATGATAAAACATGGAAATACACTTTAATACACCGTGGGAGCTTTAAATAAAGACCGTCATTGAGGTCGCCAAAAAGGAGTATAAATTCCGGCGTGTAGTATTTTTAGAGCTACTATAGAATAAAAATGAATAACAAAAGGGTCGTACAAAAACGTTCTTAATGGTCTTAGATCGTCTTAATTTAGAAAAGACCTAATCCAGAAGTCATAGTAAATATAACAAACCCCTATCCAAGCCTTGTTTTAAAATAAATGCGCTCTAGGATATGTGCGTTGACATAAAGACAGAAAGACACACAGTGATAATGGTTTAAGAAATGAAAATCCTTGAAAATTGCTATATTGCATAGTCTAAGATGAACACATATTGATTACAACATTGTAATGAAATGCTTTTAAATTTTTTCATGAATTTGAAATATAGGTAGAAATTGAACAAAATGTAATGGCATTTTTGAAATTTTCATTCTGCTAGGATCTCACGAACCAAAACCAAAAAAAACCGTATTTGCATTTCAATTTCTAGATAATATCGTTTGTAACAGACAGCTGAAATTTTAACTCCTCATGAAGGAGAGTCAACTGAGCAATGTGCCAATATCTCGTGTGATCCCTACGTGCGTTACAGAGGACTTGAACTCTACATTGCATTGAGCAAATGAGTGTAATTGCGTGTAATGCTCCACTGTGTGTAATGCTTCCACTCTCTCTTCAATTTACGCTTGTTGAAGTTCTGCAGGTTTCTTGGAGGAGAGTTTCTTTCTCGTATTTTCCGGTGCAGAAGATTCCGGAAGTGTTCAATTGGATTCCTATCCAGCGAATATGGTGGCCATGGCATGGCAAGAAGTTGACGTTCTGTGATGCCAGTTACGGTAATCTGTCTCTAGCAACACGTGACTGTGTGGTGTATAGAGATTGTTTGCTGTATTTAGGGCCTCTCCTGCACAGTATGCACAGTAAGCACCGTGTCGATATACTGATTTGTGGTCTCATTGTTGTTAACAGCGACTTTCAGCTAAACTTGGTTGCACCCCAAACATGAGCAAGCCACTGCCAAATCTGTCAAATTGGGAAACGTACATTGAAGCGTATCACTCTACAATTCTTCGATATACGCGCTGTCTGATGTCATGTCAGTATGAGCTGAACCGAGAATCATCTGAAAAATTACTCGCAGCCAATTGCTATTGTATCACTGTGAGCCGCTGCGATTTCTCTGTAGTCTCTCCGTTGTCAGTGTGCTCGTGCGCATATCGCCATTCCAGAATATAGTATGCATTTAGCTTCTCGCCACCTTCAGTCGACTTATCCGTTAATGTTTGTGCCTGGCATGTTCGCTGCCTTTTTAGTTCCCTCTTGAAAGTGGATAAGTGACATGTATCGATCTTGGGCAGCCGTAGTTAGTTTTGGATTACTACTTCGCCACCACTCTATCGTGCTTCCTATTTCTTGATGTCGCTGTTGAAATGGTATACGGTAACACCAGTCTGTCCAAATCAGTTAGCAGTCTTGTTCACCCTTGTTCATCGCACTTCTATTTCATCATTTTCTGCAGGTCGTAGCATGCTTACTTTATGTCGTACAACAAACTTTCAATGCGAATTCTTTCCGATTTTTCAAGAACGTTGAGTCCAAGGTGAAAAATTAAACATAGTACTGATCGAACAACATGACCAATTTGATCACAGTATACAAACGACATATACCCATGTTTGCAATGTCTGAAAAATGCATGATTTGAAGTCAAGCCTCAAATTATGAAGAAAATCGTATGTTCGAAAATTTAGTATCCAGACATTCTTTCCAAGATATTTAAAAATTTTTCTATTTACTTTCTTTTGTTTGTCAGTATACATAAATAATGCACAATATTAAATAACCATCAACAGATATTGAATTATTTTGAGCCAACATGAAGAATTATGTTAATTGTCAATATGTGCTTTGTTATAGGACCCACCTGATGTCTTGATCACAAATATCTTCAGCATTTACCAGCATTTGCGCTGGAATCAGCATTGAAAAATAAATGACTTGGGAATGGACCAATTAGGTTACAACCTTTAACTTAGTCATGTGAAAATAAAAATAAAATAACTCACTTGGTACATTCTGGAGACGAGCAGCGGCTGTCAACACATAACTCTATGGCTTGGATAGCGACAGCTGTACAAACAAACAATAGAGTATCTAATTTAAGGATTGCACTTTTTTCTCAGTTCTTCGCATTTCTGTACCATAGTCTACTTTATAAATAAAATCAATCTAATGTAACGAAAATAGCGTCCATGGTTTTTAATAAAATTACTGGTCCCGATATTGTTGGAACTGATTTTAGACTGCTATATAATTGGAAGTGTCGATTATTTTTGTCATTTTTGTCCTGTCTGCTGTCACGACGAACAACAACGACGTTTTTTTTTTCAATGTCACAGCAACAAAATAGCAATGCAATACCTGGCAAGATTGAAGTAAACATATTAAAGCTTTGGATCTGATATTTTATAGCATGTTATGTGTCACTTAGAGACTGCTTTAAATAATATGAACATATAAATAATTTCATGTATCATGTCGTAATCCTATTTTTATTGATAAAATATGCCACGGGATAACCGCAGTTTAAGAGGTGTGGTGTCGGCCCTAGCTACTTGATCAGGCTTTTAGGGATGGTTTAGAATGTTTGCCTCTACAATGAATTAAGCAGCGTCGAGCAGGTTTAATGCTGGGATGGGTGACCGCTGTTCTTTCCTTTAAAACACTATTTATTTATTTCCGCTGCTTATGCAAATGGCCGGCAAGCAGTCATATGTGTAACCTTAGTGTTATTGTGATATTGTGAAGAACAGTCCCAAGACATACTATCATTTGTACATTAATAAGCTGTCTAGTTATACAGTAAAATATATCTGTATTTCTAAGAAGTATTTTGGTTTAAAAAAGGGATTTTGATTTGTGGGAGTGATTTTACATACTATATACTTTACACCAAAATTTATGAATAAAGTTTGACATAATTTTGATTTAGTTCATTTGGATAATAGCACATTTATTTTGTATTTTAAAAGGGTAAAATTATATACTTAAATGTCAAGAATTTGCTTTTATGAATTAAACTCTCCCTGTTACAAAATTAGCTTTTATAAAATAAATCAACATCAAACAATGTGCATGCAACTGCTTTACGTTTTGTTCAGCAAAACTAACTCATATTTTTTCTTAAAAGTCTGGTCCACAAAGCTTGGTCAGATAACCATATTGATTGTTTGCTGTATGGATCTTTGATACATAATGACAGTATTTGCAGTGCAATTAAATATCCGAATATTTAATGGATAGCAAATATTTACAAAGCCAAACTCCGTGTGCACAGTGAATGGTCACAAGCGGTTGTATTAATGCTCATGCCAAGGAAAACAACAATTAGCTCATTTGCGGCAACCCATATTTTATTCCGGGTTTATTGTATACATTTTAATTTTATTAATAAATAAATTGCTTGTAAGGAATCACTTGATGTATAAAGGCGCATTAAGGTTTGGGAATATAATTGAAAAAGCGAAAAAAAAATTCCCCTCATTCTGCTTGAAAATATGTTGGAATAAAACGGAATTAACGTTAACCGTTTTCCTATAGAATAGGTGTGTTTATTCTATTGCTAATAATTTATTGATTGTTACTGTTATATTCTATGTACGTCATCTCATAAAGTGAATTCCGAGTAAATAGCTAAATGCGATATATGGTATTTATGGTACTTTTCTTTCCATTGCGCTAGGTTTGAAAATTTGCTCCCCTCAAAAATACTTTGACCTCAATCTGACCTTGACCTTGAAGAACAAGGTAAAAACATTTGCTGATATCGCGACATCTCATCATCCTCTATCTGTTTGCCATATTTCAACTAGAATAGGTGGAGTTTTCTGGAAACCGAGACGAAAGAAGAAAAAAAAAAATAAAAAGAAAAAAAAACATAAAAAGGGGTAAACAGCCAGAATTCTTAGCAAGGCATACCCAATTGCAAAGTCGGTTTTCAAGTGGGAATTATATTTTTGTTCATTAGTTTTTAAAAGATATGTAGCCTTATTGCGGTGCGCCACCAGGCGTTGATGTTAATGTTGTGATAAAATATAATTTTATTGTCATTACTGTCAGGCTTGGATTATAAATAAAAATTGCTATGTATTTCAAATATTTCGTTCAAAATGTAGGTCCTCGCTAAATAAGTTAATAATATATATTTTTGGTGCCTTGGAATATGAAGAGTAGGACCCTCCAAAGAGTCAGTCCACTTCGGTTCAGTCTGTTTCGGAGTATCCATTGTATTTGTCACATTATGTTACATTGAGTTCATTGATTGATTTTCTTGCAATCAGTTCCACAAAATGACTAGCCACTCACAGTTCTATGTGTAGTCGCTGGCGGGGTTTAGTGTTTGATTTTGTATTAAACAAATCAAATGGTACCCGTTCGTACTAACTGCTGTACGCTGCAATATTCTTGTTTTTTTATGTGCGGTTTCTAACGATTTCCACGTTACATTTAACTTTTGTGTTTTGGATTTTGAGACGGGGGAAGCTAAGCAGGCAAAGATCTATCCTTGCTGTAACCCTGTCCTGTCAGTTCATTCTAAGTTCTCTAAATGTCTCTTTATTTAAAAGTAATCACTAGCTTAAAGGTTTTTTTCTTGTGGGACGGTAAGGCAAGACCATTCTGGGATGGTCACTGGGAAAGTAAAAGAGCATTTATGATTTCAAGCCGTCCTGTGAACACGAAAAAAACACGCAGGTGGGATTTTTATAAATTTCTTGTACCGCCAATGTTTAATTAATATATTTACAATTATTTAACATCAATACAATTACGCAACATCAGTACAATTACGTAACATCAATCCAATTACGTAACATCAATAATTGATAGATGTAAAACAATAAAGAAGAATTACATCACACATATTTATAAGAAAGAAAAAATATAATTCACTGATCCAAAATTTGTCTGGGGGTCAGACAAATTGAAATCCCCCACCGTAACAAAACAATATATGGAGGCGATGGGGCGGAGGAGGGATTTAAACAAATTTATTTCTTAGCTTAATTATATAAAATGTGTTACACGCGAGGAGAGTAAAATGAATGAGGTTGCTGAATGCTTAACAGCTACCCTCATTGAGTACAGATAATTTTAGACCAATCAAATCAGAGGGACGGCTTATTCATAAATCCGTCTAGGTCAGTGGGCGGACCTAAACGGCAATTTATGATTTCAAGCCGTCCTGTGAACACGAAAAAAACACGCAGGTGGGATTTTTATAAATTTCTTGTACCGCCAATGTTTAATTAATATATTTACAATTATTTAACATCAATACAATTACGCAACATCAGTACAATTACGTAACATCAATCCAATTACGTAACATCAATAATTGATAGATGTAAAACAATAAAGAAGAATTACATCACACATATTTATAAGAAAGAAAAAATATAATTCACTGATCCAAAATTTGTCTGGGGGTCAAACAAATTGAAATCCCCACAGAAGAACCCCACAGACAAACGGGCAATCACACTGTGAAAGACGGTACGCGAAAATACTTCTGGGACGGTACGGCAAGACCATTCTGGGATGGTCACTGGGAAAGTAAAAGAGCATTTCTCGCCCAGCAAATCCATCGCATCAAATCAAGAAAGAAAGCTCATGAATTCCCTTTCAACGATGTTTGCGTTGCGTAGGTTCCGTAAGCTTATAGCGAAACGGGTCTAGTCAAATTTCATCAGGATTTTGACAACTCTAAAATTGAGCTTTCGTTGTTTTCTTCACACTCAAAAAAGAAAAACTGTGAATTACTTTGTCCGTATTAAGCTTCAGGATTTAAATCTTACGTTTTTCTGTAATTTCATTGCTCAAAAATGTAAAAAAATGTAGCTTACACCCAACAAAACTTTGTCAGTTTTTTTTTGGGTTTCCACCAAAGAAAGATGGGTAGGTACGAACGATTGAAATCACTTTTTATTTATTTTTTTCGAAAACCCTCTGTAGTTAATCACTATGGAAAGGTAGATATATGAGCATAATTACTTCGATACTGTAAATTCTGACATACCTAAGTCTAGAACTTGTTATTGGCCCGCCATGTTTTTTTTGTGTGTGAGAAAGATAAATGAATAAATAAATTAAAGTAATAAAAAACATTGACTGAACGACTGACGTGGGTGATAATTAATGTATATGATTTATGCAAAAGGTCCTTTTGTGTGAACGCGGATGAAATATTAAAGTGTTAAAGGCATGCTTCACTTGCCTTGTGTTTTACTGTCATAAAATGCCATGTTATTTCATGTATTATTAAAAGTGCAGCTAAAAAGTACAGTGGAACCTCGGGAACGGATCACAGAGAGTGAAGCGCTGTTCTGGGAAAGAAAAGTTCTAATTGGCATATGAGATTCAATATATCCAATGTACACTGTTGCCTTATATTCACGTTGGACAGACGTCGCACCCTTCGTCGGATCAACGTTGGGTTTTGGTTTTTATGGAAGTCGAAACAATGTCTATCTTGCGATTGGCTACACTTCGACTATCCGACGTCTGATCAACATTGCGCAAAGGTTTGCAAATGGAATTCGAAACAATGTCTATCTCACGACGTTGTATAAAAAAAGGGAAAATATTGAACTGGAATCTCCGTCAAGACATCCATAATCATATAGTATAATCACTCCTCTGTCACTGCAGCTCTACCCCTGGGTCATCCCATCAAGCAGGATACGTGTGAAGTCCATTTTCAATGAATAATTTTTTCAAAAGTCGGTGGGATAAAACTCTTTAAATTCTCCTATTCCAAGTCCTCGTTTTGCCCTATTATCAAAGTGACCTGTTATGGCTACCATTTCCGGTGAGCGATAATACAAAGAAGTTTTTAGTTGTGAGTCTCACGTCTGTCGATTTCCCGATGTCTATTCAATGTTGCACATTGATTAGACGTTGAAAGTTTGGTTTTGGTTGGGACCAAAAGCAACGTCTAAACAAAGTTACTTACCCAACACCTAATCAACGTGTTGTGAAAGACGTTGGCAAGACGTTGATCTGTGGTCGCGGCCAATCACAACCAAACTACAACCAGAGTTGATGTTGTGGTTTGGTTGGATCGACAGCAGAATGTTTCTGGGGTAGGACTGCTCGCTCAAATGGACCAGTTAGGTAAGTGTTATGTGTGGTTCCATTTCCGAGGTTCCACCGTCAATAATTACCGAACTGTCAATATCGATCCCTGTTGGGGAAATTTTCAGAAAACATTTGAAGGGGTCCATGCATTAACGTGATAACTCCACTTATCAGGAAAATGCACTATCACCACCACGGTATTTCTTGGCCTCTGTTCTATCACATATGTAAGTCTTATACCTCATAACCGATTAGAACAGGGCATTTTTTTAGGAAAATGCGGTGGGAAAAACCTATATGCTTGTTACTAGAATTTCAAACTTTAAAAGCGTTTTTCTCCAATGCTGATAAATGCAGTTATCAGGTTTATGCAAGGACCCTTTCAGTTATTAACACTTGACAAGGCTTTTGGCTTGCAAGGGTTATATGAATTTGTGCGAGCAAAATTCGTCCTTTTTTTCTTCTTGACACTTTTTCCGATTTTTTGTGTCTTCTTCTTCTCTGACACTATGGGCCCTACGACCATGAAACTTGGGACTTATGAAGAGCTTGATCTGAACATGTGCATGTCACTTTTTATTTTCGTCTTTGATTTCGTTTTCCTTGTTAAAACGCCATGTGAAAAGAGTGTATTTTTTGCAAGTAAATGCGTAGCATTTAACGAGAGCACAGAATAGACATTTACTCGGTGAGCTTTGTGCGAGCTCTCACTGCGTAAATAGGTAACAAAGGCGTATGCCTGATCAGTCAATAAAACTTTTAAGTCAACAACAACCAAACACCACTCGGCTTATAAGACGTATTCAAGCTGTGTTGTTCGCAATATATTATTCAAGAAATAACCCATTAAAGTAAGTATTTTTGCGTTTTAATTTTTGTCAAGTGTTGAACATTTCGCTAGCGGAATGAGCTTCTAGTTGTACATTCCTATCGACCTTCCAAATCGAACGGTTTGGGCAAGATCACTTCTCTTGTAATTCGAAATTAACGCTCATTCATCCAGGTAAATGGTATCACATGCTTCTGTTGTTTCAAAAATTGACCTTGGACTTTGAAACTAGTAATGTCAAAAATATGATTAAACAGAATAATATATTGATGTCTTTGATTTTGTAGCAAACATCAAACACTTATGCATACTTTTCTTTTAATATCTGATTTATATTCTATGTTCTAATATTTTTTAGCTATTTGAACTGCAAATCTTCCCATTATAGCGTGCGACTTCACTGATATTGCCGAGGCTGATCGATACACGGCTACTTCAGGTGACAGAGATATAATTAAAGGCGCAAACAATGCGATATATAACGCGATATTTCTCTATTTTATGTTCACTTTATTGGGTCTGCCTTATAAGGTAGGGACTTTATTGGGAAACTACGTTGGAATGAGGTCGTTCCAGCGTCAGTTAATCGTAAAAACACACAGGCAGGAAAGCAACGTCTAATCGAAGTCTAAATACGTCGGTATGTAACGTGGAAATTTCAGTCGACATTCCATTGACGTCACAACAACGAAACTATTGGAAAGTTTGGGATCAGGAACGCGTTTAATGGCTTTCTGCCGCTGGATTTGAAATTATAAATTCAAGCAAAATGTCTGACAGAATTTTTTAAGGTGGTCTTAAAAAGAATCGAATGATTAAAATGTAAAAGAAATATGTATATTTGCATAATTTTAACAGGAGTATTTTAGGACATGGCAACCAAGCGAGCTATCATTAATACTATCTTTTAAAAGATATGGGCCTATTAGAGTGTAATCTAAAGAAAAATCGAACATGCAAATGATTAACCAAATGTGTTGCAGCCTTGACAGTGTGGTTGTCAAAATTCACCCCTTTTGGCAAAAGAAAAAAAAAACACAAGATCTTAGAGAAAGCCATGTAAAGTCTTGGGTGAAATTTACAATGATTCGGCAAAAAGGTTTCACAACCTTTTTAATATTTTAACCATTTTGTATTTTATAACGAAATTCGTGTGTGTGTCGAAATTTTCGATAGTTGATCTGAAATATAGCGAGTAATATATCCCAATAATTTTTTTTCTGTGGCCGAATGGATGTAGTGGACAGCTCCAAGCGACTGACAGGAAACACAACCGTCAGTTCCCGTATCTTACACGAAAAGGGAGATCTTCGCTGTGAGGGAGGAGTCGGGAAGTTTTCCGTCGGAGCGAGGTTTTTACGACATTGGAACGACTTCACATAGGCGTAGTAATCCGACGTAAAAAAAAAAGGTGTCGTGACTCGGCATCAGATTTCTTACACATACGACCAAAAAATCTATTCTTGGCATTAACCGGCCATAGTAACTTTTCAAACCGAGTGGCCGTCATCCTCATGCAATATCTATGAGCTATCAATTTGCTGAAGTGCCTCTAACCCCACCAGTTATTAGGCATAAAAATATAAGATAAACAATTCATTTTTAAAGATATAAAATAAATAAAAAATACCCATCCAGAATGTTAAATTGACACTTGTTGAAGAAAACGAGCTTTTGTCTAGAGAATGAAAACTACAAACAAATATAAACACATTTCGCATTGATATTGATACATTAAAGGCTTATAAATTCAGGCATCCAACCTCACAAAAAGGCATTACAGATATACCCATTACTGTTTTGGTGTTAAGATTATTTTGAGTCAAATCTTTTCTTATTTTATTTTCTCTATTTGGAACGTCATCATGAGCATATGAAAAACACCACTGCGCCGTTTTGTTACCAAAATTGGTCGTAAAAAGGCTCGCCATTTCGCGATCGGATGCAAAACGACGACCCTTTACTGCAATTTTAAGTTATTTTACAATGTATTAATTGAAATAACATTTCTTACACCTACATTTCTGGAATCAAAGTGATCTCAGTGAGCACAGAAGCGATCTGAGCTGCCTGAGACTAATCCCGATACTGCAAGTAAGGCACGGGGGTTCTTAAGAAGAACCCTTTTATAAGCTAATCGGATGATCAATTAGTTTACCGAAGATCAGCTTCAAATTTGGGTGGACATGAAGTCACATCTATTTTTTAAAAAACCATCCAATAAAATTATATTTCCTTAGTAAATCAATGCCAATCAAAACTAACTCATGAGTTATTCCAGCAACCAATAAAAATTGTGCTTTTGTTGAGCATCTCAATGTCAATCAAAATTTACTCAAAAGGGATACGCCTCCTATATTAATCCCACTTTTAAGCTAAATTTTTATAGTTCAGTATTATTGATGTGTACTAAGAACTTTTAAAGTCAAATGGAAGTTGACGAAAATCAATAAATTCACATACAACACCCCAACCCCCCACCCCCATTGCCCACCCCTTTTTTGCAGGATAAGTGTAAACTCAGTTTCCACTGTTAAAATGCTTCTAATTCTTTCCTCATATTTGAGTAAACAAATATCCGTTTAGCTGTTATGTGACGTCCTGCCCCTCACACTACCCCCCCCCCCCCCGCCTACCCCCCCCCCCCGCCTCCGGGGGCTAACTGACCGCCGGATCAACTACCCTAATCCCCCAACCCAGAGACCAAAGCAAAAAAAATGGGAAACAGAATGCAACATTATTTCTTTGAGGAAAAAAATATGATCACAAAATGGCGTCTTAAAACGGCGCATGTGCCATTTTGGAACCTTATTGGTAATAAAACGGCGCTGCCCGTCCTAAAATGGCGAGGCCATTTTACGACCAGCCTTGGTAACAAAACTGCGCATGTGCCGTTTTAAAACCACGCTGAGCGATTGAAAAAACGGCGCAGGTCGCGAAACGGCGTGCAACATATATACTACATAGAATATAAGTTCGACCATTATTTATGCAGCAAGCCAGAAAGCTTGCTATATAAACAGTATGCAGTAAGCATCACGGATTTTCGTTCAACTTTTAATGAAGAGAAAGAAAAAACATTTGAAATGTTGAAAGCTTGTGTCTCCAGATATCCGAAACCATATGAAGCTAATTCCAGATCAAAAAGGTGGTCCGTAATGATATCGTTGCAAGCCTGTCAAAATGTTTGAAACCTCTATGACCAGTCTTTAGAGTTAGCCTTGTAGCATCGAGAGGGACGAGTTGTTGAACGACAAGGAAAATAAACGAATAAATAAATAAATAACTTTTAATTGCTCTCACTCACCTATCAAGAATATTCCAGTACAGCATAATTTCAAGTAATGGCAATTAAAATGAAGTCTCTCCATTTCTAAAACCAACCCTCCCTAAATGCTATCCGTATGCAGATCCTTTGGAAAGACGTGCCGTTGTTAACATGTATAAGTTATCAATCCGGGCTTTTTCACCAGCCTTAGGCGCGTTATTTGCAAGAAAAAACTCCTCAAAGGTAATGAGTTATTTGAAGCGAGAAGCAGTGTAATACTTTAATATGAATAATGAAGGATGACGAGGAAGGTACGAAGGCATATCTATAAATGACAACAGCCAGGAGAAACGGATCCAGACTCGGATCCATACTCTTTACGTGTGAGGTGCAGCTTCCCAAGGATCAATCTGGACGGTTATAGAGGAGCTATCAAAGATAGGACAGGACTGAGAGAAGACATTTATCCATCAAGCCAGAGCCTGATAATTGAAATATGAAGTAATAATTTGCATAATGTCCGTGACAGAAGTTTGAAAATAAATGCAAATGGTGTTTTTATTGAATCTGCTGTCACGGTGTCTTTTCCGTTCACGAAGAAAACGACCATGGGCGAATCATGCTAAAGCAGCATGGACTGGCCTATTAGAAAGCGGTCCTATCCAGTATACACATTGTCCATTCACAGTTTTCAAGGGGGCCATTTAAAGTTACACAGTGGTTATTTACATTTTACACAGGTACCATTCACATGTTACACAGTGGTTATTTATAGTTTACACAGTGGTCAGTCACAATTTGCACAGTGGTCATTCACAGTTTACACAGTGGTTAGTCATAGTTTACACAGTGGTCATTCACAGGTTACACATTGGTTATTTACAATTTACAAAGTGATCATTCACAGTTTGCACAGTGTTTATTTACAGTTTACACAATGGTTAATCACAGCTTACACAGTGATTATTTACATTTTACACAGTGGTCAGGTTACATAGTGGTTATTACATTTTACACAGTTGTCACTGACAGGTTACACAGCGGTCCTTTACATTATACAGAGTGATCATTCACAGTTTACACAGTGGTTATTTACATTTTACCCAGTGGTAACACTCATGACAAAATACGAGCCTTAGGTACCCCCGCCATAATCCGTACTTGTTGATGACGTAGAGATCCGGATGGATCCTGACAAAGTCCATAAATTGGATGGTACAGGAGGGAGGATGTTTGTTTCAAGCCCCTTTTGTGTGCAGTATCGATCCACCGTGAGAGCAGTTAGCAGCATTCATCGTAAATCAGTTATCGTACTATTTGTCTCTCAGGACCAATCAATGAGGCTCGTCAATTTTCAAGCGACCCAGCATACCTCGTGTGGTATCGTAGAGATCAGTGTATTTGAAAACGGTGTAACCATTAATTCGAGGTTGCCTCTAAAAATATGTTAATTTAATGTCAACACAAAACAGGAAAATATTTATTTATATTTAGATAAAATATTTGCATTAGCTTTTTGCGGTGTAAATTGCTATGTTAAGTTATAAACAGACGTTGAAAAACAACGAAAAGGCTACATCGGTTATCTACGTTTATTTATTTATTAAGTTTTTTTTTTAGCGGGAGTGGAGTATATAAAGCCTTAGTTATCACTGATTATCTAACTAACGTTTTAATGGTTAATAAACGATTTGGCGTGACGTGCTTTGTAGAAATGAGATGAACTTGATCGTCCATTTACTGTCTTGAGAACGCTTTGTACTTAGTTAGGTGCAATAAAGCCTGACAATGACAGCCATATTGTTTCTCCTGTCTCGGGGTATAACGTAGTTAAAGAGAAAATATGATGACAATGGGATGAAATCTGAAGAAGTTGCTCGCCGTATTTAATTAAATGTATTTGCTCAGCTTCGGGATCGTTTCTCAAAGACAAGTGCATTCTATTTCATATGACATAACAATGCCACTTTGAAAGCACATTCAGGGACTTGAAATTTCAACTGATCTGTAGATTTTTTAGAGATCTGACGCTCTGAGAGTTAAAACAAGTAATAAAAGGAAGGGCGGGGTACTTTTTCCTCAGACGGTTTGAGAACTTTTTCCTCAGACGGTTTGGGTACTTTTACCAAAAGGGGTGGGGTGGGGGTACTTTTTCCTCAGACTGTTTGGGTACTTTTGCCGAAAGGGGTGGGGGTGGAGGTACTTTTTCCTCAGACGGTTTGGGTACTTTTACCAAAAGGGGTGGGGGTGGGGGTACTTTTTCTTCAGAGGGTTTGGGTACTCTTTCCTCAGAGGAGCGGGGTACTTTTTCCTCATGGAGTGGGTTACTTTTTCCTCGGGGGTGGGGTACTTTTCCTCAGGTTCAAGTGCAGTATCTATACAGTAGCAATGTCAACTTGGTTTGCCTTAGAATATTTATATTCTTAAATACTAGGAAATTTTGTTAATGTGATTGAAATATTTTTTAATCGGGTCACACAGATTTAAATGTTATTGAAATTCGGCTATATTTTTGGCATCAGTCCATAGACACCTTAAATTTTGCAGGTTGTTGCATTTGGATTGGAGGATGGATACCTTAGAAACTATTCGTTTAAGCCTCTGAAGCTTTTGACATAAATGTGGATTAACCAGACACTGCATCAGCATAATTGACAAAATAACAAATAATTATATGCTTGTTCTATCACTGGTTTCCTTCAAAAACCGTGTAATTTACTCATGCAGTTTGTAAAAACTATATTGTATTTTTGTAGACTTTCCATGCCCAGTACTGCTCACAAATGGCAATGTACCTTAAAATTCGCCCCCCTCCCGGGAGAGGAGGTCTACTCACCTCTAAATTATATGTTCGTACATATCATCACGTGACTGCTATCATGAGCACACATGTGACTGCAATCACAAGCACACATGTGACTGCCATCATAAGCACACATGTGACTGCCACCATAAGCACACATGTGACTGCCATCATAAGCACACAACTACTATTTTGCTGAACACTCGGAATATTCGATGAAAACCCCTCTTCCCCTTTTTAAATGAAATTGGCACTCCATACGGACCGCTTCTGGCTTCAAAATTAGCCCCCTTCTCCACGTTTTTTTTTGGGGGGGAACAGGCATGGTGCCACACCTGTTATCCAGTGGCCCGACAGGGTAAGAGATATAATTTGAGGTAATATTATGTCTAATGCTGAACGTTTTGATTTTTTAACTGGAGATGGGATTATGAGGACTGTCTGTGCTTTGTAAAAAGGAAGAATTTCTTAAACTGCGCACTTTCTTTAAGAAATCGGTTTAGAAAATCATGGAGTCGCCGGCAGATCAATATGTAGCCGAGTGGCTCCTTGGGGTGCCTTTTCGTTTCAATAAATTGTTGCAAGTCGGTCTTACTGTTATAAACAGTTGCTGTCGAAAGAGGCTACACTGATTTTATTTGCAATCGAGGTGGAAAACAATGCTATATTGATTTCCATTCTGCAAACAGAGGGGGGAAGAATGCAACATATAGCTGAACCATTGTCACCGTGTATTGTTAATTAGAGTCAGTGTCCTCGACAACCAACCTTATTTTTATGCTCACTGGCATGGATCGATGCACGGATCCATGGTTGCTTGAAAGCACTAAGACAAAAGAAAATAATGGACCACATGCCAAGTAAGAATTTAAACACATTTTCTTTTATGAAGAAAAAGTGCAACATAAGACAAAGAGGTTAAGAAAAGGGGAGAAAATTGTGCACCCTTCTTTTTTTTCTTCGATTTCCAAATGTTAAAAAAAATTCTGGATACAAATGAGTACATACATACAGTGAAGCCCCACTATTAAGAAAATTAAGTACCTGGCCGTTTTTTGTATACACTGTATAGCGTGTTCCTGGCGCCGGTGGTGGTGGAGGGGAGGGGGGAGGCTCATCAGCCAATACATTAACAGTCTCGCTCTTTATCCTTCTTATTCATTACCCATCTGACATACAGCCATACATTTTAATCAAACAGCACTTAATTTCAAATACGTTTTCTGTGGGTCAGAAAAAAGGGTTCACTCCGTATATAAGAAACCCGTCTTATTAAGAGACTTTGCTTTATCTGTACCAGTTAGAAATGAGGTTATCCAAACTAACTGAGATACAAGGTGCTCAAACACACAGCCGGTGTGTTAAGAAAAAATGCACTCAGGGAACACAACTATTAAATAAGAATTTCAGGCAAAGAAAGTGTCCACTGTCCGACCCGAGAGGTGCAAATATCCGTAATATATATACATTAAAATCCCAGGTTCGAACACAGTCGGTAAACCGAACACCTCACTATTTCGAACTCCCGGCGTGCCAAATGCAAGCTTTACTGAATAAAGAACCGTAATATATGGAATGCTTTGGATATTTTTTGTGCTTGAAAATGGATGTCTTTGTGGTTTTTTAGTCGAAGTAGCATCCATGTATTGCATAACCCCATTGTGTTATGGTATGGGCATTCAGTTTACAGTCATAGTGCAGCCGTCTCGGGACCTCTACTGCAGGAAAATACAAAAAAAAAACTGCATCCAGTGGATGGTTGCAGAACTTTCGAAAAAATAGTCGTTAACCTTAATCTGGTGATGAAAGGGACAGAAATATTACAGACCATAGATTGCATGTTTTAGGTAGGTACTAATGCAATTTATCAACGTAATTATGTAATTCTTATTTTCTCAGTTTTAATTAGAGCGAAATGGAATTGCTGTCGGCCAATGACCTTCCACTACACTTTGACACGAATCTACAGTAATGATTTCCAAAAATTAACACCTTGCAGTCTGACACCTTTTCCAAAATGGCGGGATGATCACGTAATTCTGAGTCTTTTAAAACACCGTTGTTATAAAACAGCTGACCTCTGAGGAGATCTATCTGTTATGTATAAACAGAGAGCGCATGGATCTTTCTATCTATCTAGCCGTACTGTGCATCCCTCAGTGTGGAGCATTCTTGCACATTACCGAAAAAGGTGCATATGATTGTCCAAGTCACTAAAAGCTATATTTTAGTGACTTTGAAAAAAGTGATTCCTCTCTTTTATGAGTACTAGTTTGCGCGGAATCCCCAGTGGGTCTGCGGTGTAAAGAGATGTTATACACAACAGACCGAACCGAGGTCGGATGTTGAACAACAACGTAAAAACACAGATTTTTACGGTCCAAGTAAAGGCAAAACAAATGCGGTAAACAAAATTACAAAACTAATTCCAAGGCTTAGCAGCAGTTGAAAAAAAGAAAAGGCAAGCAATTGGTAGGCTTCATACGGGCATCTCACAAGCGACAGTAGCCACATAACAGTCAGGGTGGCTGTATCAGCGATATCCAGTCTTCAGCAGCGTGACCAAGAGCTCCTGCATAGATCACCCACAGCCAGGCAAACCACGGGTAATAACGCCGGAGCAAGATGGAGCTATACGAACGACACCTGAAATGAAGAATATTTTTTACAAAAAGTAAGTTATTTGTTTGTTTTTTTTTCAGAAATTTTCACCAGCAGATCCTGACCTAATTTTTCATCATACGCTATGTTTTTATTTTTTTATCTCAGTTTACAAGGTTTTCTTGAAGGGTTTTGGTACATATTCATTGATGTAGGTCCCTTTTCATTGAATTTTCTTTCTTTTGGGTTTTCTTATGCATAACCATAACCATTTAATTAAATTTGTGTATGCAGCAATTTCGTGAGAAGTCCACAACTATCGCAACCAAGCCACAGGCAGTTTAAAGGTCCGTTCTTCAGTGCCTTTAGTGGCTTGCCACT
Organism: Protula sp. h YS-2021; assembly: GCA_949752745.1. NCBI lineage: Eukaryota > Metazoa > Annelida > Polychaeta > Sabellida > Serpulidae > Protula > Protula sp. h YS-2021. The sequence continues at coordinate 24,408,767 of OX457027.1, read as the reverse complement.
ACGGATGCAGTAAAACTGCTGCTTACAAGCTGTGGAGGCGTTTCCATGGCACAGGACACACCGATGATAAACCTCGAAGAGGTCGTCCTCACGTAACTACGCCTGTTCAGGATCGGAGTATCCAAATCGCTTTCGGAGTGCGAAAATGGCCACAGCGGAGACACTGGGAAGGCAAAAATGGCTGGATAAGTTCGAAAAATTGTCAAGAGATGCCCTTATGGAATATGGGCACATCGACCGCATATCGGAATGGTGTTGAATAACCCGAAGACATCGAAATCGAATGCAATCACAGTCAAATGAACTTTGAAAATGCATAACTGCCAACGTGCCAGTTTTGGTCAAATAATCAGACTGATGAGATAGAGTGATGAGAGAAAGGAACATGAATAGACAGATAACAACAAATTCATTGGAAGTTGCAGGATAGAGTGTACTGAGTACGTGAGAAAGCTGTAACATATACAAAAGCGATAAGTGCGAAGTTTGATTTAAAAAAAAAAACAGCAAAACCAGATCGAACTGTACCGGTTTGGCTACCGAGTAGCAAACATTTTACACTTCCGCATTTACAATTGGGAGCTCATAATCATAATCGTAAGAGCTCAGAATATAGAAATTATCCATACATTATGTAATCATGCCAGCTGCATGACCAAATATTCGGAAATAAAATTGAAAAAAAAAACCTTTAAAATTGAAAAAAAAACCTCCTACACACAAACACGCACACCATTTATTGGCCAGAAATGCACAACATTTCATTCCGATCAAATGAAAACTAGGAGCAGTAGCATTTGATTAAAAATTTACAAACGTGTAGAGAGATGTAACAACTGGTGATGATGTGTGAAAGTGGTCACTTCGAACAGGCTTTGCTGTGTGTCTTTCTGACACATCTGCCGCTGCGGGCGTCACACACCTGCGGACTCTCACACACCGTGGGACTTTCAGTCTGCCATTTTACGCACAAAAGTAGCAATTATAATAAATAAAACTATCTACCGTAATTTTAGCTTTATAAGTCGGATCAGTGTATGAGTCGAGGTTGCTTTACAATGACTAAAAATAAAAAAGACTTAATTAGTGCAATTCTGTGTAAGTCGAAGTTTAATGGCTATACTTTTTTCGGCGACTCTCCTTCCCGATACCCGCTTTTTTTGGTTTCACAACACTCGCATAAGTCACGCAATTATGGTATCTCATTTTAGGCGAAGTGAAAAACGGTTTGCGATGTTGATGTTAACCCAGATGAAAAAAGATCAAAGTCAATGATGCATCGGTTATGTTAAGTCCTTTTAGCTCAAAGAGTCGAAAATGAACTCATAATCTCAGTGCCCGACTTTGACCATGACCGAGGTACCTGTTCCACAATGTCTTTTAGACCCAATGGAAAAACATGAACTCAAAATGGCTTTTACTTCGCAAAAGCTTTGAATTCGCTTATCTCCACTTTTAATGGGGATCCCTTCCAGTAATATTTACCACGCAAAATAAAAAAGAACTTTTTGAGGTATTGTTCAAGATACTCTAACCCTTCCATCCATCCTTTGGCCAATCAGAATGCCCGAGACGTCGTCTGCTAGTCTCGTATAAACGACATTCCCTTTTTGCGTGGCGTCTTTACAACACGCCATTCTGTGTGCTGCCGGTTTTTTGCAGCAAGGGAACTGGTTTAAGGTGCGAATTGCTTCATTTTTTACTTAATTCACTGCCTTATGGATTATTTTATCTATTATTGTGCGTTGGGATAAAATTTTGGAGCCGAAGTGTGTTAATTCGACATCTTACTCTTCGGTCTGATTAGGTTGAGTTTGCACGATCACGGAGACACTTCCTAGTCCCGAGAAGTGCGCCTCTTTCTCCACTTTCATTCAGATCGAGGAACTTACCAGTTCCACCTCAGTTCGTCTAGGAGTAGGATCTTTTCAGGCTGCTGGACCTGATAAGACTCCTAGCTTTACCAGCCAGCTGTGTCATCGCGGAAATGGCCAGTTTTTGCTTAAGCTTTGCTCCATGGGTCGCTTCTCAGTCTTCGTAGAGCAGGTTCTGCAAGTCTGACAGCGTTCTCCGACGAAAAGAGACGTTTTCTGTGACGTCTGAGGGTCATTTTCTTTGCCAGGACCGTTTTCCCATTGTGGTCATACGGTCACGGGTGCGAGAAGACCATTCTGGTCCAACGGGATTCACAAACCCGTTACGGTCCGATGGTCCCAGGTGCATCTGAGGCAAGAGAGATCCATATCCGACACGGGTAGTGCCATTACGGTCCAGCCCGTTACGGCCCGGGAACGCTACCGTTCCGGGAAGCATCTCTTTTCTTCTTTTCCTTAGACCCAGCGAGTTATTGCGGTGTTTAAGCAATTGTAAACACAGCTTGGAGGGTAAAGCTTGCAGTTGAAGCAAAGCACTGAGAAATGTAGTATTGTACGTTGTTTTATACTACATATTCTCACCGTTGTTTTTCTCTGCTTGCATTTCAGATATGACAGAGGCCAGTCTACATTCTCCACCGTTACTGCCTCAGTGTAGCCATCCTCCAACTGCGTGTAACCCCCACTCCATCTGCGACCGCTGTAGACGGAATAGTGGAATACCTCTGTGCGAGCCAGACAGCCCGTGCGGCGAGTGCCTACATCTTACTCCAGAAGATTGGAAAGTCCTATTACGGAATAGGACCAAGAACGAGCGCAGGAGGGATAAGCGCAAATTCCTTTCGTCAGCTTCGTTTGTTACTCGTGAATTTATTCAGGATACCATGAAGAAGGCTAGCTCCGTTATTCTGGGCCAGGTCTCCACCCCCGTACACGTAGACACTGGTGCAGAATCGGAATCCGCTACGCCAGTTAAGAGACATAAAAAGTCCAAGACTAAAGGACGTGCATTTTCTGAGACTGAAGCAGAACTGGACATCCCGGAAGGGCAAGAACGGGATCGTCTCCGCGAGGCATGGGCCTCACCTCCTAGAGTGAAACCCAGTGGCAGTCCAGGAGGGGCGTTTAAGTCCCCGTCTGAGGAACAAGTGACTTTAACGCATAAGGATACGGGAACAGTGCTTTCGGCGGTTACAGGCCAGTTAGGCATTCCCCCGCGAGAGGACTTATCCCCCCCTCCTCAGCTACAGCGTCTCCCGAGTGAATTTTCAGCGTTCTTGTCTATGCAATCGCAACTGCAAAAGCAACTTTTGGATTTACAGAATCAAGTTCAGAAGCAGGAGAGTCTGCTTAGTCAAAGACAAAAGCCTAAACCATCAGCTACGGTTTCTCGTCCTCCTCCGGAGAGTCAGTCAGTGGCAGCGATGTCGGGCTCGCCTGTACCTCACCTCCCGCTGGACTCTAACGTGGATATTCCCGAAACGGTCACCATCAGCGAGGAGGATTCCGTGGGCGTGCCCCTTTCGGGCCAAGTCTCTGCATTGCTGGAAGATGATGAGGAAATCGGGCCGATGGAAAATTCTCCCCTAGCAGCAGTTCCGAGCAACAGGGAGAAAGAAATTTACACCCCAGTAGGGGAACCCCACATGTCACATTTTCCACAATCCCAACTCCCAGAAGCAGCATCTGATGAACAGGAGTCGGAGGTGGAAGACGGGGAAGAAGAATCCGAGGGTACGTCAGTACATTCCCGTTGTCATTTACCGTTACGGGCAGTGGAGCAGGTGCGTTCTCCCGGCCAAGGGCATCGACTTTGGAGAGATCCAGCGGCAGCGGGCAGACGGCCCATCCGTACTCCCTCTCCACCAGACCTTGCCCCATCGGTCGAGGACGCGGCCCCCTCGAGTTCTGCTTCTACGATTGCACCAGAAGACGTGCCGTTCAGGGATGCCATTCAAGAGATAGCCCGCTTAGCAGAGGTCTCCTGTGGCTCCCCAAGTTTAGATAAGGAGGATCCGCCCATTCGTATGACATCTCAGGCCGCTCCGCCACAACAGGACTCTTTTATCGCACTAGCCACCAGCGAGGGCATTGCTCATGCTGTCACGGTCCGCGCGAAAGAGTTCAAGAAGATGGACGCCGGTGAGGGTCGCACACTGTCGCGTTTCCATTTATCTAAACATTGCCTAGTACGACCAGGCCCATATCGGTCAGCGGATGAAAAAATTCCCCTAGAGGCACTGGAACAGCCCGTGAAGCGTACAGTCTGGATGCCCACAGTGCGTAGTGACTCAGACATTCCATTAGTGGAGAAAGACGCCAAGACCATCGAGGCATCTTCTCGCCACATCCTGAACATTATGTCATTTCAAGATCATGCACTTAAAGCACTAAAGTCGCGTTGGGAAGAACTTCGCCTTAGTGATCCCGTGTCTGCTAAATTGATGGAATGCCTGGCCTTAGCTACCCGAGACGTGGTCAAACTTTCCACCTTTTTGATGACGTCAATGGTCTACCTACGTCGAGATGCCTTTCTCCAGCACTGCTGGTCTAGTGTCAAAGGTTTACGGGATCTGCGTCATGCCCCTATCCTGGAGGAACGAGAGCTATTTCCTCCCGCCGAGATAGAGAGGGTGAACCAGGAAAGTCGTTCGCTTTCGCAAGATTATGCCCTGATGTTCAGGATGTCTCGCTCCTCCTTCAAACGTCCACTGAAGAGGAAGAGACCACAACAGTCCTCTCCGGCACAGTATAAGCCGAGTGCGCAGCCACAACAGCCCCCTGTCAAGAAACCGAAACCCAGCCCCGGCAGCAAAACAGAGGGTCCGGCTCCACAGTCGTTCAGGTAGCAGCCAATCAAAGTACCGTCACGAGATTCCCTCATCTCCTGGCGATACTTTAGCAAACTTAAGAGACTTGGAAAATTTACTTTCCTTAAACGCCTCCTTGCCCGTAGGAGGAAGACTAGGAAAGTTTTGGCAGCAATGGGCAGAAATGGGGGCGTCTCGAAGGGTAGTACGTTGGTTAAAGAGAGGTTACTCCCTACCTTTCAAACGAGACCGGAACGGGCTCAGGTGCCCTATTCCCCTAACCGCCCATGCGCCAAAACAACTAGTCACCTCTTACGCCAAGGGGTCAGAAAAAGACCGAGCTCTCCAAGAAATGCTATTGAGCTTGTCTCAAAAACAGGCGATAGAGGAAATGCCAGAAAATCAAATGGGCTTTTTCAGCAGGGTTTTCTGGTTCCCAAGAAATCCGGAGGGTGGAGGCTAGTAATCGACCTCTCCCCCATAAACGGTTTTCTCCGAGTGATCACCTTTCAGGTGGACACAGCCCAGGTGATAAAAGGGTCATTACGGGAAGGGATGTGGGGTACCTCCATAGATCTCTCCGATGCTTACCTCCATATCCCTCTTCATCGCTCGGCAAGAAAATTCCTAGCCTTTCAAGTAGGGAAAAGACGATTTTGGTTTCTGGCACTTCCCTTCGGTCTGGCTACGGCCCCGTACGTTTTCTCCAAGGTCATGAAAGTACTGAAAACATGGGCACGGCTAGAAGGGATGTTAGTCTTTCAGTATCTGGACGACTGGTTTCTGGCGAATCAAGACAGGCAGGTAACCGAGAATCATACAATGTCTTTAGTTCGCAAGGCACTAGAGGTAGGTCTAGTAGTAAACCTAGCCAAGTCCGAACTAACCCCCAAACAGTCCATTACCTTTCTAGGGGAGTTATGGGATCTGGCAATAGCAAAGGCGTTCCCTACGTCAGAACGCCGCCAGAGAATTGCAGATGCCATAAAAGGTATTTCCCCAGGAAAGAAGGTGAGATTACAGGCCATGGAATCTCTCCTTGGCCTGTCAGTGGCAACAGAGAAGACAGTCCCCCTGGGCCGTCTCCATTACAGGCCATTTCAAAGCCAGGTAAGATGGGCGTTGCATCAGGGTCGTTCACCCGCAGCAAGGATGCAAGTTTCACAGGTAACCCTACAAGCCCTACAGTGGTGGTGCGACGTTCTAATTATGTCCGAAGGAATGCCATTTCAGCCCCCCACCCCGGAGATAGAGATTCAGACCGATGCGTCCCATTCGGGGTGGGGAATTTATTGGAATGGTCAGGTATGGAAGGGCAAATGGCCACCCTCGCTTCAGTCCTACCACATAAATTGGCTGGAGCTTCGGGTGGTCTGGATTGCCCTAACCAAACTGACCAACCAACTCAGAAACAAGGCAGTCCTCTTTCGGTTAGACAATTCCACAGCCATAGCTTACCTCAACAAGCAGGGGGGTACCAAATCACGGTCCCTGTCCAAACTTGCATTCCAAATTCTTACAAAGGCCAGGGAGGAACAGGTGACCGTTTCCGCCCGTCACCTGGCCGGGAAATTAAATGTCCTAGCGGACTTAGCCTCCAGACAGGGTCAAGTTATCAACACCGAGTGGTGCCTATCCCCTCGGTCCTTTCAGTGGGTGACACACCAATCCCCATGGGGTGCCCCGACTCTGGATCTGTTTGCAAACGCTATGACCACCCAACTTCCCCGGTACGTGTCTCCTTGCCCGGACCCAGCAGCTTGGGCAGTAGACGCCCTCAATTGTCAGTGGCCACGGGACGAGGTACTTTATGCTTTTCCCCCACAAGCGATCTTAGGGCAAGTCTTGCAGAGAGTAATCGAGTTGAAACCACCGTTCCTATTACTCATTGCTCCATGGACACCGGAAGCCCCATGGTTCGCCCTCCTACTCCATTGCAAGGTAGTAAGGTCGATACCGATCCCATGCCACAACGAGTTGCTATCACAACCACATTGGCATCACTTCCACCCCTCCCCTCGCTTACTGAACCTCCACCTATGGTGTCTGACCAGACCTTTCTGAAAAACAAGGGTTTTTCTAAGCAGGTGAGAGAGAAAAATGGTAAACAGTCACAAGGGTTCGACGGCCAAAGTTTACAGGTCGCAGTGGAATAAATTTGCCGCTTGGTGTAGCACTTCTAAGCTAGATCCGTTTCAGGCTAGCCCAGCAGTGGTAGCGGATTTCCTCGATCACCTTTTCACGGAGGTGAAATTAAAGGTAGGTTCCATCGAGGGCTATAGGGCCGCTATAGGGTCAAGACTCAAAGCGTCTACAGGCTACGACCCGGGCGAAGATACATCCCTATCACAGCTAGTAAGACATTTTAAAGTAAACTCCCCACCCTGCCCATCCAACATAGCGCAGTGGGATTTATCGTTAGTCTTACAGTATCTTCAGCGCCCAGATGTTTTTAGTAAGGACGTGATTTCAGCAAAAAACGCAACGTTAAGATTCACGTTTTTATTGGCTTTAGCTTCGGGCAAAAGAAGAGGCGAAATCCATGCCCTGGACAGAAAGGTAAATAAAGATAAGGGTACATGGGAGAAGGTCACCCTAGTCCCTAGAGCAGGATTCATGGGAAAAACCCACATCATGACCCAAGGGATGGGAACGTTCGATCACATTACTCTCCCATCCCTACCAGATGACCCCGACTCAGACGGTCTGGTCTCTTTGTGTCCCGTCAAAGCACTGCAGCAGTATTTAGAAATGTCAGAGGCCTACAGATAAAAAAATCAGAAGGCTCTCATCATTTCTTTTATGCCGAAATTTAGCAAAGATCTTTCGAAACAGTCGATCTCAAATTATATTAAAAGGATCATTTTGGCAGCCTATGACGATGCACAAATCGACCCTAACCCGTTAGGGGAATCGAACATCAAAGCCCATCAGGTAAGGCAAGTAGCCAATTCCCTCAGGGCGGTACGTAACGTGTCCCTTTCGGATATATTAAAAACAGGTTGTTGGGTTTCCCCCAACTCGTTTGTTAAATACTATCTGAAAGATTTTTCTCAAGATGAATTGTCTGGCTTATATTCATTAGGACCATTCGTGGCTTCAGAAACGACCATTACAGGCTGAGTGTTTCTGTTGTAGGAATGCTTCTCCCAAGTTTAAGAACAAGGGCAAGCACAAGAGTAACTTCTCCAAGGGCCGTAATGGGAACAGTAACAACAACAACAAGCCACGAAAGTAACAACCTACAAGAAGGTCTTTCCTTCTTACTCTGAACATTTCGCCTTTCGCTCAGGTCCTTCGGGCCATTTCGGTCCGTGCTTATATTAAGTTACGGACGAACGCTGGACGGTTATGTTTAGTTAAGCATTTATTTACTCCGAAGTGTTCAGGATCGCATGTGTAATGAGTACAGCCCAGTCTTCGGTCTTACGGCTATTTGGATGCTTAAGTTTTGATCTCCTTTCTTCATGTTTTTCAGAAAGAAAGGGGGGGGCCATGTCGGTCCCAGACGTACCCAGTGACCGTACACCCGTTGTAGCCGGAAGGCCGAAAGCCGGTTTATGGTTCATGGTATGAGGTACCATAGTGTCATTATGGGCTTATGGGACCATAACGGCCCCATATAGGAAAACAGTCATAAATAAGCAAAATTTTCTGTTTTTCATTTTATGACGATTTACAGTAGTTTTAGTACTATCTAGTCAATCGCTACGAGTTTATTTCAAATAAACGTGGTAATTTATCAAATGAGAAGAAGAAAAGTTAGACAGCGGACTCGCTTTCTTTTTTCAAGTTTGAATTGCATGTCTTGTAAGACACTTCAGTCACTTTACTAGAAGTGTCAAAGAGTTTATTTGCGTAATTCCTATGGATTTACGATCGTTTTGTAGTACTTCTAAATAAACCTAATTGTTCATCAATACATAGCAAGTGAATAGTGAGAACTTGAGGAAGGGATCCATCCGGTGGGCGGTTGGAGGGGGATGGTGATAGTTCTCAAAAAAGATGATGGCATGGTTGGAAGCCTTCTCATCTCAACTGACAGTTGCTGTGATATTTTACTTTGTTACGATTTTACCTTATGTTGAAAAACCGGAATGGTGCGCCTCCGGACTTTATTTAGGAAATCATTAAAGAATTGAAACTTAGCTGACAAGTTTTATTGCTTCTTTTGCATCGAGTGCACAGCACTCATCGCCTACATGCAATGAGCTTTTACAAGCCATAGTGTAATTCGCGACCTTTTTGGGCAGTTCAAGAATGGCAGGCTCCCCTGCTCCGGACTCAAGTCCCATTAAAAGTGGAGATAAGCGAATTCAAAGCTTTTGCGAAGTAAAATTATCGTTTTATTTCGTAAAACGAGCTTTTACGAGTAAAAGCGCAATTCGCGTTCTCCACTTTTAACTTTGATTTTAACCCATCCCATCCATCCCCAACTAGCCTGGGCGTGTTTTTCCGCCTTTTGGGCTAAAAAGGGAATGTCGTTTATACGAGACTAGCAGACGACGTCTCGGGCATTCTGATTGGCCAAAGGATGGATGGAAGGGTTAGAGTATCTTGAACAGTACCTCAAAAAGTTCTTTTTTATTTTGCGTGGTAAATATTACTGGAAGGGATCCCCATTAAAAGTGGAGAACGCGAATTGCGCTTTTACTCGTAAAAGCTCGTCTTACGAAATAAAACGATAGTATAACAATGGGGTAATCGTAAACTTCCGAGTTCCAACCTTGACCTTAACCGACATAGTCAAGGTCATCGAGGCATCTCTTATATAACTTCTTTTACTCCCGAACTGATGACCATGAGCTTACAACCGTTTTTAGTTAAATCGTTCTAACGGATTTTAGATGCACAGACTACATCAGCGTTGACTTTGACCTTTATATGTTTTCGAACAGAGACTGTGATAAATAGTTTGACTTTGAGATTTGGGTAAAAATTATGGTTTAGGTGAAACAGAGTTACTGTGTATACCTCATCACTGATTGTATTTGACGCTTGTGTGCCAAATAGCCCGGGAGGAGTTGCCTGGAAGTAATTTTGAGTTATAAATAGCAGTTGACCACATTTTGATGTTGACCTTATCTCTCGAATTAAAAATATTTTATGATTCTGTCGTTATTCTATCTCCCTGTAAATATGTACTGAATATCGTCTTTGTAGCTCTAAATTCTCCAGTCAAGAGCTTTTCTAAACTGTAGTAACCAAAGCAAACAATCCCCGTAAGACTTGCTATCAGTGGCAAGGGAGGCCTTGCACAAAATAAATCTTCCGTAATTTTGACCAAGAGAAAAAATCTTTAAATCATAAAAAGTCAACGTAAATTAAACCTGAGTTAGCTTTATTGTAAACTTACCTCACATCATAAGGAAGCCGTGTGTTATAAGAGTAATAAGCTAAGAGATAATGATTTAAGTAGATTGTTTCTCTGTCCTATGGTCCTTTGACGAACTTGACCCATTTTAATGGAACATGCTTGGAGTCATTTGAAAGCACTCTTATGCAGTATTGACAGAATTGAAAATAAATATACCTGGCCTAAAAACCCATCCCAAATGAAAAGGAATCAAAGTGCGTGATATCAAAGCAATGGACCAAGAAAATGGAATAAGGAACCGTGAAAAAAAAACATATCAAAATACCGGAATGGGCTTTTCCTATGGCGACACATTTTGTGTTGACGTATTATTTCGCATAGAATAAATTTAAATTTTTAAGTCAAATAAAGTCTAAACCAGTCTAATGCATATGTTTTAGTATATTCTTAACACTATTCTAGTCCCTGACCTAAATAATTAACTAGCAGAAAATTTTGCACTTTGTTTTATACTAATTTGAAGATGCTATATATTTTTCTCAATAGGAGGCCCTTATGTATGCTAACACTTTACGATATAAACGAGAGCAAAAGTAAACTAGAAGCTCATTTCGCTAGCGAAATGTTAAACACTTGACAAAAGTTAAAACGCAAAAATACTTCATTCAATGGGTTATTTCTTGAATAATATACTGCAAACAACACAGCTTGAATACGTCTTATAAGCCGAGCAGTGTTTGGTTTTTGTTAACTTAAGGTTTTATTGACTGATCAGGCATACGCCGTGTTGTCTACTTACGCAGTGAGAGCTACCACAAAGCTGAGCAACTGTGTGTTCTGTGCTGTGCATGAAATGCTCCGCATTTACTTGCAAGAAATGCACTCTTTTCGCATGACGTTTTAAACAAGATAACGAAATAGAAGGCGAAAATAAAAAGTGTCATGTACACGTTCATATCAAGTTCTACCTAAGTCCCAAGTGTCGTAGCCCTAGGGCCCGTAGTGCCAGTGTAGGAGATGACACAAGAAATCCGGTCACTGTCAAGAAAAAAAGATACTAACGGCTGCTCGCACAAATTCAAAAACCGCTTAAGCCAAAGGCCTGTCAAGTGTTAACTAAACAAATGAACTTAATATGTAGTAATTATCGTACAATAAGAAAAGATGATGTCTAAATTTTATTTTTCTGTCAAATATGTAATGAATTTTCCCAGTTTATTGATTGTAACCAATAAACTGGAATTTTTCATTATACATTGGATATAAATTGTAAATAATTATATATTACAGTAGGGATGAGTATCTTCGCGTATCAGTATTCCGATGGAGTTTTAGCATGCGTTGGAGCATAAAATACTTTAGGTATCGTTTATCTGAAGGAGTGACTGATGTGATTCGTTGTGTAATGTTGTGAGGTGTAAGTTTTGTTGATCATTTCAACCAAGGCTCAGTGCACCCGCAAAAGCTGTCTTTTAAATAGATAAATAACACTTGAGTAGTTTCCCACAGCTAAGATTTGATATAAGAAGATATTGCCCAAATACGCAGTGAGAATCCTATATTCAGAATCTGTAATGATTAGAGTTGTTTAAAAATATTGATGGAGATTCAAACTATTTGGGTGTTTATCTCATGAAGAGTTTAAGGCACTGTTTGTTCAATAAAGTCTGTTAAAATTGATCCTGTACTGACAAAGAAAACACCTGCATGTTCTGAACGTGAAAATCAGAATAACTGTATGCGTGATCTTACAGACTCTTTGTCATGAGTTAATTTATGGTCGTTGTTTCTACTTCAGCGGCGCTGCGGTATCATCCTTTGATTACAGTGCCTTCCCCCCTTTTTCGAGCCTGTACTGACACTCGCTGCCTATCTTTCGCTTACTGGTGTTATTTATTTTGGAAAATTAATAGTTTGTTGTAAAATCATTTGTAAATTTATTAATTGTGATGTAATAATTTATTTATTTAATTTATTTATTATTTATCTTTGTACTCTTTTTAAAAAGCCGAAGTGCTTCTATGGGGTCAGTTTAAAGATGCCGAAACTGCCTGATACCTCCTATGAAACATTTTGAAGATAACATAAGATAAGATAAGATACAAATCTGATACAATTCAAGAGTACGAAACAGAACTGGAGCTTCGTTCTGATAAAACACAGTTGTATATAAATTTATATCTTTACAACTTCTTACAGCTATTGCAGTGACACATCGAATATATAAATCACGTCGGATTGTTTTTCAAGCTAAACAGCTGCAAAATTTTGGAGAACATGTTTTATTTTCTTTTATGCGTCTTGTTAAGCTCTTGCTTTAAGCAAGCCTGGTCTCAGGGCTCTATAGATCCAGAGGACTGTGTGGATATGTGAGTATATTGTTTAAAAGGTACTGCTTGAATAACATGACACTGATAATCATATAATGTTATGTGTTACTCTTCGGTTAGGAAATTGTGAAAAAGACTGTGTATTGTACAAGATCTGCCACTGCTGACTGTTAAAACAAACAGGGATCCTAAAAACGTCCAAGTGGGCTGTATTACATTTATGATGTTGTATGTGTTTACAAAAACTTTCTGTATGATACTGTCAGATAGTTGTTTCAGCTTGACGTTTAGTTTTAACTTCTGTCTCCTGTCAGTTTCATTTCTTAGCCAAACAGATGTGATCAGTAGGTTTGGCTAAGTCAGTCAGTTTTAAATGTCTGGCCAGTCTGGAAGATGACTTGTGCAGCGCGAAGTCGTATTGATATGGTTGCGCACGTATGCGGATCAGATCTGCGGGGAAGTTATCTATGGCAGTCTACCAAAGGCCAAAAATATCTGAAGGAACCAAAAATGTTGTCTTTCTACAGTTCCTCTTCCGCTTGTAAAGTGATCTTTGACCTTAAATGTTTGAAAGAAGTTTTAATCATGTTGACCCACCTCATAATGTATTTGGAAATACACATATGGAAAATAAGCAGCTAATATAATGTTTATAACAATTAAACAATATACTTTTCAGTTAAGAGGCTATAATAAACAATTTTCACTCTTAGTCGCTTTACAAAAATATACAAAAGAATATTAGTAGATTAAATGAAGAACGATTTACTGTGAAAGAACGTACTAGAGAAAGTGAATAGTATAAAAATGCACTCATACCCAGTGAGTAGTGAGTGTGTAAAGCTTTTAAGTATTGTAATATAGTACAAAATACATAAAGGGCAGCCCCGTTAAATTCTTAGCTAGAAGACAGCATTTTTGTTTGCTTGCTTGTTTATTTTTGTTCTTGTGCGTGAACAAAGGGATGTTTTGTCTTTCCGTAAACTGCTATCCTTTATGTATGTGTATTTGTGTGTGTGTGTGTGGTGTGTTCGGTGTATCTGAGTATAAGTTTGCAACCAAAGAATACCTTATCAAATATTGTTAACAGTTTATTTATCTAATGAATTATAAAAATGAAGTAATATCATCGGGGTTAGCCCTGCTTAATACTAGCTTGCAGGAGTAGCCGCTGCTTGTGTCCCTGACTGTCATTAACCCGCACTAAGTCCCGATGAGCGGCGTTCTGCTCAAGCCTCTGCCGAATATTATAGGGAATAAAAATTTTTATGTGCAGTTAATGATATTGTAACTAAACTATATTAAGAATTTGCTGTGACACCTAGTAGTGTGTTATCTGTTTGTCTGTGAATTAAAATGAGGTTTGTTTGGTTTTGAAAATAAAAGCCTACTAAAACTATACAAAAGATCTATTGAACAAATTTAAAGGGACAGAGTCCAACATTTGGATAAACTTTATGATTGGAGGATTGAATTGATCGCCATTAGTAGCGATTTGAATTAAACAACATTTAAGCAAAAAATGAATTTGGCAACTGCTTCTATCCAGTGTGGTACGTGATTACAGATCAGCGGGACACGGAACCGACGTTTACTGCCCAAGCGGTTACGTGGGCATGGGTGCCTGTGGTTCCGGGGAACATGCCGACTGTGAAGGAGCTTACATCATCCTCCGATGCTGCAAAGTCATCGTGGCAAGTAAGCAGATGAGTAATAATAAGACATCTGGCTGTCTTTTAGTCATGGGGTAGGTTTGATATTTTGGTAGGGTATGAAGGTGTAGTCTTGCTGGCTTGCAAGCATGGCTTTGACGTAAAAATTCGGTCTTTGTCAAGTATAAAAATAAAATGATGATCTTTTTTGACATATGTACATTTATAACAGTTAGCATATAGCACTCACTCATTTCAATCAACAGTGACAGTAGATTTACAGTGGTGTATTTAGCTTAATAAGTACTATTTAATTGAGTTTAAGCTAGTAAATAATTCATGCTATTCTGTTTATCAGTTTGGAAAATAAATTCAACAAAAAAACTATTAGATTCGGATTTTGAAATATAATGTTTAAATATTAAAAATACAAGTAAGAAAGCATTCAAACGCTCAAATTATAATGCTTAAATACCGTATATGCTTAAACACATGTTTTTATATTTTATGGGTGTTTGCTTTGAACAGAGATTAGGCAGAATTGAAAATAGATTTTGACGACAGGGGCTTTAGAGGTAGGATGGGGGACAAGGGGTGTAGGATGCGTATGCGTAGGTGATAGCATTGTAAGTTCTTATTTGGTATTTGAGATTCAGCGTTGGCATGCGAGCAGCACGTAGGAGGTCACGGCGCCCATCTAGAGTGCAGTGACAATATGCAGGTGCGGTGGTAACTTAAATATATGTTCGCATTGCTAAATGTCGGTGATGTAAAACACCTCACACTTACTTCCTTGTACATCGATGTAGTTTGCAAATAACTTCTTGAAATGTGAAAAAAGTAAGCAAGTAACAAACTGGTTGTTTTGTTACCGTAAATGGTGACTACGAGTGATTGGCATGAAAGTCTGCGGTCAACGGCATTTGAGCATCTTGTTCTTTTCCAAAATGATCCAGCATAACCCTTTCTCCTGCCGCAAATGATACACAAAAATAAGCAGATACTGTGACCGAATTGGCTAGCTTCAATTCGCAGTGATAGGTACTTGATGGCCTGGACATGACTCAAACAGATTAACGCTGGATGCAGACATAATGAAAAAACCAGTTAAACCTCCCCGATTCTGTAGTGAAGGTCAACCCCGTACATCACAAACATCGGCTACAAATTAACACTCTACTTTACTGGTTTTTAAAGGTTGATTCCCACATCTTACAAGTCTCGGCTACACAGTAAACCTCTACTGTATAGGTACTTTTAGGTCAATGTGGTACCTCAGAACTCCTGTTTACACAGTAACACTCTATCGTTACTTAAAAGTCATCGCCGCAAGTTGCCAAGTATCAGTTACACAGTAACACTGCTACTCAATTGGTACTAACTCGAAATAACTTCGCAAATCGCCATTCACCGCATCGCTGCCACTACAGGGACAATCAGTCACCCGCCTAAGTACAGACCTATAGCTAATAAAATCCCACATTTCAAGCATTCTTTGGAAGGATATTCAATCTGAATGCCATACAAGCTATAAATCAGTCTGATGTATGGATAATTGTGATGTGACTTTGCTTTAGCTACAAATTTCACAAACAGGTGATTTTACTGTCATTTGTGTCCAAATGAAAGTCCGCAAAATATGTTACTAAATTACATCATTTCAGCGGCGTGGTCTCAAAACTACACTACATGATGGCAATGACATCCTCAAAAAAAACGAAGTTTACAGTAATTGCTGTGACAGGATATTAGCATCGTGATCAAACAACTACGTGGACTTCCTGAACCACCTAAATAACCGTAATTCTGGTGCATTTGAAGTCTCGTATTCATAACTAAATCCAGACTTTTCCGTAAAATTGACCTATGTCTTGTTTTTCTGGAAACCATATCGCATCATCGGCCCAAAGTCGTTTTGACAACATTGACATGGTAACGATAATGGTGCAGAGATACCAGAAAGATGGCATGGAAAAGACCAATTAGCAATGTTATTATATTATGCTGACAAGATATGGAAGGAATGAAAAGATTTTAAAAGTAACCAAATAAGGCGATACAAAATATTCAAATATGGAGGATGACAATTATCTTTCGAAAATGCAAATAAAAAGTTGAATATTGTTTGAGATCTCTTAATACCCCCTGCCCTAAAATTAATAAATAAAATCCCGCAAGATAAATATTTCTTTATTTCGCCGAGCACGAAACGTCGCTTGACATTGTTCAAACAATTATGTAGCTCAGCCAAGCAGTATTAAAGTAGCCGAAAAAATGCTTTGAATTATTTCATTTCACTAACAAGTCAATTTTTGCGATTTTACTTACTGATTACATTTTCTGAGATTTTATTGTAGCATTAAACTTGGATATTGAGGAAAATGTCCTACAGCCTTAGATTTTTTCAGTATTTAGAATTTGTGTTTTCAGACAAGCGCCACGAAACCGTGGCAAGTAGTGTAAGCAGTAAAGACCCCGAACATTTGCATTGAACTTAAAGCTATCCGATATACGATATGTTTTTGTTCACGCGTTTCTTTATAAGGGAAGGCGCGTACAATCTGAATATAGAAAAGTTGTCCCCTTCAGGAATGGTGCCATTTGTAAGGAGTGGACCTTGCTAGGGGTTTCCCTGCATTTTGTTTAAATGCGCTCTCGCTATAGTTCACTTCAATAATGAGATTTACAAGTGACTTTGCGATGTCAGCATTGCCTAATTTTGCATTCTAATTAACAACCAAAAATGTCTAAAACATGTTTGTGTTGAAAATTACAGATGACGGGTTTATGTGGTTCTGGTGAAAATCCCGATTGTGCTTCAAATGATGTTTATTCAAGGATTACATGCTGTGATGGTATGCATTAGAAAATATCCTGATCGTTGATGAAAACTTAAGAGAAAGTATCTTTAAACAATTTTATAGGATGCTGATATTTGGGTTTTGCTAAAGTTTAAAACGCATGGCTAAATGGTGACATGGGAGTTGTTTGTTTTGATCATATTTTTCAAAACTGTTGGATTCGTCATGAATATAATACATGGTTAGCGTTACGCATTAAGACTTTCTTTGATGGTCAGTGTTGTTAATTTTTCTAGTCTGGACAAATAAAATGTTTTATCTATCCGAGTTTATGAATCGTAGTTTAACGTAGTTTAACCTTAGCTAACCTAATACTCGTCTATCTTCTATGACCTAATCATTTTGTTTCTTCTACCTCCACTAACTCAGCAATGGTGCACACCACACAACTAATACATGCATAGTGTAATAACCGAATATTTTATAAAACTAAGATCACTCGCTGTCCTTCATCCCTTAGGTTGAATACTCGGGGTATGCCCTTTCATAGCTGTTTTATGGTGAGATGCTCTGTGGGTGCATCATGCATAAATTATTCCAAAGTGTAGTACAAAGTGGTGTATTTTGTTAAATTGTAATTTGAAGACAAAAAGCCAAAATTCATCTAAGTGACAATAAGTCTGCAGTTTATGAACTGGAATAATTCACCATGTATTTGATATAAATTTAAAAATTATCAACATATTTTCGCTTCTAAATTGTATTTATAATTTGCATTGTTTATTTCACTTTTACTGCGGCTTAAGTAGTAAAAAGACAGAAAAATGTCTATTTGAGAAAAAAATAAAATGGTGTCAGATAATAGGCAGAAATTCGTGCTGTTTTTTTTTTAATTCAAATGAAGGGGTCCATGCCTAAACCTGATAACTGCACTTATCAGCAGTGGAGAAAAACGCTTTTAAAGTTTGACATTTTAGCAACAAAATAGGTTTTTCCCACCGCATTTTCCTAAAAAATGCTCACTTCTAATCGCATTTGAGGTATAAGACTTACATATGTGATAGAACAGAGACCAGAGACCACTATTACTGTGGTGGTAATAGTGCATTTTCCTGATAAGTTGAGTTATCAAGTTTATGCATGGACCCCTTCAAATCACGATTAGAACTATTTTATATGTATATGTGTGTATGTGTTAATATTATATTGCCAGTTTGTATGACAAACGAAAATAATACGTGATGTATTTCCAAAAACATAGCCAATATAAGCAAAGGAATATAAGTAATAAAAAGAACTTTAGCTTCGAAATAACAATAGTAGTATGAGTGTAGTATCAATAGCGGTGTAGTTAATGGATTAGGCGCCACGGCTCATGTGCAAATAAAGGCATATTCTAGACTCTGATATCATGCACTACTCAACGTTTATAAAATTATATCGTGTGAAATGTATTATGCACGAAAAAAAGTAGTATTTGTCCTTTTTATTTCTTCTTTTTTGTGTAATTGTTAACAAAGAGGCGTGTAAAGTGCATCTTGACTATTTCTAAAGAGGAGTTGCATTTTGGCCTTTCCATAGTTATTGGTTATGTACAGCTGTTTAGCCAATATACTTACATATGGGCTTATTCAATTAATATGATGATAATAAGTATTACCCAATCAAAACATTCCAGAGAAAATTTGGCAGAATCTGACAACACTTGATGCTATCAAAATAAAAACAGACTCAGTGACTGGGTCATTGATTATATTTCCAGGGAATGGAATTACAACGGGGAGCGATTCATACTGTAGATGGAGTGAAGGTCGCCATGGACAGTTTCATACATGCGCCCCAACATCAGAGGTCACCCATACATATTTTTCTCGTTTAAATATTGAAGGTGCAATGTAATTGAACTCAATAGATAATGCAACAGCTGCGACTAAAATCTATATTTTCACTATCCTGTTAATTTTATTTATTTGTGAAGAGTTATCAGATGCCTTCGGTTTTATGTACTCTTTTACATCTCTTTAAGCAAAATTGGTCAGATATGTGATATCTAGAGTGCAGCTTACTGTTTCATTCAATGGCTATCCTGTGCGTAGTTTCCAGACTAACCTCTCCGGTTAACAAGATATAATGCAGTCACGATACAGACTGTAAAATCAAAATACAGTCCCTCTTGTTAGAAATCTTTGTTATTTTGTTTTAAGCCGATTTTATAGGTAGTTTATGAGTAAATGTAATGCATAAAGTAAGTATAGAACAGGATTTATTTAATTGCCGTTTAAATTCATTTAATTTAAACGTGTGTGTGCTGTGAGACATTGTTTTGCCCATGTATGCTTTGAACTCTTACTGATTAACTCCAAATTATTTGGTTTGGAAATCAAACACCACTGCAGTCAATCTTAATGGCTCCTTTCATTTGGCCCATCGTGTGATACGCATTAAGCAGTCTAGTGCTACAACATGTTCCAGGTGATGACTGGATATTGTGGATCAGGACGCGATCTTAACTGCGACGGATATAGCACAAAAATACTGTGCTGCAGCTACTACTAAGGAATTGGCAACATTTTGCAGTGATCCTAACCTCAAACAACGGATTGTTAGATGTTCTTTAATAACTAATTCATAAGGCACCAATGTCTAATTTTATATATTTTATTATAAATCGGCTACCGGCAATAAATCATTCCCCATTTGGTTGCTGTGTGAAAAATAAGCACTGGTAATTAGACAAGACCATTGTAAGTCGTAATTCCAAAAATTCCCGTTCCCACTAAAACCCAAGCTATTTCCAGAAGTGCACACCACGGTTTCTCATACGAAATGAGGCATCAAGAACAATGATAAAGCTACACGAGCAAGCAGACTGATTTGAATCTTTCCCTCTCCCTTCCCCTGCCCCTCCCCTCCCCTCCCCCTGCCCCTGCCCCTTCGCCTCTCCCGTCGAATGTAGCACTGGTAGCAAACATTTTGTATGATGTGTTCTCCAAACAAGGAAAAAATGAGGCAATTTTCAATAGTGATTATATGTGAATATTGCATTTTGATTGAAATTTCTTAGTTTTCCCAATGGTTTCTATAGTAAAAGTATGTGAGGTTTCAGTGCCTTTATTTCTCTTATAACATCGGTGACTCCCCCTTTTCTTTTCAATTTTTGAATGTATACCCTCAAAGCATTAAACTGTGAAAGTATGAAGGAACTGATAATTGTAGGTGAGATACCCGCATTTCCCTTTAAAACGCTACCCTGTTATTTGGAACGCCTCAACAAGACGATTTTATATAATGTAACGAAGCCATTGGTTACGGAAAAAGTGAATTTATCGCTACAAGTTAGCAAAATTCGGTCTGGTTACCTGGATAGATCAGCGCTGCCTTTAACTACAACACTTAAAGTCGCTTTTCTAAACTCGTATCGCCATATCGTATCATACCGTAAATATTGCAGTATATCGCTGAATCGATTAATATCGCCATCCCTATGTTATGTGTAGATCCGACTTCTTTGTTATTGTGTGTGTTTGACTGCGGTTCGAGACGTTCTCCTGTTTTTAGTAGCGATGTTAGTATGAGAAATGAACAGATAGAATTGTCGACTTTTTTGGGTGTGTGTGTGTGTCAGATGTATTTTGTTTTATTTATCTGATGCTGAGGGATTTGACAAAAAAAAAACAAATCTGAGATTCACTAGAGTTAGCGAATAAGTACTGTAGCAAATTCTTGGTTACATTTATATATGAGTTCCATAAATAAGGAGATCATTTCAACTTGATCCCCAGCGTTGACCCTCCTTCAATGTAGGGTTAAAATAAGCAGGGGGAAACCGGTATATATTGTAATTAAATACCTTGAATTTAAACGCCTTTTCTACCTTATATTACTGTAGCAAAACTTTTTTCATATAAACTTGTAGAATAAATTACGATTTCGGGGAAGCAAAACCACAAAGGGTGAAGCACTAAAAATGCAACACCGCTGATTTGACCTCCGAGTTTTTTTTTTACGTAACAGAAACATTAATGAAATCAATTATAAAACCTTTTAGTGATCACAATAGGCTACAACCACTGATTCCAGTCAGAGACATGCTATGATATTACACGATATTATAACACAAACACATAACATAATAGATATGATTATCAGTGCTTACATTGCTGCTAGTAATGTCGGGGGTAGGGGTTGTATGAAGGACGGTGGCGGTGTTATTTTCCTTAACACTGATTCAAATTTTGATGGGAACCTACCAAAATTCAAGTCGATTTTGACCGTTCACGGCCAGTACTCGTCTATAAATAGAAACCATGATATACTGTGAACCAGGCGGAACGGGTGGTATCAGACATATCACTCCGCTTGTTGAATGCAATTAAACCACATGGCCTGGATTCCTTTAGTAATACATAAATGTGCAAAAAAAAGTAGCGCAGTTGAAATACTTGTTTTTATTATTTAAGAGACAACACTGCAGTTTGAATCTAGACATATAACCAAACAAATTCATTTTCAGCATTTTCGATTGCTCAACTCCAGAAAAGCTACGTTTCATTTTATTACAGAAAATGAAATGGGTCAGCAGGGAGTTAATTTATCTAAAAATTAAGTCACCAATGGGTCAACTTCACATAAATTAACATGAAAAAGTATGGTAAAGTGGCACAAACTGTTACTTTATTGCATCGCGCAGCATTGATGTTCATTTTAAAGTAAATTGTAATTGAACCAAATTAAAATTTCTGATGTGAAAGTTAGATCAAAGTCTCGACCTGCTGACTTGGTTCTACAGGATAGTACTGAGGGGCGGGGGGGGGGGGGACGCTAAAATTAGGGAGTAACAAATCGCAGTTAACAATTAGATGGATGCATAAAATACAAAAATGTTGTTTCTAGCAATCACAGATACAGTAAACAGAATTGAATAAATAACGCTATTGCACAAATATCACAGATTATTCCCTGTCATTGAAATGCGTCTATTTGTGGGTCGAGAAGGACTAAGCAGACATTGGATCTTTGTCATGGAACTGCTGAACATGTCAACAGCTTGCGCAGAGAGTCTAAACAATGGCCTTGTGAAGAGTTGACCGTCACGCAATGTGCTGTGTGCTTCACAACAAAAAGTCAAAAACAAACGTGGACTTTCTACACAATATGTCTGATAGCTACGGCACGAAAGTCCATTCTTCCGTGGACCAGTAACTGATCAGAGTCCAGCTGGAGCCTTCCCATTTGTTCACACCATCCATGCTCACTGCAACGGCAACGGCAAATAAAATAATGCAATAAAAAAAATATTAAGCTGGAAAGTTAGGCAGAGGTTTTGCTCCGTCTATGAGGCCGAAAGTCGGGTCTCTTTCGAAAAGAGTACTTAAGATAAAAGCTGAAATCTTAGTTCCGCTCCTCCTCTCACCCAACCCCATAGCAAAAGAATCTCTCCATGGCATTGAAAGATAACGAGACGGCCAAGTGCGTAGTTCAAAGGAATTTCCCTGGACTGTACCGAAATGACCCTTCTAACTTTTTGTCTTCGGGTGTTAAAATTACTTTTTGCTGTAAAATACATCGCAAGTTGATATCAGGGACTCTTTTAAACGTCTGGTTTGTTTAAATAAATACGTCCCGCGGTATTTGTTACACATGTTGTAGTTACACGAGCTGTTGATACACAAGCCGTCGTCAATAAAAAAGAAAGAAAATATCTTAATTTTGCATACCAGTCCATCTAATGGATGAGTTGAAATCAAAACCAAACTCGACGTTAAGATCATTGAGGGTTGTTGAGACCAGTCTTCAAATGGCAGTCTTGCTACTCTTATTACCTGAAATTGAAGACCGTCCAGAAATAATAAAAAAAATAAGCTTTATTTTAAAATAAAAATTAAAAAAAAAGGTTTATTTATGTTAGCGTGTAAGCCGGTACAGTATTGTGTTTAACGTCCTTTCAGCTTGGTGTGTTACAGATTTTCTATTCAATATATTCGTGGCCAGCT